>VZTJ01002320.1:755179-823012 GCA_013397795.1 Orthonyx spaldingii | reverse complement strand
GGAAGGAAGGAAGGAAGGAAGGAAGGAAGGAAGGAAGGAAGGAAGGAAGGAAGGAAGGAAGGAAGGATAACTGCCTACATAAATACATGGCTATATAGAAACACATCAGACTAATTGAAATTAAAAAGTAAAAGAAGTAATTTTTGTTTCATTTTCCCCTCAGGTATGGAGTTGGAAATTCAATTCAGGTACAGAGATGGAAAAGTCAATTCTTTGCAGGGATGGCTGCTCAGGAGTGCTCCTGGGGCTCAGCTGCCCCACAGCAAGGGCTGCCTCCCTCCCACTCAAGATGAGCTGAGTGCAGGGCAGAGCTGAGACAGAAGCACAGAGGACCAAGGGACACATCCAAGAAGAGAAGACTTTTGAGTGCAAACCTACCATGCACCTGTAAGATGAGGTTCTTGCCCTCCAGACTCAGCTTGCCCTGGAAAACTGCTTATAGTGGAGCCCTGATCAAGGAGTCCTCCTATGTCATATTTATGAAGTTTCTGTCATGTTTCTTTGTTTTGACTACTAAATCCATTGGATCACATGCATAATTTCAGTAATTTAGAATTAATCTATTTACTTTGCTAGTTCTGCATGCCCTTACCCCTGCAGCAGCTTTTATCTATTGTTTGTCAAAGGCACCATCACTTCTGCTTCTGCTTCAGGAACTGAAGTGGGCTGTTCTTTGGTAAGGACCTGAGAGATTTGGGTTTCTAACCCAGCAGCTCTTTTACATCATTAAATAAGAAAAAATGTGGAGGTAGCTGATGGGAAGTTTGGCTGACAAAATGTAAGAGAGAAATGAAAGCAAAAAGAACCAAATATACCCACAAGCAGGGAGTGTGCAAATACCAGGTTTCATCAGGTAAGTTTGTTAAGGAACAGATTTAGACCCCACAGAAGGCAACAGAAAGACTCCTGCAGAATTCTGTGGGCTCTGGGTCAGATTTTAAATCCTGAAACCCTCAGTATCCTGTCGGTTCCCTCATCGTACCAAAATGTACTAAAAAATCTATCAGAAGAGTAGAAAATACTTCAAAGGAAATATGAACAGAACCCCACAGGAAAAAGTGTGTTATAAATGTGAATGCTCAATTTGATTTACTCCCCTCTTTGATAGCAGAAATATCCTGTAGCTGAAAACAGCCGTGAGCATACTCAAATATGGAAAAAACACCATTAGTGCTCTCCTTGTCCTTGGGCTGCTAATATAAAAAGCATCAAGGATTTCTGCTAGTCATACAGGTAGGAATTCACTATCTCTGTGCATAAAATGGAGAAAAAAAGCCATTGTGTTGGTTTGCTTTTCTTTCCCCTTAAGAAAAAAGGATTTAGATTTATCAGGTCCAATTTAGAAGGTCAAGTATCCACTAGATTGGAAGGAAAAGCTGTAATATAGAGATAAATTTCAGAGGTCAGTTTCCTCTACCTTGGGACTTTATTAAAGGGCTTGTGCATGTAAGATCTTCTGGTTCATTTGCATTATTTGGATATGTTCTCATGCTTTTAATAAAGGCTGTGGTGTTCCTCAATAGCTGAGCACAGAATGGTTTAAGGCACACAGCAGGTTACACACAAAACACACTCTGTGGAGTATGATAGAGGAGATTCTTGCCCTCCCATAAACAAAATGGAAAAAACTTACCAGAAAATCAGCAAAACAACGCACTGTAATGAATAGATATCTATCTTTCACACTTTAACAAATAAATGCTACAAAAATGAGAGAATCTTGTGTCAAACAGTACACACTCTACCACAGGAAAACACTTTTGAATGAAGGTATCACAGAGAAAACATCTCTCTTCTTTGGAAAGGCCATTCTGTAAGAAGGGACTAAAGTCATGTGTGCATTTAGCAAGATGAGGATGGGAGGGAATGTGCATGCTGTTTGTGGATCCATAAGGGAGAAGGGTGAATAAATTCTGTGTGGGAATTAGGATTCTGCAGATTTTACATTTTATGTGCTCAGAGATAACCATTATTGCAAAATCTAATAGACATTGGAAGTCCATGATCTGTGATAATACATCCAGTCTGCATGAAGTCTCATATTTGTCTATAGACAACTGTTATATGTGGTACTAAATAATAGTCATTTTGAAAAGAATTACATTTAGGGGTATTTCTCAAAGATAACTATACCCTCCAGTTATTCAAAACTGTCAAATAACTTTTAGTTGCTGCTAGAATACATGGTAGCATTAGTGAGTCACCGCTGTAACTCTTCATTTCCTCAAAAAACATAATATGTGAGTCTTATGGAAGTTATTGACTATTTTAGAGGGCAAAGTATCAATTCTGTCAGTAAGAAAGATATTCCATTTCAAATTTTCGTGGCTTGCCCAAGATCTTTCTTCACTTCTCTAAATAAAAAGAATTATTAAGATTTCACAGCAGAGTTATGCAAGGCAAAATATATTGGAAATAGCTGGCATTGTTGGGAGGGGTGATATGTGGTGAACACTGCTATCAGTTGATCAAAGCCTCTGCAACATTTCTGCGATACCAGAGGTCCTCCTGAGGAGTTTATGTGTATAATGCAAGTAAACTGTTGAGGTTTTCAATGACAGTCTTTGAAAACCTCCACACAAAAGGCAGAAAAAGGAGGGATAAGGCAAACATAAACAGCATAATCTTGCTGATCAAGGAGATCCTTGCCCTTGTGAAAAGCCAAATGCTGTTGTGATACAAAGAACAAAGAACAATGACAATAAACATGAAATAAAACAATATGAGCCACTTGAAATGGAAAAAGAGATAAAGACTGAACAGCAGCCTACCTTTATCTCCACACGTCTCAGAAGGGTCAGCAAGATCAGAATTTTCAGACAAATGGTGGGAACTTTGTAACTAGATTGGTGACTCTCTGCCATGCTGCATGACAGGCTTCCTGTACACAGAAAGCACAAAGGAATGTTTTGTTTCTGAAACAGGCCTGGCCAGAGGGTCATACACATGCACATATATGTCTGTATATACATATATAACCATATGGGTAATATGTATGACATCTGTGTATATGTACAGCCTGCCACAGCCTGGGCAGCCTGACTAGAGGGAGAGAAATCAAAAGGTTGTTTACAGAATTGCTTGCTCCTTGGAAATTGGAACATGTGAAATTAGT
Organism: Orthonyx spaldingii; assembly: GCA_013397795.1. Lineage (NCBI taxonomy): Eukaryota > Metazoa > Chordata > Aves > Passeriformes > Orthonychidae > Orthonyx > Orthonyx spaldingii. The sequence continues at coordinate 819,897 of VZTJ01002320.1, read as the reverse complement.
TTGTTGTCATTACCAAGGTTTCTGATCCATCCTGCAAAACCTAAGCTAAATTGTTTAGAATGATGGCTTTTGCATAGCCCTTGCCAGGAACATGTGCATTGTGAACTCATTGCTGATGCCCAGTTGCATCCCAAATTGCTCATCTCCACAGAGTGCTTGTCCCGTGGTCAGTATCATGTAGAGAACTTGAGTATCTCTTTCTTGTTATAAAATCTTCTTTTCCTTCTTTCCATAGAGGGTATATGAGGCCTTTTGGGTTTCTATCAACAACGCACTGGTACCACAGGAGACTAATAATCTCCTTCAAGTGCTTTGCAGTAGAGAAGAATTTTTTTGTCCTTTGATAGAGCCTTTAGCCTCAATTTTCAAAGTTGATGGTGTGACTTTTTTTTCAAAGTAAGCAAACTAGTTAGAATCATATTTTTTTTTCCTGGTCAAACTGGAAACAAGCAAGAACAAAAAGAACCTTTCATGGAAAGTTTTTTTTTTTTCTAATGTACCCAGCTCAGTTGTCAAGATTTGCAATATTTGGATTGACAGAGCCAGTCTTTACTCACCCTCAGATTTATCATATGGAGTGTTTGTGCATGAGAAATGCTCCATCCTAACCCTCCAGTGGCCACAGAGGTATGAAATGGCTTATTCACTCTGTGTCTTTAAAGCATTTGTACTTCAGAGAAGACAAGGAAAGCCTCCATGTAAGTAATTTATGGGAGAACCACTGTTCTTTCCTTCTATGAAAATACTGTCAGATATCCATTTTTTTTTAACAAAAGTTATGTGTAAATAGTCATAGCACTGAATGAAGTGATGGGTACACATTTCAAACCAAATGGGATGGGGATGATTCTGCAAACCTAGTATCTGGCTCTGAAAACCCTTTCAGAATTCCTAAATAAGAAGTAGACCATTCAGTGGGGAGTGCAGCCATTTTAAAAGTGGGATTTAATGCATAACTTTCAAGTAATCACTTTTATTTTAACTGTATCTTAAATATTCAAAGGCATTTTCTCTGCAGAGCAGTTTTAAAAAGGATTGGTATGCCAGACACACTTCATGTTGTCCTTATGTTTATTTAAACAAATCAGCTTGGTGCTCTGAAGTATCAGACTAAAATCTTTTGAGCTGAGCAATGTCACAAAAAGAGCTGTTTGTACATACAGATAGCATCAATTGTACTGAGCACAACAGAAAACATAGCCCACTAGTAAATGTATTCAACTGTGAAGTGCAAATTTTTGGCTAAAGGGCTCTACATCCAGGAATGTTTTGTCCAGAAGAGTTGAGTTTATTTAACGCTAACTAAAATAATAAATCTTGTAAAGAAAATCAATTTGATAATATCCTCATGTTTGAAAGGCAAAAAAAGATACAAATGTTTTCAATATAATTAGATCTTTGTCATTGTATGGTCATTAATTAATAAGCTATACATTGACATGATGATGAGTCATAGAATTACTTCTGGAGCACTTGGCAACATCTTGAAACTCCATTGAGCCTAACAAGGAATTATCTAGGCTTTTTTGATTAAAACCTTAAGTAAAAAAAATTGAACATGTAGTGATAAATTAATTTCAATTAATTTCCAAACTGTAATTTTGAAAATTCAAGTTTATGTTTTATAGGCATTGAAAAAGCACTTCTAAGACTTCTTTTGATTGTCATACCATCAATAGAGAATAGCACAACTAACAGTGTTTGACACAGAACAAACAGCTTGGCTTCTAGATTTTGTGTTCCACATTGACTAAAGCACATGGATTTTGATCCAGAGTTTGGTATTCCTGGAAAAACTGCTACTGGTTTTATGGATTTTGTAACTACCTCATAGTAACTCTTGTCTGTCTTTTTGTTAAAACTGAATCACAATGATGCTTGTGATTGCCAATCAGTAGCACTGGTTGGATCACATATTCCTATGTGTGAGGAATACTAGATCAAACATATTTGGGAATTCAGAGCACATCTGCTTTCTAGAGAGAAGGAAAAAGAGAAGAATAAAAAGCAAGGCAAGGCAAGGTGGGTTGGCTGATTGTACAATTAAAGGCTTGCTTTGGGCTAGTGGTTATAGATATTAGCTGTGCAGATTGGTGACATAGAGATGTGCTGTCATCATAATAATCATAGAGGACCATAAAATAGAAGTTGGTTCTCTGTATCTGGTACTCTGCAAGACAGCTTGCATGTTGAAAGTCTTTTGCTGGTCCCATTACTTCAGTGAGAGTGGACCAAATACATGAAAACGTATTTGAACTTTACCTACTTGAACTTAACAATGCATATCTCACCTGTATGTACCTTTACTGCTTTTCTAGGTAGAATTGGTGAGCTGGATCTGGAAAATGCACTTTAGACCACACAGCATGTGAATTCCTCAGGGACCAAGCCTGTCAGGTTGTTTTGGGCATTTAAAGGAAGAAAAATGTACAGTAAGAGTAAAGCTGCCCAGGTGTTACTGCAAATGATATTATGAATCATTAAACCAAAATGGTAAATGGACATCTTTGATGATGACAATGAATCCACCAAAAAAGACATTATATTACTTTAGGCTTGGATTGTCCTTCAGTGATTTTTCAAGCCCTGGTGCATCTGCCTTTTTCTCCAATTGTCAAGATCAGATAAAAAATGGATACTCCTTTCTGTACGCTGGAAATTATGGTTCATAGCTGTTGTATAAGGAGCAAATTATTACCCTATTTAAGCAAATGTCAGCAGCTATTATGCTAGAAGATTCTCCTGGAAATGTTGGATGAGCTCTTTAATGCTTTCTAGGAAAGAGAGAATTATGTAAGACAGAACAATAAAAACATCAAAATTAGCTTTGTTTCAGATTCAAACATTAATGTTGTTTACTAAATTTCAACAAAAATAGGGCCCTTGTGTTAAGGACAGACAATTGGCAGGCAATATTTTGAAAGAGTTTGGTAGTATTAAAAAAAAAGACTTATTTTTTTGCTTCCTAATGCAGAAAAAATGGAGACACTATATGGAATGCTCAAATGTGCATAAGAACTGTGTAGCAAAGTTAAAGGAAGACTTTAAGTCTTGGCCCAAGACTGTAGCCATGAGGCTGTCCTCATTCTTGGAACTGAGAAATGAAATGGTGCAAAATTGACTCTTTGAAGTGGTTATGGTTGTATTTTAAATTTTTTTTTTTTTAAATTTGGCATTGAATTCTTATCCTTCTTTCATAATAAAAATAGTAGTGTGCAGCTTGGCAAAAACCTAATATTTTGACATCAATAAATTAAAAGAAAAAAGATTTTCAAAATTCAACTGCGAGGTTAAAATCAAGAAGCATATTAGAAGTGATTCTTTGGACAGTTTTGGGCATACTTATTTACCTTTAAGTATGGGCATTTAAATGACTATAATTAGAAGACTGAGTGGGGAAAAAGCAGTTTAATTTTCACACAAACCAATAAAACTTTCAGAATTATTTCATTTTCCGTAGTGTCAGGAACACCTTAATGTGGTTAGCATGCTAGAAATAGAAGATACAGTCTTGTTTCCACAGAGGCCAGCATGTGATTTTCCCATTGGCTCCAAAGGCAGCAGCACTGAGCAGTAGATTAATGCAGAAGATGAAGTAAAGCAAGATGCTTCTTTACTAAATAAAAATGCTTGTTTTGTGCCAATGCCAAGGCTGATGCCAATGCAGCTACTATATTGATCTAAACTTAATTATATCCCCTACAGCCTGATTCAAATTTAACGTAAAAATTAAACAGCACAAAGGCAAATTCTTCCAACACAGCAGAATCTATAGATTCATCACGGGTGGTCTTACTTCTTTGAGTATCGACTACTTGAAACTACTTTTGTACTCTCTGCTATGGCCATGTTCCCCCCAGCAAAAAGCACCAAACCACAACAGTAAAATCCAAGCACCCACCTCTCTTTGCATTACATTCTTCTCAGTGATGACTGATTTTCCTTGGGACTCTGCTTTTCTGTACTGCCCAGCATGCAGTACGAGTCAAAAAACTTCAACATTGGAGCTGACTGTAGATCAGTGAATTTATGGATGCAAAACCTGCAGCAATATATCAAAAAAATTTCCTTTCCTGAGGTCCTAGGCATTAAAGCCATGACATTTAGTGCAATGCTCTGAGTCAGAGTTAGCTGTCATGCCTCAAACAAGAAAAACTAATGACTTATCAGAGAAAGTCTTTGATTTATCTGCATGCTCCCCTTTATAGACCAGGTAAGAGCTGCAAAATGAGGCAGACCTAGCACCATGTAGTTTATATTCTAAACTAAACTTCACCAAAAGTTTTATTTTTCTGCTAGGGAGGCAAGGCACACATGTAGGAAGACTTGACCATTGCTGTTGCAGTCAATGTTGTTTGACACGAGGTGCCGTCTGCAGCCCCAAGTTTGTTGCTGTCTCCATGTACTGCTGTTGAGAACCCAGTTTTCTCAACTCTTTAATAAATAGCACCCCCCATATAACAGAGACCTTTCACTGTACACAACACATGTTGGTGATCAAGAGAGATGATCCCCACAGTGGTGACTCTGCATATTACCATGGAAATGGCCTCAGTATATTCTGCTACTGAAGGTGTTTTTTATCTAGACTTTATTAAAGCCTTTGACACCATTTCCCACAGCATTCTGCTGGAGAAACTGGCTGTTCTTGGCTTGGATGGGTGTGCTCTTGGCTGCGTGAAAAACTGGCTGGAAGGCTGGGCCCAAAGATTGGTGGGGAATGGACTAAAATTGAGCTGGTCACTAGTGGTGTTCCCCAGGACTCAGTGTTGGGGCGAGTCCTGTTTAATATCTTTATCAACACTCTGGGTGAGGAGACCAAGGGCACCCTCAGCCAGTTTGCAGAGAGCCCCACATTGGATGAGAGTGTTGGTCTGCTGAAGGGTAGGAGGGCTTTACAGAGGGACCTGGACAGGCTGGATCAATGGGCTGAGGCCAGTTGTGTGAGGTGCAACAAGGCCAAGTGCCAGGTCCTGCACTTGGGTCACAATAACCCCGGGAAACTGTCAAGGCTGGGGGATGAGTGGCTGCAAGGCTGCCCTATGGAAAAGGACCTGGGGGTGTTGGTTGAGAGTGGCTGAACATGAGCCAGCTGTGCCCAGGTGGCCAAGAAGGCCAATGGCATCCTGGCCTGGATCAGCAATGGTGTGGCCAGCAGGACCAGGGCAGGGATTGTCCCCCTGTACTCAGCACTGGTGAGGCCACACCTCGAATCCTATGTCCAGTTTCAGGCCTCTTACAACAAAAAAGATATTGAGGTGCTGGAGCATGTCCAGAGAAAGACAACGGAGCTGGTGAAGGGCTGGAACACAAGTCTGGTGAGGAGCAGCTGGGCGAGCTGTGGGTGTTTATCCTGGATAAAAGGGGGCTCAGGGGAGACTTTTTCGCCCTCTACAACTCCCTGAAAGGAGGCTGTTGCAAGGTGGGGGTCAGTCTCTTCTCCCAAATAACAAGAGACAGGATGAGAAGAAATGGCCTGAAGTTGCACCAGAGAAGGTTTAGATTGGATATTAGGAAAAATTTCTTCACAAAAAGGATTGTCAAACGTTGGAATGGGGTGCTCAGGGAAGTGGTTGGGTCTCCATCTCTGAAGGTATTTAAAAGACATGTAGATGTGACACTTGCGAATGTGGTTTTGTGGTGGACTTGCAAGTGCTGCATTAATGGTTAAACTCAGTTATCTGAGAGGTCTTTTCCAACCTAAATAATTCCATGTTTTGGCATTTTTTTGGGGTTTCTGTCTCCTTTAAGTGCCATCTTGCACATGTGCCTGAACATATCTAAAATGCTTAGGTATTAAAAAATAGTCTTTTCAGGAAATTTGTTAAAGTAAGTTTGACTTCCCTTTTACATTACCATGAAGTTTAATAAGAGGTTTCCATAGTGTTCTCTTAAATTGCTTCCCGTTTCCTCAAAACTAATGCTGCGTTTGCTGCCAAGAAAAGCAAATTCATCTTTGTCAAATGTTAATACTCTGGATTAAGAGAAGATTCCACTGTTTTCTCTACCTCTTTTGAAATGTCTGCCATCCCCAAATCACTTCTAAAAAGAAAAAAAAAAAACCCTGCATGAAGCATTTTTTTTTTAATTATTGAAAATAGTAAAAAATAATAGTAGGGGATGGTTGGAGAAGTCAAATCTGTGATTAAAGCTCCTTTAAAGATACCACATAGAGCAGCAGAGGACTTCTGTATGTTACAATGAGTATGGTTCAACAGCAGCATATTCTGTTTTCTGCACAGCTGAAAGCATTTTCTAACATATTTACTTTCTGACTTACCCAATGCATATTGTCAGAGGGAATTAAGGACTCTGTTACATAACAGCCTCAACTCAAGATCACTAACCCAGTAACCTACCTCAGTGACTCGAGTGTATGTCTCATTTACACTTACCCATTTTCACTTATTCATTAAGTGAACTTAGCTCTCACTTACTTGTTACATTCATTTATTTTCAGCATGATTTCACTGACTTCATTGCTAATGTATGTGTCCTGACTCTGTTGGCAGCTCAAGATGGTGGTTCAGAACGGGCCTGTGCTCATCTTAAAAACATTCTCTCTCCCTAAATTCAATTCTGCAGTTCTTTTGGTCAATACTTAAATGATTTTAAATCCCTTCCTTGATCTATATGCTGTTTGTTTTATTTTATAGACCCATTACTTTTAAATTTTTTTCCCCTCAGGAGCTGTAAAGCAGTAGCTGATTCTTCTCTCTGCTTTGTTTGTTCTTAGTGTCATTGCATGTGGGCTACATGTCAGCCAAAGAAATACTTTCAAGGTACCCTAAACAGCCCTAAAATAAATGTTCTGCTGTAAATGCAATTTGCAAACTCCATTTCACCTCATTGGATATGTGCCTACATTAAATTAAAATACAGGTCAAATGAAAATCTAGAAATACTCATGCTTCCAAAATCTGCATATACATAGTAAATACATAGGAGAGCTAATATCTTAGGTTTCAGATACATTTAGTGAATCTCAGTCTACATCCAGACACCAGATTTTAAGCAAGCAGGTGGGAAGATGTACTAGGTACAAAAATCCCAAAGATTTTACTAAAGAAGAGCAAGTTTCTGTCAGTGAATTTGTAACACTCTCCATGACAAGATGCCTAGTGAGACTTTTGACTCATGTTCAGCTGTCAGCCAGACCTTTGCCTTGAGCTAACTTTTATTTGAGGAGGCTGGCAAGATTTAATAAGCTGTGCACAATACTCTGCATTGTCTTCCATCAGCCCTTTCATGTGGTGCACTCACCAAGTGCTGGCTGCCTCCAGTGACTGCCAGTGTCCCAGGGAGGCTGGTACTGGCAGAACACTCTTCAATGGGACAGGAAGTTTCATTTGAGTTGAAGGGGGGCTCACAGCATGGTTTCCTCTTGTTTCTGCAGCCACACTGCACCTCATGACCATTTTTTCAACACTATGATTGCTAAGGGGGAAAGCTGCATTTGCAGACGACATTAGCTTGAGGATGGCTATTTTTCTTGGGAATTCAGAATGTGTTGGTGACAGAGTCCTCTCTGCTGATTTTTTTACACAAGAAACAAGGCATATTGCTCTGGTTTCTGAACAAGACAAAATTAAGCAGCTTAACTGCCAATAGCTTCAGAATGTAATCTCTCTGTTAATTTACACAAATATGATGTAGTTGACCAAGGATGAAATATCAAATCCTCATGAATGGTCATGATGCTGCTGTTTAAATGGTGTACATATTTCTATAGGATCAGATGTTACTAAACATTAAGGTTTAGTTAGCCCTTTTTTTCCTTTTTTGACAAGTCACAGGATCAGTCTTCAGATAAGATTTGCATCTCCTTACTTTGTTTACTGATTAGACCTGGCTTACCACACATTAATTTTTGCCTATTGAGATCACACTTCTTGTGTTTATGTTCAGCACAGGGCTTGGACTGCATCAGTTGCCTTTTTATGACTAAATTAATCTCTCCACCTTCAGCACTGGATTATTAGCAAAACAATTTGAATAACTTTAGCTGCCTCCTGTTAGCTTGGATAACTTTGAACACAACCCTTGCAGATGATGTGAATGGGTAAGTATGAAACACAATTTTTTTTCAAGCAATCCTTTGACATTGCTGAATAAGAAATGAGATTTTATTGTCCCAACTGGAATGGATAAGGTCTCTCAGCCATTACTCTTTGCCAGAGTAATTTAAGGCCTTTCTTAAAGAAGGAAAAAAAAGAAATATGATCCAAACTATTATAAAGTTGCTGGTACTAGTACCCTATTTTACTGATTCCCAGAAGACATAATCTTTCTGTTACCTTTTCCCCTAGTTAAGTTTAGATGTCAAGTGAAAATTTCCTATAATTCCTGGTAAAATTATTTTTCCTGTTTTATTTATTGTAATGTCAGGCCTTGGCAGGAGGACAGTATATGACAGGTCACATGTGCTGAGGTACATTTCAGTCATGACAGAAGTAAAATGTTGAGAGGAAATGGAATAATGAACATTTTTGTCCAAGAAGTTGCCCAGTCTGGATGTAGTTTTGGGTCTCCAGACTTCCTACTTGTCACAAGCACCACTTGGTACTGACAGTGCTGGAAGTTGCTTTTACAGCCAGACCCATACCCCATCTTCAGCAGTACTTTCTCAGCACAGTCATTTAAGACATCCTAATTCAGTACTTCTCCTTAGAGTCATCTCTGGCATTTAAATGCATCCTTTACAGAAAGTCCAGCTGCCTGTTTGGTCTCTTAATTATTTTTCTTTTCTTTTTTTTTTTTATTTTTTTTAACTGGCCACAATAATGGGAAGAATAGAGATTGTTTTGCTATCCACCTGGTTCTGAGTGAAAATGGAAGTGTTGATTTAACAAGTGTACTCCCACATGGTTGGGGTCTGGGCTTTTTTCTCTGTAAACCACAAAAACCCCTTGAGAATGACTGAGGTATTTTTGTGAATAATCCCTTGCATTGTATGGCCAGGGTGACCAGAGGCCAGAAGAGCTCAGGGGAGGCCACTCTCCATTGGAATTTGATCCCTTCATTGTTCTGTCAAAGCTGGAGTGTTTTGACCTCTGGGGCACATTATAAATCTCTGTTACTCATTCAGACTTCTGCTCTGAAGCACTCACTATGGAAAGAGTGGAGGACTCTGTGTGATTCCAATGAAAATATTCAGCCCTCTTTAATTTTTCATGCATGTGCATAAAGCACATCACATGAAAGCATTTATACCCGGCAATACTATACAAATAAATTCTGAAGATGCAAAAGTTGAAAATGAGTTTCATTTTATCCCCATTTGCACAATTCAGTGCAACACAGCTGGGTACACAATTTAAAAACAATTAACATATAAGGTGGCATTACTAATTTTTGCTGCAAGGGATGCTTTCCCACTATCCTTTCTGTATTGAGAGGCTCTCTCTGATTATATGGTAGACTGGGAAAGCATAACTCCACAGGCACTGTGCAAAAGACCTGTCTGAAAGTTTTATGCTCCTTTTGTTTGTTATGCCTTAAAAACAATGGTTTACTCGTGCAGCTGTTCACACTTGGGTAACAAATCAAGGAGCAACTTGCAGCTCCTCATACAGCAAGTAGAGAGGGCAGATTTCTGCCCATGAACTGTGGAGCTGCCAGTGCAGTGTGTCAGTAAACACTATCAGCTGCTTCATGGCACTGGGGACAGGGTGAATGGATGGTGCAGTGTGGTGAAGAGTCAGCAGTCAGAAGTGGGGCAGTGTCAGAATGTCCTGTAACCATAACACAAAGTGTTAAATAAAAGTGGATTTTTTAAATGTCTAATCATATCTACAACATCCAATTCACTAGGTGTTTGATCAGGTCAGAATGTAGACTTATATTTCTATCTGGCTTAAGTCTTGATGACATTTAATTCTCCAGTCTGCAATTTTGAGTCTGTGTTTCAGCACTTGCCTCCCTTGCACTTTTTTCATTCCCAGCCTCCCTGTTTCTCATAAGCGCACACACACACACACACACACACACACACACACACACACACACACACACACACACACACACACACACAGATGAAGAGCTAGAAGCTCTGTGAATTCAAGGGTTTTTTCTCTCTACGGATTCTTATGTTTGTTGTTATTAAATTAGAAAAGCATTCGTGCTGGTTTGTTCCACTTTGTGCTAGCAAAGGTGCTAATGAAACCTTTACTGAATGCTGAAAGGAACAATTCATTCTGTTGTACTGTAGCAAGTAGTTGAAGGCCACCTGTGGGCTTACAACAGCTGGAGTGAGTATAAAATACTATTAAAATTAATGCTTTATATAATTAATAAAATCTGTGTGACATCGGACAGATTTACCTGGTTATAGGCCAGCTCTGCCATATTTCTTGTTACTGACCTTAGTCCACAGTGTCCCACTGAAGATGACAGAGACAATTCTTAGATGAAGGAATTGCTGAAGCAGGCAAAAAGCAGTCTGTACCTGTACTGACAAAATCAAATTTTTAAGTACATGGTAGGCTGAGGCTATTCATGCTTTTTGCAGATTCATGGAATAATTTAAATTTAATAAAATGAAGCAGTTAATAGTTACTGCACTGACTTTGCAGTCAGTGGATCACTTCAGCAAACACATTTCGTAACAGCAGGAGTTCATAGAAGGAGTTATCAGGGAAACCAACCAGCAAGGAGTTTTCATAGTCTAATCTTGAGGTAACAAAAGCATGAATAACCATTTCAGGCTCTGGATCAGATACAACTGGCTGCAGAATGGTGATATTCTTTAAGCGTGCCCAACAGGATTTGGATAGAACCCAGGAAATAAACCAAAACCCTAGGCAAATTACTAAAATACAGACAACATCAAAGGCAAGAGCAAGGAAATAAAAAGATTGAAAGAAATGTTTTGGTGCAAGGATAATTTATTTTCATTTTATCAACCTTTGCACATGAGAAGATTTTTTAGTTTCTAGGAGTGCACATTTTACAGCCATATCAATACAGTGATCCCCATTTTCCTCTTTCACTGAGATTTCCTTCTGTCAGTTGGACAATTAGTTTCTCCATTGTTGAGTCCACTTTTTTTTTTTGTTGTTTGTTTTTTTTCTTTTTCTATTTCCTTCCTCTCAAAAGCCCTCTCAACATTAGGAGAAAGGGGAGAGAGATGTTCTCCTTCTCCCATGTAAGTTAGAAAGCAACAAGAAGAATAGAAAGAAAATTTATTTTGGCTGTTACTGAGACAGAAAAATAAGTGACTTCGTTAAAAATTTTTGTCTAGAGAGAAAGACAGGTGGTTAAAAGAGAGTTGCCTGCTAGTATAACAGTATAATAGTTCTCTCAAAAGACACTGGGTGCAGTGTCCCTTACAGTCAGCCACATAACATGATCCTAATAACAAACAAATACAATCAAACCAGATCAGACCAAAATTTGAAGGCCCAGCTCTTCCATACATTCCTGGAAAATTTCCACTGACACAGAGCCCCATGAGGGTACCTAGAGCCGAGGTTCATCCAAAGATGATGAGAAATCCCTCTCTCTATGCTGCACCCAGAGTGGGCAAGAACAGGAGAATGAAGTTTGACAGAAATGACCAAAGTAGCTACAAAGTCAGAAATAGGAAATAGCATCATAAGTAGATGAAAAAATCAATTTAAGAAGCATGAGACACACTTAGATACAGAAATTAAAAGTAAAATGTGTAATCACTGTTAAGCCCACTTTTATGATCTAACGAAATCTGTGGCCAGATGGATTTTTCATATTCACTAATTATTAGCTGCAACTTTTAAAGAAAACAATTAAAATGACTATAGGCTAGATGACTAGGGACTGCATGTCTGTAGAAAGGGATTAAAGGTTTGGAGCAGCTGCTTTTGTGTATCATCCCAGGGGTTTCTCCAGTCCTCTCATCAACAGGCAGGTAGCACCATTAGGGTATTTTATGGGGCAGATTTAATCTTGGCACACAGAATTCCAGACCAAGGGCTGGGGATGGTGTGCTGCTTCTCTGGATCAGTTGCTGACAAGTTTTTAGGGAGACTGAAACATGTCAAGTTGTTGGGATCCTATTCCTCCCTTTTTCAACACTATCTGGGCCCTGTCCTCTGGTTTTATTGTAACAGTTCTTGAAGACATGAACCACCTTGCTTTAAGGCCCTGTTCCATTCCTGCCTCACAAGTGAGACTCAGATAATCGTGCAATCCTTTAACTGCCACTGTGAAACAAATAGTTCATAAGATAAACACATTTTCAGTTTAAGCAGTGCAATAATCTGCAACACTCTCTTTTCTGAGTAAAGGCAGCTCAGTTATGCATTAAAAGGTTCTCACATGCCAGGCTCCAGCTTTCTTACACATCCACACAGAAGAACCTAATTAAGGGCTCTGTACAAAAATGATGAATAATTTCTCATTAAGTAAGGGAAGTGCAGTATCAGTTATAATTGGGAAAATCCGCATGCAGATATCTCCAGTTTCTACCTATTACAAAAGATGCCACATTCAAAGATTTTGTTACAAAACCACCTATTTTATATTTCCACTTAAATACACACTGGGGGTTTTGCTAAATGCTGACTGTCAGAACAAAGGGTCAAAGCTTAGTTCACATGCATAAATATGTTACTCTAATACCTTTTATTTATTTTGGTATGCAGCTACATTCTTCTATTTGTCTCACATCTGCCACTCAACGAAACTAATAAATAAGTGTCAAATCAAGACAGGGAATCCCCTTTCTTCACACTTCTGCCAGTATGCCCTAATTTAATTTCTTCTTCTTCTTTCTCTAGTGAAGAAATAGGAAGATTCTTTTATTGATTTTTATGTTGAATATTTTGAACAAAGGAAAGAGGCTGACTTCATTAGCATGTCTTTGCTGATATTAGAGTTAAGTTCTGGAAACTGTCATCCATATCATCCCTGAAGTGCATTTCCTAAATGAATTTTAGCTTTGGATGCTTCTGAATAAATAGAAATTAAGCCCCTTTCATTTTTTTCCATGGTAGGCAATAGGCAGAATGCAGGAGAGGACAAACTCCTTATCCTGTTAAGAGTCTAAGCTCCCCAAAAGTAAAACAAGATCTTGGAACCCACCATCTAACAAGAAGTCCCATGGCTTGCAAATTCAGCAAACACTTCATGCTAAATCAGATTAGCTAAATCTCCACAGTGAACTATGCTATGTAACTTTCTGTGACTCGCCAACAAAAGACATTTCTGTGATTAAACACTGATTTGACAGGAAGTTAGACAAATCCACTCCAATAACTATCTTTGGCATTCCAAACAAAATGGGAGCATTTAGAGAAAAAGTGAAAAAACCTCCACAAAACCCCCACAACTGCACATAGCTCCTATGAGATGCAGAACTTTACCATAAGTGACCTGGTGTAATGCAGTTGTTTGTATTTTACAGAAGTGAAGCTGAGCACAAAGGGTGGAGCTCAGAGGGACAGTACCCTGACCACCAACATCTGTCCATGCCTATCATGCAACCCTGTCTTTGCTTTGGAAAGCCAGCCTTATATTTACTGGACAGTACTTCCAAAACATTCTGCTCCTTGGAAATTACATCACAAATCCAAAACACAGTCCCTTACCAGCTACTGTGAAGAAAATTAACTCTACCCCAGCACAAAGTAGTGCATCAATGAAATTGTTCCTTTACCCTGCTTTGATGATGCCAAAGAAGAAGATATATCATGTTAGGTTTTCTTCTCAGCAAATACCTAGATATCTCCTAAACATGTTTATATCTACCTATGCTTCCAGGCTGTGTCCACAGAATATGCCCTTCTGCCTATGTAAGGGTGTTAGCCTGAACCCTAAATAATCCTGTGATGTTAGCTCAGGTGGCTTCACATCACATGCCATTCTTCAATTTAACATCACCCTGATTTCCCATCCTTTGCTACAGAGCACTGTCAGGCATCAAGGGCTGGACCCAGGGCAAGCTGAGAAAGTTCACAAGAAAAATAGTCTCCTGAGACCCATCCTTCCCCAGCCTCATCTGTGCCACTGACATGAAATTCAAAATTATGGATGTGAAGTATATGAAAAATAAAAGATATTTCGTTGTTTTTAAACTACTGGTTAAAGGATTTCCTTCTCTTAATTAGAAAATAAATAAATATTTGAAGTGAATAGATGCAAACAAGTACCCTCCAACTAATTCACTTTGGCTAATCAATTCCACACAGAAAATAAACTCATGCAAATCTGAGTCTTCACATGAACACATCTTTTCAGTGACATGTTCATGAGGTCATTTGTTTCAGATTAAAAAATCAGGCAGTTCTAGCAGCAGCATACTCAGCAATATTAATCAACAGTCTCTTTGCTTCATGGAGGAAAGTTGGCCTCTTCGTGATTGCTGTTTTCTGGTTAAGATTAAGGTGAAGCTGTTGAACACAGGATACAGATGGGTTTCAAGAAGGGCTGGTGTTTATTCTGCCCAGTGGAGCATGCTGGAAAACATTCCTTATACCCTGAAATATTGTGCTTTTGTCTGTGTCAACAAAGCACAGGCAAAGTAACTTATAGCACACAAACACTTGGAAAATAGGTGATCAAGGACCAGCAAAGAAATCTCAGAATGGGAGCATGTGTTCCTTTGCACTGAAAGTAATGAAGGCAAAATTAACATATCTTTACTGATATGTTAAATAAATTGAAGTTTCTTATCCTATTTGTGTAATGACATCCACTGTTCTAGTAGATTGAACTATACAGGTATTTTATGTGTTCAACACATCTTGAAATTTTAGATTTTGTGGGGGGAAATGTTCAAAAAAAGCAGTAAGAAAAGAGGGTGAAAGTCTGAAGTTCAACTTTCCCCACTGAAATCAGTGGTGAGGTTGCTATTGGTTTCAATGCATCAGCCTCAGAATATTGCTGATGCTCAGAAGGCATGAATAATCTGTAGGATGTCACTTTTCAACCAAGGCCATCATATGACCAAGAGTTTCATTTTTATGGGCAAGATCTCATCCTATGGTAAAAAATCTCACAGTCTCTTATACTTGTGGGCTTCAGTGTGTGTGCTGACTTTATCCTGGACACATCCCAAGCTGGAAGGTGTTTGCCCCAGACCAGCCTGCCCCTCACACACTGGAGTCCCCCAGGAAGTGAGACTGCTCAGGGGGAATGGGATATGGAGAGGGCACTGTGGCACTGAAGCCCAGAAATTTACACATGACCTACCCCTGGGTTTTTTGGCTGGTAGGGAAAATCTGTTTGCAAGTCATAAGCTGCTTTTTTAACCAGCTCCAATGTGTGGGAGCCAATCAGCAAAGCATGGTGTCTATTTTGGTCTTGTTTCACCGTGTGGGGTCTTTAAATTTAAGCTCTGAGAGGTTTATCATAAGATGAACTCTTCATTTGCAGAGCTGCTACAGATTGAATCATAAAAACAGCCCTTGGAGAGACAGTTTATAATTTTACTGTGTAGTTTTAAGCTCAACTTTTAATTCCATATGCAAACAAACCTGATTAAAGATGATATCCAAAGAGGAAAAACCATAAGGTTTTTTTTTTTAATTTTCATTGACTTGGAGTTCTCAGTGAGCCATGAAGAATTGTAACTGTTTGTATGGCCTCCAAAGCAAAATACATGTTGTCATGTAGCCCTGATCCCAATTACCTGGTCTACATTGCCAGGTAAAGGGTAGGTATTTGTTGCATTCTCATTCCTTTGGAGCTTTTGAGAAGGTGGGAAAGTATCACTTTAAAAACCTCTTTCAAAATCTGCTGTCTTATACTTGCTTTACACTTGTTTCACTATTCAGTTACTATGAGATTCAAAATAAAAATTCAGATAATTCCTGTGATGCACTGGATTAATAACTGGAGAACTCCTTTAAAAGGGGAGAAATCCAATGGATTGTGTTTCATGTGTACGCAAAAGTTAAAAATGAGAAAACTGAAATATAAACCTTGTGAATGGACACTTCACTAAAATTGCAAGAAAAGACTAGAAAAGACAAGAAAAGACAAGAAAAGACATGAAAAGACATGAAAAGGTGGGAAGGGAAGGGAAGGGAAGGGAAGGGAAGGGAAGGGAGGAAAAGGGAATGTTGACGTGATGTGTTNACTAAAATTGCAAGAAAAGACTAGAAAAGACAAGAAAAGACAAGAAAAGACATGAAAAGACATGAAAAGGTGGGAAGGGAAGGGAAGGGAAGGGAAGGGAAGGGAAGGGAAAAGAGGAAAAGACAATGTTGCCTTTAAGTGTTAAAATCTGATTTACAGGTGACCGAGGGTGATGACAATTCTTGATAAAAGGGATTCAGATAGTCTTCATAATTATATTACTGTAATAACTGCAGACTGCAGTAAGATTTTAGTCTTCCATTGCTCTAAACACTGCACTGAAAAACAAGTTAGCAAAAAATATTCTGTGCTCCAGGTGTGTTTGTACTGTTTTGGGCTGTAAACATAGATGGAGTAGATGATAATTCAGAATGGAAGAGGGACAATGAAAAGGGCAAAATGGGGGTTAAATAAGTAAAAATGAGCATATGGCTAAAATTGATTGCAGCAATAGTTTCAGCTCCCCTCACAATGAATTCTTTAATCTTTCATTTCCTGGTTTTTAAAGGAAAAGGAAATAATGAGAATGCATTAAATAATGCATATTCGTATGTCAGCCTGAGAGTACAGAATAGTGCTTTTGCTAATTTGTAATTTAACAATATTCTGTGGAATGAGCAATGGTATTCTCTTAGTCAGGAGTCTGGGTCTGAGTCATTGTGAGAGATGCAAGCTCACAAGTCACTCTTCCCTCCAATTTTTAGGTAAGTTCTTCTGTTTTCAGACATTAGATGTTCTAGTACTCAGCAATCAAGAACACTGATGTGCTTTTGCAGACGTAAATTCCTGGTTATTTCTTGGGTTTTGCTGACAGATTTGTACATGCAGAGGAATTCTGAATGAGAGGCTGCACTGAACTGTCCATTTAAGAGTGTCTGTAATGAACAAATGGAAAAAGTGCAGGTAAACGGCTGCATTAATAAGTGGCAAGCCTGTTATGCAAAAAAGTTTTAGTGAAAAAGTTTACATTTCTTTTTAAATGGATTAAAACTTCAGAACCATTTTTAATATTTAATTTTGTTTCTTGTCTCATTGACACAACCGGACTGTAAGTGGACTTTTTAAAAAATTTACTTTTATTCTCTCTTTGTCCAGTGTGAGACAAAGTGAGAAAAATTTAGTGTAAGAGAATGTCATCACCATTTAAAAGGAGAACAGGACATACGAATTTCTGTGCTAAGACCTCTAAGACAGGAAAATGTGAGGGGGATGATAAAAGTGATTAGCTGAGAGCATGTTCCTAAGTGCTTTGGGCCTCAAGTCTTCAGCTGGTGGAAGTCACCACAAATACACTGATTTCTTTCAAATCATGCCTGCAAAGGATCTGGCTCTTTATTTTTAGTCAAGATAGTCTAAGAATGTAATAAAAAATAGTTTGTATTAACAGGCTTTTAAATGACAATATTTAAAACAAAAGCACATGTGGTTACCAAAAAGAGTAATTTTCAAAGTCTTGGTGCTATCAGAGAAAACTGTGTTATTGCAAACACACAGGTCTTTTGTAATGCATCACACAACCCATGGGGAAACACCTTCCTAGGCTACAGCACCTCAACTGGATGTAATTTTCTCATTCCATAGAAGACTATTCTCTGGATCCCAAGATTTTAATTTCTAGAGGGTTTCTCTCTTTCTATCTGTGAAAATATTGCCTATGATTTGTAAGCTGCTGTTCAGTTTCCAAAAAACCCACACTATAATACAAGTGCAGAGTTTCACAGTGGCAGTGGCTTCATCCTGATGATCTCAGGCTCCCAAAGGGGACTCATATCTCCTGTGAGATAGACTGATAACTGGCAAGAGCCATGCCAAGCTTTCCTGCCTCTTGGCCTCATGAAAGGATCCTTGGCCCTAAAGATTCCTTCCATTTTTCCTCTGGTGTTAGCTATTATATTGCACAGCTTCCTACAATCACCACCTCATCACATATATTTTCTCTTCCAAGGAATGCACTGGAAGGAAAAATTATGCTTTTCCTTCCCACAAAACTCCCTTTCCATTCCCTTATTGAAGGCTTCTGGCTGAGCTGTCTGAAATGGTACTGAACCAGCTATTTAAGCACAGGGACAGAGCTGGCTGGTCACCACCTGCCTTACTGAGTTACATCCCCGGGAGCTCGGCTTTCAGCCCTCTGTTCCCTCCATGCAGAAAATGCTGCCCTGGAAAGAAGAGGGCATAGAGGGTTAATGTTTGAGGAATGCAGGGCCGGGACTAATGCTTGTGGCAATTAGTTACTCAGTGGAGCTGCCTGTGCAGACCAGTTTTCCTGAGGCTTGACACAACGGGGAGTTTTACTTACCTGAATATTCTCTTTTAACCTGAGAAGGATTCCAAGCTTCAATAAAGTTGGACACATGCATAAGAAGTTGAATCTTCCAACCCTAAAGCAGTAAAATCAACCATATTTACAAAACCTGGCCATGAAATACAACCCTGAAAGGTAACAGAAATAAACCAAGCAGAGAACAACCTCCCTTTGAGCCCAGGAGAAGTCAAAACCCCTGATCCCTCACTCCCGACCTAATTGCCACGCAATGGTGGCTCCCTCCTGACGTGCACGATCTGCTAAAAGTGAACCTGCAACACCTGCAAAGAGCATTTCTGGAATACACACACAGAACTTATAATATCCATTATATGCCTCCTTCATGCAAAAGTAAACTGTATTTAAAGGCATTATACATGCTTGCTATGTAATTACATTAATCAGAGGGAGCTGCTTCCCTGCGTTCCCCTGCTGTTGCCATGGCAGCATCCCCATGTTTGCAAAGTGCAGGGCACCCGCTCTTAATTATACTTACAAAGCAGCTACATTTCAAAGGAATACAATAAATACAAAGTTGAAGTGAGGGTGCTGCACAGAAGTGATATGAGCAAATATACTTTTATCACGGCTGCATCTCATGCACACTTCACACCCATTATTAGAGCATTCTGCCTAATTCCCTGCTTCCTTTTGTGCATTTCTGGAAAACTTCAGGTTTTTTGTCTGCTAGAAAATGCAGTCTGTGTTGCAGGCCCCAGAATTATCTCTTCTTCTAACCTGGGAGCTGATTGTTATAGAACCAAAGCAATTGAGGGAGATCTTTTCATTTGTACTGATCAAAATGTGGCAACGGGGAATGACTCCTTACTCTTCACTAACCACTGTAAAATGCCATCGCTGCTCTCACCCAGCAAATGCCTACTGAGCTGCCCCCCTTCTGCAGTCACCTGTTTCGGTGCTACCGTGTCGGATTTGGTGACAGCAAAGGTGACACAATCAGTCTGAGGTGCCAACATGACATTGATCAAGCAGAACATATTTCGACACATGAACCACCAGCTTGGTGCAGCACACACCACCAGCACAGTGTTTGCTTCCTTGTGGATGAATAACGTGGAAATTGCAGTTGATATAAATTTCCATTTTGGGAAATTTACATTTCTACCCCTATAAAGAAACAAGGGATTCCCTCATTCTGAAATTAATGCTCTCCCTGAAGTTGAACAGAGTTTATACAGATGCTGGATTGCAGATATGAATTATGTATTTTCTGGGGGTGGAATGTCATGCAATTTTAGTGTTATTCAAGCCATAAAGATCCATCAGGGGAGAATTAATTAGAATATTTCGGAGACCCAGATTTACATTTCTTAAAGCTTGTGAGCAAAATGAAATTGGCTGCCTCCAATTTACATGTCTGCAATCACACCATGAAAAACCTGTCAGATCTCAGCTTTTGGATCTGAAACCTCTGGGGGAAACCAGGTGTTCTGGCAAGTGATGGTGTTGCTTTGGTGTCACTTGTGTACAGCTAATTGTGAAATAAATGTGTGCTGAGGTGTAGGGGGCACTGTGTTACTGCATGTATATGAGCAGGTGTGGTAAAAGCCATTGGATCTGATTTACAAGACAGAAGCCCTATTTTCCAGCTTATTTATTTCTATTCTTAGTTTCTTTTTCATGTGTATTTATTTTTCACCTTTTGCATGGGAAATTGTGGTGTTTTCACCTGGGTGCATGCACTCAGGCATAGAAAAGTGAAGGAATTCTGCCTTCTTAATCAACCATGCTCTGACTTAATTATCTGGGTAAGCAATGTGGCCTGGATAAGCAGCATAGCCTGGACATGTGGGCACTAATGATTCTTTCATTTTTAAAAGGAAAGCAGTTCTACAGTTTGGCCTGTGAGCTGTAGCCAGGTGCTGTGTATCTTCTGGCTCTCTATTTGTTCTGCCCAGGTAGCTGCCATAAAATTGCAGTGACTTCTAGATAGATTTTCAGTCTCATTTCACTCTAGCCTGCTAATATGGGTGGCAGAAGTCTTTGAGTTGCCCTGGCTGGAACTGTGGATTGAACAGAAGGCCACAAGGCTCTTGCAAGGCAGGAGTTTGTTGTTTCTTGTACCACATACTGATTCTCAACACTGGACCCAACAGTTACATTTTGTTTGCTTACTCTGCCAGCAGAATAAAAATAATTCCAGAGTGGTTTGGACTACCTTGTGCAGGCTCACATTTCCAGACTTTTGGGTCTGCAATAGTTTCCCCACAGATCTGAGAAACGTACTGCTGAAAGCAGAAAAGATGTGATTTAGACTGGTTTATGTTTACAAATATTTGATAATACACACACACACATATATCTATAGATGCATAGATGTACATGTACATGTGAAGCCTGTCCCTCTACTGCCCGTATGTGGAGCACAGATGTTACATAATGCTTCCATCCGGGAACAGAGAAGCAGAGATATGACTAAGCAACAGAGCGTGACTTATGAATAACAAATTGTGCATATTCCCAAAGATATTTCTTTAGCTGCTCTCTAAGGAAAGAAATCTCCAAGATTAATACATTTGAGAAAACTCCCATCTTCTAGAGGACTACGAGGAGACAGTGGAGGACAAAGAGCAAACAGAAAAGTAGGGAGAATTTATTCCATAAATTTGCATTGCTCCTTGTAGATAACTTGTCTCTGACAATGACTTCATGCATTGATTCAGATGATTAATATGTGGGTCAAGAGTTTTCACCCACTGCACAGCAATGAGTGCGGTGGGATTGAACTCCAACTTGCGCCTGAAGGCAGAAAGCAAAGCCCTCGCAGACATGAGAGGGCATTTCAAGGCAGATTAAAAATCAGGGGGGTGAGATCTAGGAAGTTCTATCTCCTGATTCTACTTGACCAGAAACCTGCATGCAGACACCCACAGCTTTGTCACCCTCTTGCCTTGCCGCTTTGGGTTGTCAGTACCTCCTGTATGAACCAGCATCTGAAGATATCAGTTTGCACAGCAAGAGCCCTGTAAAGCAGCAGCATCAGCAAGGCAAGCACTTCTAAAATCTTTGAGCCAGTTTCTTGTCTGGAAGAAATCGGCAGAGCTCCACTCCCACCAATAAAGCTGTGCCAGATGACTCCTGCTGGGATTCTAGGACTCGGATTTCTCAGAGAAAAAAAATTCTAATTGATGATAAAATAAGAGAGGAGGAGGGAAAGCTTTTAAATGCCTGAAAGATGATTTGGAGACAGAAATTGAAGGGCCAGGGGCAAAGAAACAAGGGCATATTTGAAATGATTCAGTAAGCTAATGGGGAAAAAGATGAAAGAAATATCACAGATAATGAGAGAAGGGTGATTATTTTCCATCTCCTCTCTTAATCCACATTTTGTCAAAGCAATCATGATTTTCCCATGGAGACAATATGACCGTCTGATCCAAGGAGCTTTGACTTAGGTAAGACATCTGCTTGCAACAGCAGCCCCTCAGCCCTGGAATCCTTGCCTGTCTTAGTGCTGATGGGGTGGTTATACGAGGCCGTTCATTATCTGCTGAATTTCTAAACCGCTCCCCTCGGAGCAGGTGTACCTACAGAAGCACCGCAGGACAAAAGGCACTGCTGAGCTCCAGCTCTCCTTTGCTGCTCAAACAAAGCTGAGTTAGTAAAAAGCCCTCTGCAGTTTATTGCAAGGGGGAGGGCCCAGGGAAGGATGCCATGAAAGGTTGGCTCCAGAGTAGGGCACCTTTTTGGACTGAGCTTTTAAAGTGAAGTTCCTTCAAAGGCACAGCCAGGCCAAGCCTTTCTGCTGACCTTTTCAGATGCTCACCAGTGGAATGGCTCTTTATTTCCACTCAGATCAACTGTCTCATCTGTAGTGGCTCTCTGTGCCATTCCCCTTGCTTCTTCCCCAGGACAACACAGTGTGATCTCATTTATTAGCCTTGTTAACAAGGCCTTGTTCTTTATCTTTTCTCCTTCTCTTTTGCTATCTTCTTCTATTAACCACAAGGTTTGCTTCAGTCCGTGCATTTCACAGTTTGCCATGACATTGTTTCTCCTCATGCAGGGCAGCACCCCCTGATGTGGATGGGCTCTTGCTTCCTGGGGACAGGTGTTTGGATTCCTGAGTGACAGAATGCTCAGCACAGTTCAAGGCTCCACCCAGTCCAATATGATGCTGCTCTGGACAGTGAGGGCAGCTGATTTCCTGGCTGATTCTGGGCTGGGCAGGTTGTGACCAAACCAATCCTCTGTCTGTAAAGGATGCTAATAAGTTTCATGATGTGGATACAACTTTGAACTTCATCTTAAGCCTGAATGTAAAGAACTTAATAAACTACCCCAAGGAAATTAAGTGAACACCTGCAGTTTTCCCCAGGACCAGTTCAACAGTGGACCAAGGCTAAAGTATGTGAAGTCCACCATTGAGGGGGGAGGGATGCATGTTTGGGCAGGCTGCTGAAACCTTTAGTTCCAAAAGAGCTACTACCTGATTTGGAAGGATTTCAAGTATCTGAAAGATGAGCTCTATGTATATTTAGCATCCAATTATAAAAATAACTAAAATGAGTGCACGCTATAAATCTTTCCTCGATGATATTTGTGTCAGAACTGGTGATAAGACAGCAGCATAGAGATGACAATTTGAACAACTCTCCTTTTTTATGTCTCATTTTATACCTGAGACCAACTTTCCAAGCTTCCCTGCAGCTGTCAGCTCTGTGGAGATTTATTCACCAGCAATCAAGATTCCAGGCATTCCCAGGAACATTTACACTGACATGTTCCCCTCTTCCCAGTAACTCTTATCTATGCCCACATCTTCTCTTTCCAGCTCCATTTCACTGCATTTTCTCCTTTCCTTAGGCAGGGCAGTGACTCTGCTTTCCTTTCAACATACTTTCCTGAGCATGGCCACTCTAAGACTCAGCAGTAGTGAAAAAGTGTCATAATAGAGATAGCAGTGTTTGGGGTTTGTCATTGGGATCGATTTATTTCGTAGAATCACAGAATAGTTTGGGTTGGAAGGGACCTTTAAAGGTCATCTAGCCCAAGCCCCCTGCAATGAGCAGGAACATCTTCAACTGGATCAGGTTGCCCAAAGCCCCATGCAACATGACTTTGCCCATCTCCAGTGATACGGTACTCTGTGCACTGTGTTCCAGTACCTTGCCATCCTTATATAAAAATTTCTTCCTAATATCTAGTTTGAATCTGTCCTTTTTTTAGTTTAAAACCACATGCCCCTTGTCTTATCACAGCAGGCCTGGCTAAAAACTCTAACCACATCTTTCTTATAAGCCCCTTCAAGCAGTGGGAGGCTGCTAGAAAGTCTCCCCAGAGACTTTCTCTTTTCCAGGCTGAAAAACCACAACTTTCTAAACTCCCTGTGTTCACAGGAGAGGTGTTCCAGCCCTCTGAGCACCTTTGTGGCCCTCCTCTGGACCTGCTCCAACAGGTCCCTGTCTTTCCAGAGCTGCATGCAGTGCTCCAGGTGTTTTCCCTCTCAAGGCACAGCTGTGCTGTGTAGTAGAGAACACAGATAACAGAGGTAAGGCCAGCAAATACCAATACCTGGCTAATACCAACTCAGCAAGCTGTAGAAGTTGCAGAGCAGTGTCAGCCTAGCTCTACTCACAAGGAATAAATTTTAACCACTGAGCTGCTTGCTCTGTGTCACTCTGTATCATATTAATCGACTTCAGGGGCTCTGAACACACCTCTCCTGCATGGCATAGAGAAGTGCTTCCCAGCTGGGGAGGGATTTCAAACAGTTCTTCATAGTCTGAACTGCGAAATGAGAGGGAATTTCTATGCAGACATACATGTGAGCTCTACTAAAGAAACACAGGCTGCAAGACTCCAGTTTGTTTCCTATGTTGATTTCTTTTCTCTTTTTGATTCCTTCCAACATCTTCAAATACCCCAATTAGCTGTTCATGTAGCAAACAGTCCTATTTATTGCAAGCTATGTCAATGAGTTTTAGCACGGACCAATGGACTTTTGGCAACTAACAAGAGCTGTAGCTTTTCTTCTATTTCAATATTCCCTTTTTGGTAAAAAAAATTGGTACCTTTTCTAGATCTTGTACATTTGACTGAATGCACTCGTATGTTATGACCTTTCTGTGCACAAACATTTGTTTTTTAGCCTGTGTTTTGTACTTTGAAGAGCCACTTTAATGAAGCTTCACACGTGTGAATGTTTTTCTTTAGTTTCATGACAGCAAGCACTGTAGCATATTGATAGTTTCAAGGCAGGTTGTACAACCGAAGATGTTTGCTTTCTTAGAGTAAACAGGCACTTTTGATTCTGCTATTTAGTTTGGTCCAAAAGTATTACCAGCCCTCCCCAGTGTGATATTTACATAGAAGGAATGCAAGCTCTTATCCAGCTCAAGTGATTTTTATGGTCCAGTGAGTAACAAGATATTAGTCACCAGAAAGTCTTTTGGCCTCATTTATTTTTACCTTCTCTTCTGCTAATAAGTATATTATTCTGGTTATGAACTGCCTACTTTTTATTCAGGAAAAGTCACTTTCCTGGAAAAATCTGCCAAATGCACGTCACTTTCAGCTTGCTACCTTGGAAGTTAAGACAAATTAATGGTGTATCAACTCAGACATAAGTTTTCAAAACAGCAACCACTTCAAAGCTGTTATTCTGACTTTTCAGCAGGCACAGGAATATGGAAGCAAGGGCTTCATACAAATTGGACAGAGGAAACACTTGAACTTCTACATCCTTACTCGTACATCCTGATGTGGGATCTCCAGACTGTTTATAGGAATCGCCTCAGACCTTTTCCAGCTGAGCAACAAAGCCCATCTGGCCCAGACAACACTGGCTGTTGTAGGAACAGCACAATGGTTTTGCAGTATGAACAAACCATAGAGAAAGACAGGTTGCAAATTCCTTGGAGGTGACGCAGGGGAAGACCTTCTCACTTACGAGACACTGTTAAACAGGCTACTTGCAAGACCTGTACTTCTCCCAGGACCTCTGCTGGAGCAAGGATCTGGAAGTAGCATCTTGCCATGTTAGCAGATGGACATGAGTAAGGCAGCCAAGAGAGCAGAGAAAAATGGATGCTTACAGGGAAATCACTTAAAGGGAGTTCATCCCAAGTGAAGGATGTAGACAGCTGTTAACAAGTTCTGCAGTGCAGAGACGTAATTATAATATTACTGCACACAAGCAAGGAACTAGGATTAAGACCTCAGCAACAGCAAGGCAGGTTTTTACAGCATGAATCACCAGCAGACATCTACTGTTGTTTGTGAAAGCAGGTTCATTACCCTCTGCAGGCAATGCTGTGTCTTGTCACGAGATGAGGCTGGGATGAGATACCTTACCACGCAAGCTGGCACATTATCCTTGCTGAGACCACATGCAGCTCTGTGCTGCTACTCGGCATGAACAGAGCCATCAAAATCTTTCTGTAAACCAGCAGGAAAATGCCTGAAATTTCTCATCTCCAAAAGCTCAGCTCTGCAACCTCTGGGGCACAACAGAATGTTGTTGAGGGCTTCTAACTATGCACTGTAAGTAAAATGGTAGAATTAGTCTGTTTGCCAACAGGTAGTACCCAGTCTGCCTATTTGCCAGTCAGCTGCAATTTAAGGATAATATAAGCTGCTCTCCTGCTGCAGTAATAGCACATTGTAATAAAATTGTAAGTTTTGCTACTGAAACACACCTTTGTATGTTTTTGTGTGTTTGTTAGGAGCTGTGAAATTTAATCAAATACAGGGCAAGCATTTAATCTTGTCAGCTCTGCTGACAGATCTGAGATTCATTGAGCACAGATGCTCTTCCTGAAAGATCTTGGTTCTGTTCTAGCTGTTATGGTTGGGGTTTTTTGTTTGTTTGTTTTTTAATATGTGTATGTTTATTTGCATATGGGGATTTTGCAGCAGTAAATGTTAGGACAGTTTTTAGTGTAGCTTATAGAAACACAGAATCACAGAATGGTTTAGGTTGAAAGGGGTCTTAGAGATCATATAGTTCCAACCCCTAAGTAGATGAAGTCCCTTCCAAACTCAACAATTCTATGATTCTATGAATCAACACCCAGTATATTCTGAAGCCTTTTTGTACATCTACAAGAGAACACCTGTCAAAAGCAGCTAATGAAGGAGACAGAAACTCTTATTGAGTTCTTTCTAGTACGGTTAGAGATTAAGCATGTAAAGTTAAGCCAACAAATGATTTGTGTCCATGTGCAGATTGACTTGGAGGATGACATTTTTAAATTTTTATTTATGCCTTAGGTTGGCTCCATGGGAGGGATAAGACACGTCAGGGCTGGTGCTGCAATACTGCCCGTAATCTGAAAGCAGGAATTCCCTCTCTGGCACCTCTGTTGCCTTCACAGAGCAGACCAGGGTAAGTGCATCCAGAGGACTTGCTGCTGAGGTCTTGGCACCTAAAATAGGGTTCAAAAGACACTGGAGACACCAGAGCTTCTAAGATTACATGCTTCAGTGCCTACATCCTTTATGGATGGATCCTGCCTTCATATAACTGGCTTCTTGCTATGAATTCATGTGTGTTTCAGTCCTGAGCTGGAATGACCACTGACAAAACATGGCAATAATTCTCTCTGTCAAGCCTCTCACTGCTGAGCCCACCAAGAGAGGGTGGCAGCTGTGATTTTTATAGTTTGTGCTGTGTTAGAAAGTGAGCTTTGGCACTTGGCAGCTGACAGGTAGAGCTGTTTTTGCTTGGGGTGAACCTGAGAGATCTTAAAGAGATGACTAATTCATGAAAGTTTCTAGTGTCCACTACCCCAGCCTCTTAGACACTTAGTCACCTCACAACTATGCAATTAGTTCCTTTTCCTTCCAAAACCAGCTCAGACACACACTTCTAAGCAGTAGTATCATTTATTAAATTATATCCAACTCCTCATCCTTAATGGGTCACAGCCTGGAAAAAACCAGCCTTACTGAAAGCAGTACACTGAGACCTTCCTTTAGGTTTTGCTATGAGTGTTGCTCTTTGGAGAGTCCAGCATGCCTCACTGAAGACCCAGAGGATTTAGGGCTTCCTCACCAGGGCTGGGACTGCAGAGAAGCCCTGGGAATGTGCTGCTGATGCGTGGGTGTAGCAGTCCCCAGACTGGTGGTAAAGTATTGTGATGTTAGTCACTAGCAAAGGCGAGGGCAAACAAACAAGAAGAAATTCAAAGAGAACATCAAACCACTGTAAGCAACCTGAATTATGCAGGAGTCATAGAGTGAACACCAAGAGAATTGGATAGGAAAATTACTGAAAAATGTATAGCAACATCTGTCTTATGTCTGTATTGGACTCGAAGCAGAGCTGGGAAACCTGTTTTGATGACATGCCAGGCGAAACAAAACCTCTCCCTGTCCCTCAAAGAAAATGAATACAGAAAAATGCCGTGCACTATATCTCTCGTTCTGCCACATTAACTCATTCAGATTTGCCTATCCACTTTTGCAGGTCTTACAAATTCAGAGGAGGCAGCACCAGCCCCACCAGCAGCGCTAATTCAGCTCGACTGGGAGCTGAGACAGCCAGCCTGCAGTTACCAAGGAGCTGCAGCCTGGTGCTGAAAAAAGGGGGAAGCTGCTCTTCTGTCACTGTGGAATATTTCTGACCCAGGGTGAGCCCATGCTGAAACAGGGGTTGGCAAACAGGGGAATAGATGGGATATGCTGTCGGTGCCAGAAGCCATGTGGCCGCGGGGTTGCTGCCATCCCAACTCCACGGTCATCAGAGCTCAGTTAGAAAATGTCCCTGCTCAGTTCAGTTTGGTTGTTGCAGCTCCAGGCACTGAATTCGCTCTGGGAGAGTACAGAGGTGGTGCCTGCCCTGCCTCTCAAATTTTTCCCATAAAATTCATGAAGGAAAGGCTGTAGCAGTGCCTCCTCCTCAGCTGATTCTGCTCTTCTCTTTAGCAACCAGCCACCCATAAACTGAAGCGAGAAGTTTAGCCCTGTGGAAGAGGATATGTCAGGCCCTCAAAGGACATGTGTGGGGCACACAGGCACATCTGCACTGTGCTCATCTGCAAAGATGCCAGGAAGCAAAACACTGTCAGGATTACATTACTGGAGGCAGAGATAACAAAACAAAATATTTAACCTAACCGTCTAGTTGTCCAAGACAGTGTTATTACCATTGACCAATTATGAATTCTAAAAGATAGTTTATAAAGGACTGGATTGAACACCTTCTGAGCATTCTGACAAAAATGTAAAAAGATTTGGTGTCTTTTATTTTTTTTAAACTTTTGTGCTTTTTAAAATAAATTTTATAAATCTCATTCCATTTTTCTGCCTGGAGTACATTAGTTTCTATGGAAACATGATAGTCATTTACGTGTGTGGTGTTTTCTGACATCCGTATGGGGAGTATAAGGACAAGTTATGTCATCATTGTGAAATGCAGGCATTTATGTGATGCTTACCATGGTTCTATGTGCAAGAGAGAGGATACCTTTAGTCTGTTATATAATAGATGCAAAAGCCCAGATACAGGGAGGCAGCAATGAGCTGAGCCGTAGAATTTAACACACACACTCAGTACATTTATATTCACACCAAAGATGAATGTAGGATTCACTTAATATGTTTATTTTGCGTATTTGGTGCAACCATGCCTGTCTTCACTGTATAGAGCAACACTGAAACTCAGTGAATTAATTACCACGGAAAACCTAATGATGTAACTCATCCTTCCTGTGACAGTATTCAGTATTGCTGAAGAAAAGATAAAGGAAACAATCATGCTGTTTCTTCTTTCACGAAAATGAGAAAATTATATTGTGACACAATGTGTAAACAACAGAATCATTGGCTGTGTAAGCATTTCTTTCAGGAACATAAAACAAGCTTCCAGCAAGTGATACTTGTTCCTTATATTTTAAGCAGGCTTTTATGAATCTACATTTCATATCTTCTGAAGGGTTAGTGAAATCCTCCCTATCTGAAGTATGTTTTAAAAAGCCATGCTAGTCAGTCTAGGATGCTTAGAGAATAAAATTATTACTGTACCTTGGGCACCCTATTAGGGCTAGAATGCACCCACACAAATCCTTTTGCTGCTATGTGAGAACTACACTTCAGGAAGTAGCACTCTGCTCATTGAAATTACCACAATGTTGCTTCTTATGCATCTTTTACTTTTGATTCTTAATATTCAGAAGTGTAATTTGGCAATTTGTTATCATTTTTACCAATAATGCCCTCTATCAAGACATGGAAATCATCTTCCTTGAATAAACCTCTGCAATGCAAGTTGAACTGTAATGGGAATATTAACCTTTGATGTACAAATCAGGGGGTGTTACATGTACTACCACAGTACTAACAACCAGTAAAAAGCTGTAGCAATAAGACAGGTAGGATGAATTAAATCTAGCAAGCAACTGAAACCAGCATTTATTTACTAAGAAGATAAAGCAATATAGGCAATGTTATTGCTTATTATGGACAACACAAAGAAAAATATACTTTTTCAGACCTCTCCAGTGGATATGTGGGATTCTGTGTACTCTTTCTTTTTCAAAAATATGTAGATTTCAAATGTTTTTGATGACTCCTGCCTCACAGGAAGAGTTGTGTTTTCTCTAAGAACATCATTAAGAGAGATATAAGTATCCACACTTCTCTGTCAGACCACCTTCAAGTGCTCTTCTAGTGGATTTAGTAAGGGCTGCCAGCTCTGTCAGCAGCTTGAGCTGAGCAGACAGTTGTCCTGGTGGTTCATAGCAGGACAGCTCGGTGGCTCCTGAAGCATTCCTCCTCTCCCCAGCAGAGCCAAGTGGAGCACAGGCCCACACTAAAGGATATGGGCAGGGTTGGGCTCACACCCAGGAGTACCACAGGAACTGAAGGGACATTTTGCCATAGGTAACACCTTGTTGTAGTCAGTATCTTTAGCTTACTTTTTGCCATACCTGAATTGGAAATGCTTTAATCCCCAAATTCTCAGTGTTAGACCGATGAAACCTTCTGTGCAGGCTTTGTTATTTCCAGTCAAAACTAATGGAAAACAAATATCTATTGGCATGAGGTCAAATGGACCCAAATGGTTGAAAACGTGGGATTGTGCTACTAATAGGAACAAGACAGTTGGCATTTTTTCCCAGCTCTGGACTTCCTTAGGAAACAAATGACCCCTGAGATAAGGTAGGCTGTGCTGGTTCCGGCAGGTGGGTATTGATTCCAGTCCTCAGTGACATGTCAGACTTAACACTGCTCTTCTGTTAGCTGTTTCTGGTTCCCTGAGCTTTGCCATCAAGTGAAGGTTGCTGGGGCTCTGACTTGCCATGTCTGCAAGGAGGAATTTGGTGAAGAAGCCCTTTTTTTGTAATATTGTATCTGTATTGCTTGGCAATTCATCTACAGTCAGGTGATCCCACTCTAAATTAATTTGAGGTTGAGAATCTATTTTTGAAGGGAAATGCTAAAATCCCTGTCCTGATGCAGAGAAATCAGGTCTTGAAGTATGTGACTGGCAGTACTATG
Organism: Orthonyx spaldingii; assembly: GCA_013397795.1. Lineage (NCBI taxonomy): Eukaryota > Metazoa > Chordata > Aves > Passeriformes > Orthonychidae > Orthonyx > Orthonyx spaldingii. The sequence continues at coordinate 789,068 of VZTJ01002320.1, read as the reverse complement.
GGATACAGCTTTTGCTGAGTGCAGGATTTATTTTGGCAATGCTTGGTACACTAACTCCTGTATCACAGCTTCAGCCTCACCTTTCTATGTGTTTTTCTTTCTCTTGTCCTTCCAAGGACAGCTGTCTGATCTAGCAGGAATGTCAGATGGGTCAACTAGGACACAAACAGCCTGGTAAAAGCAGAACTGGAAAGGTAGAGTGAAGGGAAACACTGAACATTTATCTCAGTGTTGGCTCTGGGTTGATTCCAGATGTCAGAGCTGTGTCAGTGGTGGAGACTGTAGACCCACTGGCCACCACTCAGAGTTGCTCCTTTAGGATTGTCTTCCATTTCAAGCCCAGTAAATTGATAGCCTAAAAACTTCCTAGGAAAGAGTGTGGGTTTCTCAACACATTTTCTGAATGAATTTCATAAAATGCTGCAGGTAGCATGATCTGATGTTCCCTAATGTCTCCTATAATACCCCTAATATACATGGGAGGAGTGTGGAGTGGATCTGTGTGTGTAATGTAGAGGGTTGTCCCCCAAGATGCTACTCTTAACACTCAGGATTGTTGTAATCGAAAATGAACTGTGTTTCTGGCAGATCCAAGGAAAGTTGGTCCTATTTAGCTCACATTTATTCACCTCTCTATAAATTGGTCCTTTTCACTTCATTTTGCTTTAAAGGCAGCCATGAATTTCTCCTCTCTTAGAGCTTTCTTCTGTCACTGCTATAAAATATGAAAGTTGTTCATGCAAAATCAATAGCAAATTCTCTTGTGGACTTTGAGTAGTCTCATGCGTGTCATAAAGTCAAATCTCTGCCCAAGAGAGCTACTTTGGTGATTTTGTTCTGTTTTATCCTGAGAGAAGTGGAAGGATATGAGGTCTAAATGGGACTTTTTGTTAGTTAGCACCACAGCTGGAGCAGAAGCTTTTCCTTGGAGGACAGCTTCCTGACATCAGGCTCAGCTCCCAGTGCTGAGGTGCTGCTCCAGCAGCAAATGTTCTTCCACAAAGCTGGGGCCTTTCCCACGTTACCTCTCTTGTCCTCTCACCCCTGTCATCCCCCAGACTCAGAGCTGTCACCACAAATTTTGGCGTAGCTGGGGATTGATACATTCATTAACTGATTTGAAACCTGAAGCCAAGACATCTTGCTGGATGTTGGCCAAACTGGAGCCAGGTTGGGAAGCTCACAACAGCCACAGGAGAGCTGCCAGTCAGGCTCCCAACTTGAGGCAGCCTGTGGGGCAGTTTTGGCTTCAGGAAATTGCTCTGTGCCAGCATGGAGCAGACAAATGCCATGGCCAAATGCTTGTTAAGATTACCGGTAAAGAGAAGATTCAAGAAGGCACTTTATTTTAAAGTTGTGCAGCCTCATCACCCACTCACTGTGCAGAACCAGACAGAAATCCATGGTATTGCACCTGTCGTCCAAATGAGGGCCTGATGTCCTTGGCAGAATCTTGGAAAAAACCTTTGGTCTACAAAGACATCTCTTTCTGACCAGCATCACCTGAAACCTGTCTGGGCTCAGCTTCAGACAATTGATCTTTTTCCATTTTTATCGATTGGGTGGCATCAGATGATATCTCTACATTTCTGTATTTCTATATCTATATATTTATATAATCACCAGATTTTTAAAGACTATACATACACACACACATATATATCATCCCCATCATCTCTAAGTGCTACCGTATGCTGTCATTTCCTAAGGGGTTCCTGTAGTTTTTGATGAGAAGACAGAATACCATGAATATTTTTAGGACTTTAACTCTGAGTATGGCAGTTTTCACTGGCGTTTTTGCCTCAGAGGATCTGTACCAGAGGGTATAGCTCAAATGTTTCTCTGAGCCTTACAGGGGTGCTAGGAGCAATACCAGACAGAACCTGAGTGGCACAGGATAAAACTGAATAAGGGATTTTTCTTTCTCACTCCTTTTCTATTATGCTAATATTTGACAATAATTCATCAATGAGCTTGCACAGTCTGGTATTTTCTTGGAAATGTTATTGTTTTAAAATATTCTTTAGGAGTAGGGAACGATCATCATCAGCCAGCAAAAAGGGAGCAGTAGTACTTCAGAGAAGACAAGGGTCGTCCCCATCACACAGGAAGAAGACACAGACACTAGCAATGTTGTGTCCCAACCATCACAAACCCGTTTTTCTCCCAAATGCGTGAGGTTTGCAGGTTTATGTTGTGAAAGATGTCCAAACTTCTGTGAAAGCACAGAAGTTCCTGCCCTACCTGTGCCTCTCACAAAGAGGTTCCCCAGGAGGAGTCCTTATCAGCCCATGTTGCAAAAGAGGAAAAGAAGTAGGAACAATACAGCATCCAGTAGTCTCCAGCTGCAAATGGCACTGTGTACTGATTCAGCCAAATAACTTTAACAGGATTTCAACTATGGGATGTGATACCTCACTAAAATATAAGCTAAAATTCCGGTGATAGAAATAATATTTATGCAGTTATTTTTTTGCTTTCAAAAGGCAGCAGTCCATCTTTTTCTGTGTTGAACAACTTTATTTTAGTTAAAAAATTATGCAAAATATTATAAAAGCATCATTTTCCAGTCCTTTGTGGTATATGGGAATTATCATCAACTTCTCAGCATGAACTTGAACACTTTTCTCAAGAAATTTGGAAAATCAAAGCAACTGGACTTTGCCACCTCATGCTATAGGAATATTCTGGGGCTTTAGCAAGTGTACGCCTTCAGTTGACTTTATATTCAACTATTTTTATCTTCAACTAATTTTATTTTCTATCTTGGATTAAGAGTAAAATATATGAGAATAGAAGCTTCAGTTTATGTGACTAGAATTTCTTCCAGTCATAGTAGACGTAAAAAGCTAGCATGTCTAATAGAGTCAATGGCCAATACTCAAAGATGCCCAACACCCACAGCTCACCTAAGGAGGGAATAGCATCTAAACCAGTATTTTTGCCAAAACAGCCTTGACATTTCTCCAATGCTATTTGACTACACTTCAAACTAAAATGCCAGCTTTTAAGATTATTCTATACACCGTAGTCTCTCTGTAGGAGTTAGATCCTTTTGCCGTCTCCAGCATGAGCCTCTTTGAAGCAAAAGGATGATTTTTCCACTGTGTTTTGCATGTGACGTGCACTTACTCTTTCACATATCCATGTCTGTTGTGACACTGAATTATTCAAATGTCTGTTTATGGTTTGGTTGGTTAGAAAACAATTTACTGCAGAGAACAGATATATCCATAAAATCCTGCCTATGTTTGTTATCCTCCTGAAGCCCCTCAGCAGGAGCAACTTTTCCTTTCCTTGCTTTGAGAACACAGGTCATGAGGGCTACACACACCAGCTTTGCACCAGCCTGTGGCAACATCCAGCCACTGGTAACTTCCTCCTGCCCCACTTTCTGCAGGGCAAGTCTTTTGGCAATTACTGTTGCCTTTTGATCTCCAGCTTGGAAAAACAACTTGTCACGAAACTGAGAGCAAAGCATGGATTTTGCACAGCTCTAACATAAGCTATTACATCTGAGCACTTTTAGAGAAGTTCCTTACCAAGACGTTGTGCTCCATGCTTGCACAGTGACCTTATGTCATGCCACTCTAAAGTTGAGGAATACCAAAATAAGCATCCACATATCCACAGTGTACTCATTAATATGCTGTAGATCGATTTCAGATTATAAATCACATGTGTAATGCTAGGAGACAAATTTCAAATATGGAGCATGCACATAGCCCTTAACCCTATACACTGATTTTTACCATGGCCTAGGAAGTATACTAATAAGACAATAGAGAAAGTTAAAGAAAGAAGGTCAACATCATGAAAAGGATACATTAATAGAGGAATGCAAATGCTGTGCACCACAATCTATATGAAATATTGATGAGATTCTAGAATAGCTCCATTTAATATAGTGCTGTTCAGATAAACACAGTGGTCCAGGTACTCAAGGTATTTAAAACACAGAAATGCTCTCAAGGCTCTGTTCTAATGCCTGTAAATATCAGAGCTGAGCAAGACAGTCCAGGCAGGCAGCTGAGACCCATAACTGAGGTGGGGGGATACAGGGCATTGCTGTCCAAGTATATGAACATGTAGCTAAAGCTTAACATCTTACTCCATGTAACATTTCCTCTAAAAGCATCTCTTTTTCCAGGCCACTCAGCCTGTATTTGTGCTTGGAATAAATGAACAGAGCCATAAAAAAATACATTACTACAAAGAGCCTTTAAAGAGGGGCAATCCTTCCCATGACTGCACTAGACCTTTGCACTCTGTCCTCGCTCTGATCTGTCCAGGTACCCCCAGGCAGGATGGGGTGGCTGTGCCTGTGGCCTGGTGGGCAAGGGAGTCTGGCCTGGACAGCACAAAGTTCCAGAGGCAACTCAGTGCTGTCACCTGTGCCTTGCAGCAATGTGAGGCAGGAGGCAGAAAACACCACATCCTGCTAGGGAAACTTGGTTAGGTTAAAGCAATTACTTACACTGAAATTGGGCCAGAGAACTTAGCCTAATTGCACTTACTGTGAATTGCATGGCATTTCAAATACCTGACTATTTAAAATGTCTTGAGATTTGTGCTGATCAGAGCTAGCTAGAAATCCAATGCTACATTTTTACTGATTCCTGAATTATTACTGTTGTTCTTAATTACTTAGAGTTATATAGCATTTGATCAGTGCTTCTATTATATAAGCACATGAGCTGTTGTTCCAAGGGCCAGCAGTCACTAAACACTTGGCATCCCTCTTTCTCTGGTGGCAGAGGACAGGGCATCAGTCTCAAGGCTGTGGAGAGGCTTTACCTGGTGATGCCTCAGCACCTTCTGGCTGCAGAACACCTGAAAGACTTACCTGTGAGATGGGAGCCAGCTCATCCAACACTGGCTGGCTGTGTCAGCCAGATACCCAGGCCAAACCTGTCTCTCTGCAGTCAATATAGAAGGAGAGACATTCAGAGGGCAATTTACTTCATCTGTCTTAAATGTTATTTCCAGACAAAGGGTCATTTTCCAAAGGACCATTTCTTTCCTCACTGACCACAGAAGGAGCCTAAGGGGCCATCTATCCACATTCTGTGCCTTGAGAAGTACTAAAAAAACCTGCAAGCAACCACAGAAAGGTCTGTTGCTAAAGAAAATAATTAGATTTCTTCAAATCCAGCTGAGGTCTTATAAACTTGATTCACACATGAAACCAGAGCCTATATATAGCCCACAGCTTCTGGATCCTTGGTTGAAATACAGTAAGATTGCAAGAGAAGGGAACTGAAAGACAACATTTTGTAAAGTGTTAGTATTAGACAGTATTAGACACTGTAGAAATGTTGGCATAGCCTGGCAGCCTAATTTGCTATATGCTATGTAATAACATGAATGGATCTTTTTGTAACTTACACCTGCTGAGAGATATAAATGTACCTGTATGGAATTGGCAATGTCTGTAGTTTTGTTCATGTCCTCTGGTCTCCTGGTACCTTGAAGACTGATAATATGTCCCATTAGATGCATACCACATTCTGCAATGAACTAAATCATACTCATTTTATTTACCAGAATCATGAGGATATGCTATTTTTGTCTGAATAAATAAATAACAAATGCACGCACAGCACAGTTTTGATGCCTGGGACCCTAAAGAGGCGTGTTACTGACTGTAACACTTCAATTGTGCTTTTCTTTGTTTTCCACATAAAGTTTTCAGAAAGAACATCCTAATAAGAGGCTATACCTCCTCCAGAGATACCCTGAGCAAGCTGTGACACACACACATTTGCACAGAACTGCACGTGCACATCAGAAATTCAAACATGCTCCCTTTGTCCAGACTAGAAAATGAACTAGTGAAAAATGTGTCCTGATAATCTTTTGCAAATCACTACTAATCTTCTTCCCACTGTTTTTGAATACTCTCTCCTTTGGATTCCTCTGTTGTTAACTATTTGATCAAGGAAATGTAATTCTGTCTGGTCATCACAGCTACCCTTTTATACTTCAAAGAAATGCCTGCATATTTTTCAGGAAAATTATTTTCCACTATTTCACACAGAGCTTTTTTTTTTTTTAAAGAGTGGGTGAATAGAATGTTCTGTACCAGCATGTAAAAAGCCATCGACTGCAAAGGTTTCCTTGCTGCTTCAGCAAAGAATAAAAGTATTTATTAAGAAGTTTGTTTTCCACAATTTCCTGAGATAAGAATACATATTGTCAAACTGTTGTTTCAAAATAAGTAGATAAAAACCTAGTCTTAATCTTTTTTCTTTGTAAAAATAATACATGTATAATACAAAATAATATAAGTACATGAATAATATAAAAATAATACATGGTTACATCCAAAAAAATCTAGGACATTAAACTTAAAACTGCTATTTCTTTTTCTTTAAAAAAATCTGGTATTATTTTTGCTTATGAGACTATACCTATGGATTTTTAAGAAACAGAAATTAGTCTCTGTGTGATGCTTGAGAGAATGAATTCTTTCTTCATAGCATTCAGTGACAGAGAAGCAAATTGCAACAACAGACAGGTAGGAGCAGCCTCCCATTCACAAGTCCTGGTCCCATGGGGGACTTGAACCACCCCAGTATCTGCTGGAAGGAAAACACAGCCGGGCACAGGCAATCCATGAAGTTCCTGGAATGCATTAATGATAGCTTCCTACTCCAAGTGACAGAGGAGCCATTGAGGAGAGGTGCTGTGCTGGGCCTTGCTCTCACTAATGAGGGGCTGGTGAGGAGTGTGAGGCTCAAGGGCAGCCTGAGCTGCAGTGCCCATGGAATGGTGGAGTTTGAGATCCTTAGGGCAGAGAGGAGAGTGCACAGCAAGCTCAGTGCCCTGGACTACAGGAGAGCAGTCTTTGGCATCTTCAGGGATCTGCTTGGCAGAGCACCAACCCTGAAGGGCAGAGGAGCTCTAGAAACCTGGTTAATATTCAAAGATCACCTCTTCCAAGCTCTGGAGCAATGCTTCCCAGCAAAGAGGAAGACAGGCAAAAATACCAGGAGTCCTGTGTGGATGAACAAGGAACTCCTGGACAAACTCAAACACAGAAACGAAGCCTGTGGAGGGTGGAAGCAAGGACAGGCAGCAGGGGAGGAATACAGAGAAATTCTCCAAGCAGCCAGGGATCAGTTTAGGAAAGCTAAAGCCCTGATAGAACTAAATCTGGCCAGGGACATCAAGGGCAAGAAGAGAAGCTTTTATAGGTACGTCAGTGATAAAAGGAAGACTAGGGGATGTGAACCCTCTCTGGAAGGAAACAGGAGACATGGTTACCTGGGATGTGGAGAAGGCTGAGGTGCTCAGTGACTTTTTGCCTCGTTCCTCACCAGCAAGCTCTCCAGCCACGCCACCCAAGTCACAAAAGACAAAGGCAAGGATTGGGAGAATGAAGAGCTGCCCACCACTGGAGAAGATGAGGTTTGAGACCCTCAAAGGAAGCTGAAGGTACACAGGTCTATGGGACCTGATGAGATGCACCCACAGGGTCCTGAGGAAGCTGGTGGATGAAGTTGCTAAGGCACTGTAAACCATATTTGAGAAGTCATGGCAGTTCAGTGAAGCTCCCACTGACTGGAAAAGAGGAAACATAGCCCCCATTTTTAAAAAGAGGAAAAAGGAAGACCTAGGTAACTACAGGCTAGTCAGTCTCACCTCGGTGCCTGTCAAGTTCATAAAGCTGATCCTCCTGGCAGTTGTGCTAAGGCACACTGAAAATGAGGAGGTGCTTGGTAAAAGCCAACATGGCTTCACTAAGGGCAAATTGTGCCTCACAAATTTGGTGGCCTTCTATGGTGGAGTTACAGAGATGGAGGATGAGGGAAGAGCAGCTGACATCATCTACCTGGATTTGTGCAAAGCACTTGGCACTACATCCTTGTTTCTAAACTGGAGAGATGTGGATATGACAGATTATCCATTTAGTGGATAAGGAACTGGCTGGATGGCCACGCTTAAAGGGTTGCGATCAATGGTTCAACACCCAAGTGGAGATCAGAGATGAGTGGTGTTCCTCAGGGGAACACCAGATACTGGAACCTGTTTAACATCTTTGTCAGTGATGTGGACAGTGGGATTGAGCGCACTTGCAGCCCAGAGAGCCAAACACATCTTGGGCTGCAGCAAAAAGCAGCATGAGCAGCAGGGTGAGGAGGGGGATTCTGCCCCTGTGCTCTCGTGAGACTCCACCCCACAGTGAATTAGAGTGTCCAGCTCCAGGGTCCCCAAAATAAGAAGGACATGGACCTGCTGGAACAAGTCCAGAGAAAGCCACAAAGATGACCAGAGGGCTGAAGCAACTCTTATATGAAAAAAGGCTGAAAGAGTTGGAGTTGTCCATCCTGGAGAGGAAAAGGCTCCAGGAGACCTTATAGCACCTTCCAGTCCCTAAAGGTTTTCATGAAAGCTGGAGTGGGACTTTTCACAGGAACATATATGGATAGGACAAGGGGGAATGGCTTACTGAAAGAGGATAGGTTTAAATTACATATAAGGAAAAAATTATTTACTGTGTGGATAGTTGTGGATGCCCCATCCCTGGAAGTGTTCAAGGCCAGGTTGGATGTGGCTTTGAGAAACCTGGTCTAGTGGAAGGCGTCCCTGCCTGTAGCTGGGCAGCTGGAACTGGATGCTCTTTAAGGTCCCTTCCAGCACAAACCATTCCCTGATTCTCTAAGTTCTGAATTGGTTCTTGAATTACACAAAAAATATACTCTAGGATGAAGTGTCAGTGTCTTACATGATGGATAAGTATCAGAATGTAAAGTATGCTGTCTATTCTTAAGAAACAGAGGCAGCAATCCAGCAGCACAGCTATGTGTGCTCAAAGTCCTATATGTGAATATTTGTTGTCTTTTACAGTAAGTGCATGTGTGTTTTTCCAGACTGGGCCTATAACCTCTGCTCATTCCCATTACAAGAGTTTTGCTACTGCTCCCTGTCCTGTGCTTCCACACAAGGCTTTGTACCAGGTGTTGCACATTCACGTCTTTCAAGTTCTGAAGATGAGAGGTTAACCAAAATTAAATTGTTCAAATTAAGTGAGAGAGGAATGAGAGAAAATTGTTATTTGAAGCTGACAGTGCAGCTGCAATTTGGGAATGAAATGCAGTTCTAAATAGAAGCAATGAGGGGATGACACAGGTGTGTTGCATGTTACCTAGCAATGAAAGCCCTCTGTGATATGAGAATTGAGAATTGATTTGGAAAGGGTAAAACTAGCTAGACAGGCATGTACTGAACAGTACCATAAAATTCGTAACTTTTCACCACAAATAATCCTGAAGTTCTCTGTACATTTAACTGATGGAAATTGGACATCTCGGAACTGGAATCACTCCATGACTGAACAGTTTAATACAAGTCTATGCCAATAGCATTGCATCTTTGGAAAGGTAGAACTTCGGGGTGAAATCCAACTTCTACTGAAAACAGGTCTTTCAGCATTGCCTTCCTCTGGGCCCAAATCACTCCTAGGATTTGATGTTACATTTGAAGGACTGTGGCCATAGCTGGCCAGCAGCCCCTGGATCTGCAGGAGCGTGCTGAGCAGCAGGAGGTGGGGAGCAGACCCAGGCAGCTGGGACTGCACTGTCACCCGTTTGCAGCCTCAGTGCAGGAGAGCCTGTCCTGGGTGAGACTGCCCGAAATGAGCTCTTTTGCCCCTTTGGTGGGTGCATAAGTGAGGGTACCCCGGGTGTGCTGCACCCAAAGCAGCAGCCTATGGTTTTCTTCTGAGGTTTCTGTTTCCTCTGATTGTCTCCTCCCAGGAAGCACATTAAAGTGAACTGCATATGCAGGCTCTGGCGAAGGGACCACATCAGGCTAACGAAATGGAAACGCTGGATTACATTATCCCCAAATCTGCCAGCAGTAAGGCAAATCTGGCTTCTCAGGGGCATCTGGGGAGGGATAGATACTGACTGTCTTTGGACATTTCATTGCTGTGAGTGGAATGGTTCATTAATCATACCATGGAGTCTTTTTTAGGAAATCTGTGACATGTAAAGTGGTACTGAAAATGTCATGCCGTTTAATACAGGATAAATAAAAGTGATCTTATTTTAGTAAGAGTCAATCATATTTCAGCGTTTTTAAGGCAAAGACTGTGTCAGATGCCAGCATCTTTAGTAAACAGGGTTTTTTATTGTTTTCTATAGGCCACAGAGATGAGAAAGTGACCTTGCTTGAAAGAAAAGTACCAATAATATGTCAAAATATTATTAACGCCTTTCTCCAGTTTACCAGGTTTTCTTATTTCAAGTGACTGAGTAAATAAAAGCCAAAGTGAAGAAATCAATAAGAGGAAGCTTGATGATATGAAGTCTAAAACAGAGGAAAAATACTCAAAGTGCAGAAGCAGCAATCCAGCTTGACCATAGGGTAAATATATATTTATTAACAGAAATCCATTATTATATATATGTATATATGTTATGATAATATGCAGTGAGTTAAAATATGCATAACAGGTAGCCAAAAAGCGGTAATTAATTTAAAAAAATATCAATTAATTCCTTATTCTCTTTCAAAAATCTAACTGTATGAGTGAATATTTAAGGTGGAATATGCAAGGCACATGTGGTACAAACTTTTTAATAAAGTATTAAAATACTTCATTAAGAATGCCCAGCCTAATTATCAGACTGGTCAGGTCAATATACCAGTTACAAATTGCTTTTGGTAGTAAGATGCCAAACTGAACACCTCCAGAAAACCAGAACAGATGTTCTCTGGGACAAACAATCTGGGTCATTTCTGTAATTACACATTTCATAAGAATCAAATTACTTTGTAGAATAAAATATTTTTTGGACTGTATTCTTTGTTAGTCATTAAACCAAGTGACCTGAGTGGCACTGATGATGGGATTTTTGGCCTTCCTCTTCCACAACACTCACTTCAGTGAACTCCTCAATCATTCAGTTAACCTGTAAAAGATGAAAAAGGCAAACAAAGCCTATGTGGTTTGCCTGTACGTAACATGAATAATGAGAATTATTTTTAAGAAACCAAGAAGAATAATGCTCACCACAACAGGTTAGAAAATGCTCATCTAAAAGTTTTATGAGAGCTGATTTCTTTCAAAACACACCAAAGTAAAGTAAATAACGTATGTGGAAAATTAGGCAGTGCAACAAGCAAAAGAACATTAAAGAAAAAAACCCAGACTCTACTACAGACTATGTTTTCCTTCCACAAACATACAAATAACACCGGCAACCACAAACTTCCCAGATCTGCTATGCATAGGTCAGTTTATGTTTCATCCAGATGGGTAAACCTCACCATAATATGGATAGGCAGGGTAGCCGTGTGCCTTGTAGCAACCAGCAGCAACTTAACTTTCCCAGAAATATCTGTGAGAGTCTGAAATCTGATGGGGTGGGGGATGGTGGAAACAGAATGAAAAGGAGACAGGTAGAGAAAATATACAGCTGTGGGAGATATGGTAAACATCTAAACCTAGTGAGGCTTGATATATGCATGACTTTCCTCTTGTAATGTCAACCTAAGAAAATGTTTTCCACATTTTAAATTTAGGGCCGTTCCTACAGTAACTTTATTTAATTGCTGAAAGGGTGTTCTGCTTTCTACCAAAAATGTGTTATGTGCTTTGCCCTCATGAGACATGCTCAGATATTCATTCTCTTATTGAAATGCTTGCTCTCATGTTTAGTCAATATGACATTAAAAAATACATTCAAATGTTGCTGGTGTTTAGTTTAAGATAGTTTTCAAAAAGGTCAGTATTCAAAAAGTGGCAACAATATGCATTGTTTCATCTGGAAATATTGGGAAATGTGAGTACTCTAAAATTTGGCCATTTCCAGAAAAGTAAATTTTCGGACATAAACACTTAAATACAAAAACTTTAAGCAGTTTGATTTGGAGAAGTTATAACAACTCGAGAGTTTAAAGAAATAAAATATTTTAAATACTATATATAATTTTTAAGCAAAATTTCAACATGATAAAAAATGCACAGTGTTTCATTCTACAAATCTCCTTCTTATTTTTTCTTTTTCTGACACTTCTTGTCCTCTGTGTCACTGGAGTAAGTGAAAAGATCAAAATTAAAAGTGGAGGAGGAGGAAGACTTTTCCTTACTTCCCACTGGAGAAAAACTTCTCACCAGAAAAGAAGTTAGCTGCTATTTTAGGTTTCTAGTGTATTCTTCTTGTTAGTGAGAGAAAAATAATATATTTGAAGATTTTAAATGTTGCTTTTATTTATTCAAAGGGTCCTACTTTTCATTCCCATTTTCATCTGAGGTGGTGAGGAGGGGAGAATAAGGGAACATAAGGATTTGCCATAATTTCAACATAAAAATGTCAAGCATTATAAGAATAGCCTCCTGATTTTTTCAGAAGTAGTATTTCCCCACAGAATGCTGATCCTGCAATCTTTCTGAAATATTCTCATTGAAGAGGTCAGACCTTTCAGCTTACACTTCAAACAATTTTAGCTTTCACACATAACACTCACTGAATTGCCACACTTCATGATTGCATGCACCGAAGGCTTCAGGGACCGGAGATGAGATTAAAATGCAAGTTAAACCCTTAAGAGCAGCACTGTGGTCCTGCAGTTCCTGGGCAGCCACTGCCCAGCCAGGGGGTTCCCATCACTGGAGTTTTTGCTGGGGGGATCGTGGCACTGCGTCTGCACCTGCAGAGAGCTCCATGGCGAGGGTTGTGAGTCAGGGCACCCACTCAGGCTCAAACCTGGCCAGGTTCATCAAACACAATGATGTGTTTGTCTCCCTGCCTGAAGGGAGATCCATGCCACCCTGTGCTCCTGGTCAAACCCGAAGCTCTGAAGTCAGATACACCTGGGGGTCAGGGTCTGAAGTGGTTTATGGTGGGGATTTAATCTGGCCTCGAGCAGGGATTTGTCCCCAAGTGAGTGTGAAGCATTTATGCTGGAAAGCCCTTCCTCTTCTCCTGCCTCAGCTTCAGAGGAAGCAAAAGGCCCAAACCCAAACATCAATTAATAAAGCCTGCCCCTTTAACCTAATGAACTCTGCATGCTCCGGGTGAGCACCCTCAGCAGAGAAATAAATGGATTGTGTCCCCACTCCTTAAATAAGACTTTTAATAATATAAAAGGCCTCTGTTAGACATACATTAAAAAACATGAAGAACTGCCTCCACCACAAACACAAATCAGTGTGAAGTATTTTATGAGCTCAGTCAATTTTAGATCAGTGTAAAAATAAAACTTTATTCTTGGTGAACGGAGCAGCATAAATAACCAAAGTAATTCTTCAGGGAGAAGTCTGAAGATGCAAGCAAAATATGCCTGAGAAAAGAAAAGCCACAAAAAACCAGAGTTTGTCTTTTTAACATCACCTGTATCTACAGTATCTAGAATACAGAAATAAATATAGCTATGGTGCACCAGGCAAAAACATACTTTGAAGAAGCTTTCTGCATAAGAACTTTAAAAGATTAGTGAACAGATATTAGAGGGGATATTTCAATCTTAATCCTATCCTTAAAGAAATTAAATCCTTTCAACAAATATCCTCAACACCTTTCCATAAATTTGATATAAACATTGCATCCCCCCTGAGATTTATGAGGACATTGGAGAACTTTCTCCTTGCCTCTGTAGTGCTAAAACTTTTTCTTTCCAAGATGTGCTGGAAATTAATTTCTTCCATAGATTTTGTTTTCATGCACTTCATTCAGTATAGGGAGTTAGCAACCTGCTTCAACAGCAGGGCTCAAACTGTGTGCCCACACAGACCTGCAACACAGCATCGCTGTGACCAGTGTCTGACCATGAGTTTTGTGTTGGTTTTGCCAAGCCTCGCATTGAAGCTTGTCCAGCTTGCTCTTTCTGACCTGCCCTCAGCTTCACCTTAACTTGCTTTAGCTGTAACTGCAGTTTTCCTTCTGACCAGGTGCCTGTGACTGTTCTGGTTTATTTTGCTTATTGCTGTATGGTGCTGCTGTGGTTTTGTGACTGCACAGGAGTGATGCAGCAGGAGAAATTCCACCTTGGTGAGACAGCAGTGGCTCTGGGATGTGCAGATCCTGGCTGTGGTGTAGGGGAGTACCAGCACTGGGTGACAGGAGATGGGGCCCAGGTTTGGCTCTGGAGACCCCTGAGCTATAAACAACTCACCAGTGTCAGATAAAGAAATGCAGACCTGAAGTGGGACAAAACTGGTTCTAGGGCAGCAAGTAGAATAAAGAAACAGTATCTAGCATATGTAAAAGGCTCTGTCCTTAGCAAATTCAGATCTGATGTGGAGTTCAGACCATTTAAGAAATAGCAAAGATGTAAAAGCATGTCAGCTAACAGGCAAAAATGAACCCAAAGAGATCCTAGAGTGAGGAAAGAAACTATCAACATGAACATCAAATTCCTCCTGGTGAAGGACTACAGATGCCAACAACAATCCATATCCCTGCCAACTCCAACACCTGAGCAAAAGCAGCCGCCCACAGATCTGGAGGAACCGGGGAAGAGGGAGCATTACACCAGGAGAAGGGGTAGAAACTAAGGAGTCGCAGTTTTAGCTGTACTATTCTTACGACTACAGCTGCAACTTTTTTATGCATAGACATACTCTTTTTTTTCTGTAAGAGTTGTATGTGGAGTAGTAATGACTTTCAGATTAGACTCACAAGGTTTCAATTATACTAACAATGAATTTCTGTCTTTATATACATAAAGTTGTTTCCGCTTTGCCCGTAAATCAAGGTATTGAGCATAACAAGTAGCTTCACTAGATCTAAGTCATAAAAATATTACTTGTTAGCAGTACTGAAACAGAATCTCTTTCTTAGTGGTTTAATATGACAGACTAAACACACTCAAAACTTTTGACTTAATACAGAATCAATTGAAGATTAATTGGCATTTGCCAAAATGAAAGGACATCAAGAGGTCGGATTTTCAAGTGGCGTAAGCTGGTTTTGCTTTTTGGTTGTGTGGGAAAAGCAGAGCCCTCATTTCAGGCTCTGTTTCTGGGGCACGTGGCTTCCTTGAAAACCTGAGGTCTGGCACCATAGTAACAGTTACTCTGAGGGTAAAATACCGTTCCATCTCAAGTCAGTGGGAATTTTGCCACTCACTCATTCCTACTTGAAGTTTCACCCAAGGGAATTTCACCCAAAAGCAAACTCTTCACCCAAAGAAGTCCAGGAGGAAGGAGATCAGAATGGATCACAGCCATCTGCTCAAGCTTGAGTCCACTGTTGGGACATCACTACTTTGCCTTGTGCACTGCTGGAAGTGAAAGCATGGACACATCCCATAGAAATATTATGGTAACACAGTAATCTGGAGCTGTTGTCTCTGGGATTATCCAGCTGTAGTTCAGGGATGCATATGGGTGCATTATATCAGCTGATGCTAGTTGTAAATATGAAAAGAAAAACCCCAACCAAACAAAACGTATCCCAAACAACAAAACCCCCAACCAACAAAAACAAACAAACAAACAACAAGAGGAACACATCATCACATGCACCTGTTATTAAGAAAAATGCAACATTATTAGAGTTATGATGAACTGGAATGCCTGGAAGAGATTTACCACAACAGAAAAAAATCAATTAGGTATGGATGTCTATCTATACATCTTATTAATTTTCTTTAGATTGCATGAGTAACTTTTAATTAAGCTTCAGGTTAAAATGTGGATATGTGACTAGACATATATGAGGACACTTTATAATTTTGACCATAAACATAGTATTTTAGTTCCCATATGAAATATATCAGGAACGTTGCTGGCCTATTTCAATCAAGTTAAATCATGTGAAGATGTGAGTCTGTAAACCAAGACTAAGGGGGTATGGATGACCTCTTCAAACTGGGTACACTTCATACACCCAAGGAAAGTTCTGCTGTTGTCCTTGAGATAACCAGTGCTTTTAGATGCCCAAAGAATGTGGCTTCATGCAGTGCTCTTCTGACTTCTGCTCAAGCACACACACACCCAGCATTGCTTTTGTTGCTTTGTCACATTAGCCTCTGGGTTTGTGCACATAGAGTATGGGCTTCATTTACTCAAGCTTAGATTTTCTGAGAAATTAAATGCCTGGGTCTGAATTATTCACTATTGGATCATTTTACAGTCTGTTGAGAGACACAGTCATTTCCAGAGGGCAATTCCTCTTCCTCTAAGACAGATCTTTAAGACAAATCATCCTCTAAAAATGCCTGTTTCTCTTAACTGGGCTTTGAAGGTGACCAGCTCAGACTGAGATGTCTAAAGTTTGCTTACTTAAGGATAAGCAAGATGCATCCCTCCCAGAGTCTGTAGTAGAGGCACACAATGTTTATCAGTTCTGGTCTGTACGTAATTGGGAGGCCATAAAACAATATCATGGGCTATGCGTGGCTCAAGATTGATGACTGCTGTCAACTGGAACATTTTGTATTTTGTATCTATTAAGTTTTAAATTTTATAGACCAATTACTGAAGTCAGACAATGACCTCAGAAATTAGAACTTTTTTTTTTTTTTCACAGAGGACCCATGGTTTGAATGATTTTTCATTACAAAGTTCCATTTTCTATGAAATTTTTCAATTTTTTAAAACATTTTTTGTGATAATTATAAGAAATTAAATTCTAAATAAGGTATATGTTATGTCAGAACCATTTCACACAATATAAAAAACCACTCAAGCATCTGAGTCATTCAGTGGAAAACAGATCCCTATGATCAATTAGAACTTTAAAATATTATTTTAATTATTTTTAATTGCCTTTTTGTTTTTAAATGAACATATGAATGCTTTCATACTTTAAAACCCCCCTAATTAACTGTACTAAAGTAAGCATAGAAGAGACTCAAACCTTCACAAACAGTTGTTCTAATAACATTTTATTAGCAGAACATTCATTTTTGACAAATTTACTATGAAGTCTATTGCATCAGACACAGGATGATGTCCATCACGAAGCTAAATGCTATAAAATCATCTTTAAAAGCAACAGTAAGCTTAACATAGTGGGAAAACAATCTCTGATTGGGAAGCTCATTTTATGAAGTAATTCAGGACAGGGGAGCTGAGCTCTGCAGTAACCTCGGGACTACTGCTTCCCTGCCAGATGGAAAATCTCAGGGATGACGCATTTGTTCCTGAGGGGAAGGATGCTGACCCCTTTGACAGCCTACCTGTGGCAGTCACCCAGCTGGTGGCGGAGCCACCGGCTGGGTCGCCCATGGCGTTCGAGGCTGCGGCTCAATCTGCCTTTTCAGTGGGGATTGACGATCAAGCAGATTGGGTAGATGACACCTCTTGGGACAGTGAGCCCTGAGAGGTAGGCAGGTTGAGGCAGTCTCCCGCCATGGGCTGCTGTCCATCTAGGTACCATCCCCTCCCCTTTCTCCTCATAGATGATTTAGATATTCATATAGTTGGTTTAATGTTCATACATAGCTGGAATGTTCTAAAGTCCTGTTCTTCCCATTGGTTTATGTAAATATGTCCCTCCTACGTTTGCTGTTTATTGGTTACTGTCACCTCCTTTCATGTACCCCATTTGTCCTGTCCCTTGTTCCTCCCCTTTTCCCCCCCCTTTAAAACCTGGTGCAACGGTCATTTCGGGGCTCGTTTTGTGGCTCCTGTCCTCGCAGTGAGTTCCCCTGCCCCCTCCAGGGCAGGGAATAAAC
Source organism: Orthonyx spaldingii (assembly GCA_013397795.1). Taxonomy (NCBI): domain Eukaryota; kingdom Metazoa; phylum Chordata; class Aves; order Passeriformes; family Orthonychidae; genus Orthonyx; species Orthonyx spaldingii. The sequence goes on along the minus strand of VZTJ01002320.1, from coordinate 771,431 downwards.
GCTTGGATTTACACCACAAGCGAGTCCTCCTTTATTCCTTTGCTGCCTCTGCGTCGCATTTGAGCCAACAGCTGCTGCCAGCCCCAGCCTGGGCTTTGGGATTTACAACCAGACTCTGAGCTGCCCCGAGAAGGCTAAAGGCGTCGTCTTGCCGCTGCACACGCTTGCGCAGCGTGAGAGCCGTTGTCCGGGCACACGAGGATACTGTCGCCCGTTGACCAGCCGGGCGGTCAAGCGGCTAGCGACACCTACCCACTCCACACCAACTGCCTCTGCCTTGGGGGGGATTGAGGCTCCCATCCTCCCTCCAGAGGAAAGGCTGGTGCAGCAGTAAAGGGAGTAAAAAAATCTCCAGGCTGTGTTTGTGCACAAGGGGCAGGCAGCAGAATGACAGGGGCCGGGCTGCTGCAGCTGCCCAGGTGGAGCAGGTGATCCCAGCAGGCACATGCACACAGATACATCACAGAATCATGGAATGGCTGGGTTGGAAGGGACTTCAACCATCATCTCATTCCAATACCCCTGCCATGAGTGGGGATACCTTCTACTAGTCCAGGCTGCTCACACACATATGCATATAAACACAGACAGACACATAGATCTTATTTTTATTGCTGCGTTTGCATTTCCCAAATGTGCACTTTGTTTCTTTCCTTGCTGTTGTTGCCCTTCAAAACCAGGGGTTTCAATGTGACCAAATGCAGACACTGCAAATCCAAGTGCCATGTGCACTGTGAGGCCACACGGTTCCTCTTGGTATCCAGTCGTGTCTACAGAATGACTTGACAGTAGCAGGGAGCCAAGGATTTCACAAGGTACAATATCTGGTACCAAATCCAAAGTTTATATCTGGAAGTGTACACAAGGCACTTGTGAGTTTCATTAGCTCAAAGCATCTCTGGTCTGGTCCCTGTGCTGTACACTCACCTGCAGCTGGAGGTCATTAGTTGTGCCACTGGAGCCTGTCTTCTGGTGTATTTTTGAACAGAATCCTTTTTTTTGCTCAAAGACCCAACTCCCATAGGAGGCAAAGCACAATAAATAGGGACAATTGATAAACTCACTTCAGCCGTGACAGAAACATTACTGTAGACGTACCTTCAACCAGAAGAAACAAAACCAGAAGTTGGTCTCTAATTTTAAAAAGAAGAGAGAGAGGTATAGAGAGCACAGCATTTGGCGTACAGGAGCACATTTAATGCATTCCTGATGTTAGATTTAGTCCAAAGAAATATAAAATGTGTGTTGGACCTATCCCCACTGACACCCACATTGCCTGCTGACAGATGCTGTATGAGGCAGAGGCAGCCAAATCTGTCCCTCACTGCTGTCCTGGAGGGTGCCCGGGATCCACGCACCCTCAGAAGTACACACACTTCTTGTTTTGGGAAAACTTAGAAGGTTCATGCCAAATTAGACTGGAATTGGACCAACGTGGATGATTAGAGGATAGAACCTGAAAATGAACAGGGGAGTTGCTATTTGAGAGGATAGATGTACCTGATGGAGCCACTACTCTTTGGGGGGAAGAAAGGTTACTTATTCACCAACACACAAAAGCTCATTTCTGTTGGAGAGCTAGTCCTAGCATAGTATTTCTTTTTTTTTTTCTACTTTTAAGGTAGAAGGACTTGACCTTGTTTATTTATTAAGCAACTATTACAGTAATTTTAGTGCAATTGCAGTTAGCTCTGGGCTCCATACTAATTCACAAACAAGGAATGGTATATGTAAAATAGCATAGTTTAGGCTTCCTGAACTAGCTGAAAAACCATAGACCAAGCCTATTATGAAGGCATGCAGGAAAGTTAATCAAATAAAGGTGGAATGTAAGTATGCCTAACCGGCAGGTTGATAAACACCATATGGGTGCTCTTACAGAGGAATAAAATTGCTTTCATTTTCTGTAGCTTAATTCTGTTTAAATTGCTGCAAACTCCAGCCTCTTTATTCTGAGTGAAAACACATGTCCCAGGAGTTTAACATGCTTGAACTTATGCCTGTTAACTTCACCACTTGATTATCCATAACTTTCCCAAGTCTCCCCACCCAAACTTGCTGTTAAAACAAGTTATTGTTCCTACTTACATACAAAGTGTGTAAGCAGGCATAGCAACATTCTCCACACCAGCTGCACTTCAGCCATGTGGGGCCCTTCTAATGGGCACTTTCCCCCACGTTTGCAAGTGTTTTAAGAAGTTAAACTCCCAAAGGGAGACAAAAAGGGAACCAATTGAAAATCCTCGAAGAAATCTGGCCCCTTCCTCTGCACTTTTTCTGAATTTTTCCCAAGAGCGCTGGACCCACTTCTTTCTCTTATATGAAAAAGATGCAAGAATGGCAATGCATATCCAAGAAGACCATGGCACACTAAAATTGCTGTCAAGTGTTAGTAAGAACACAGCTTTACAGTCCCCACCTCTACCAAATTCCTCAGGAAGGGAAGGTAAAAGTTGTTCTTTTGCACCTTAGCTACAAAATGCCCTTCACCATTCAGAGGAGAAGTACTTCTTCATACACTGTTTCTGATTTAACTTTAATGTTTAGCATTGGATCATCTTTCTTACAATTTAAAAAGATGGGAAATAGTAAAAAGCAAAATACAAAGAAAGAAAACCAGAACAGCAATAAACACAAGCTGGCTCCTGGCTGAGGTACCAACCTATTGCCCAAACTGCCTGGCATGTGTTAGATGTCCAGGATGACAGGAAAATTCTCATAACATCTATTTCATTTGTGTGCTCCTAAATAGAGCAAGAATATTCAGAGGATGTGCATCACCACTAAATAATTCACTCATTGCAGGTCTTGTTCTGTGGAGCATGAAGGCAATACTGCCTTGATCTATTTTGGTGCAGACTGACATCAGATGTGGCTCCCCACCTGCGGCAGGAGTGCCCTGGCATCACACAAACCACTTCCAAGGCCACAGCCAGGCCACCGCCCTCTTCCTATATGGATGTTAGATGTGAATAACAGGAGTAGGGCCAATACTCAGTGTCACTACAGTGATGCAAACAAACCAGTCTGTTTTGGATATGAGCAGCCCAATTGTACAACAATGATTTCAGCATGTCTGAGTGACTGCTTAGAAAATAAGTTAGAAGTGAGTGATAAAATCTATACCTCTATGTGACTCTGGTTGATAGACAGCTCTTTATTTTCATTGTTTTTAAGGAAGTTTTACCTTTTCTGTGTAAGCTAGAGGGGAAAAATTCCAAACCTACCTCCTTTGGATGGAAAAGTCTAAGCTCCATGGATACTGTTGCTATATACATCTTCATAACTCTGTAACTGGACTCTAGGTTCCCTATGAAAATAGATCTTGGATGAGAAAATCTGATTTTTTTGGAAGCTCTAGAATTATATTGAGAAATTTTTAGAATATTAGAATTACATCAAGAATTATAGAATACAAGAATTATGTCAATAAAATCCCAGAGTGACTTACCTTTTGCTAAATGATCCCCTAAATTTTAGTGCTAAACCTTGCATCTCATAGTAAGTTTAGATTATTTAGTATGAACATATAAAACATCTTAAACTAAGCCAAGATTTTGTGGGTGACCTCAAATTCAACTTCTAAGGAGAAGCAAATATGCAGGGAACTTATGCAAGAAAGCAAGCACACACTTTTGTAACACTCTATAACCAAGAGCCTATGAGAAAAGGCAAAAATGCAAAAAAGAGGAGGCAGATGAGACAAAGCATTGAGAGTTAAAAATATTTAACATGATACTAAATATTTTTAAAAAGAGAGCTCAGAAATGTTGCCTATCTTACTCTGGTATTTTTAGATTTTTTTATCCTTCTGACAATCTGGAAAACTTAAAAAACTTAAAATTATTTGAAAACATACTAGCTGCTTAATGTATACTTGCTGCATACTGAAACTGATATATTGGTTGAATGCAGACACTTAATTTGTGAGGAAACCAAAATTTTAGGCGGACCCCAAAGTACCACATCTGAGTTTCCCTCTGAGCAGAGGCAGTGGCGTGCACCTCCCTCCTGAGTGCTGCTTCCCCTCGCAGCACAGACGTTGTTGGGGCAGCAGCCCCGTGAAAGGCTGCAGAGGGAAAGATCTCCTTCGTGAGAGCAGGGAAGAGCTGCGTGCTCCGGGACAGCGCTCCCGGCTGCTGCGAGCCAGGATTCCACAGGATCCCAACCTCAAAGAGAGGGGCGGAGGCGATGGGATGCCCGGCGGCGCTGGTTCCTGCATCCTGCACTGGGGGGACTCTCTGTCCTGGGCATGCCGGGGGCAGCAGCCTCTGCTGCTCCCCCTCTGTCCTCCAGTACGTCAGGGCATCCTCCTGTGGACACCAGCACTTTGTTGAGTTTCTCACTGTACCGAGCCTTGTGAGATAAAAATCTCAGGAGTGCTGTGGGACAGTCTTTTGGGAACATCTCTGGGAGTTATGGGCTTTAGTTTGGAAATGTGCAAAAGGGAAAAAGAGCCTTGAGGCTATGAGGCTGGGAGCCAGGACACTTGGACTGCCGGCTGGGCAAGTCCCATAGGTTGCTTAGCCTTTGTGTGCCATATTTTTGACCTCTGCTGAAAGAGGAATATGAATATTCCAGATGAATATTACACATTTCCTTGTTGTAATACTTGAGACCCCTGAGTGAGAGATGCCATATAAATATGAAAGCAGTGACAAGTGGTTTTGTCAATCACCAGGACAGAGTGGAAAAGCTTTTAAAAGGCCAATCCCAAGTATGCGTGCATGCAGGAAAAGAAAATATCAGCTTGCTCAAGACATCCATGCACTTCTTGAGAGTTTGTGTGAATTAATGGAATTGCCCATGTGAATACCATGAAGTAATATAGACTGGAAACAGTTAAATAAGTCTACTATATTCTGTAGCAGAAACATAAACTATATGCTGTTTGCATTCAAATGTCAGTTAAAAGATTAGGTGCATAAATTTGGATATGGAGTTGTGAAAAAGTACTTCTGGAGTACAGGATTATTAATTTACTGGTCAATCCTTCTCCAACATAGCATTTTTAAAAATTAACTTTGCTTTAGTACCAAATTCCTATTGAATATATGATTGACAAATGCTAATTTTATGCAATTTTTAACTCTTGTGTATTACGAGTGATTTGAATTGAGTGCAAAAGTGCACAATCCTGTTTTACAGTCTGACATAGTTTTCTCTGATGCTTTGAGCTCCTCTGAGTAGTCACTTGACTACAAATTATAACACACTTGACTTTTCATACATAAAGGATAGCTTGAGATATTTTTAAGCTTTATTCAAAGTGTGAGCAGTGCACACGCTGGATTAATATCAGTGGAAAACTAACTTTCAAAAAACTCCAGTGTTTTCTCACCATGAGTGTTCTCTTTCTTTTCTCTGAAAATAAAATGAGAATAATATGCAGTCTTATGGTTATAGGACTGTATTTCCACAGGTTTTGATATGTGTTTTTCTGTTGCAGTTGTTGCCTTAGAAAGAGCTAATGTGACTGACAGAGCAGAACAATTTATCCCAGGACTATATATCGTTTTGTGGGCAGAAAGGCCCTGATGACAAAGTAACAAAATTGAAATACAATACAGCTTTCCAAAACATGAAAAAACCCCATTGCTCTTCTATTTGACAAGCTTGTCACAAAGGTGAGACTAAAACAAACCTCCAGATACTCGATATTAATAGGCAGTGATGAACAACAAGGTTCCTGCTCTCCCCTCACGTGCCAGGGTGTTCAGGGGAAAGCAGTGCTACCAAAGTCAATACACTGAATTCTCTTCCATGCACTTAATACACACTTGCTTGGTGCTTTGAAGTGAATGGAGTTATTCTGGAGTTAATTGGGTTTAACTCAGAGGAAAATTGGACCCACTAGAATGAGCACTAATACAAAAGGCTTTGGAAGCAGGCCTGCATTGCTGGTCAGAGATTAACAGTGCAGCAGAAAAGGACCTCTTAGAAACAAGAAAGACAGGAGGGTGATGCAGAGGAAACTTGCCCACTCTTTTGAATTGGCAACTGTATCACATACTGTGGTGGGAAGGCACTCAGCACCACTCTCCACTGATTCAAATCAATTTTCTCCTTGGTTCTTCACCACAAAAGTGATGTGTATGATGTAGGATGAACGAAAGAGAACTAAGTGGTTAGCACAGGTCTGAGCAGAAGATAACGGTTACAGGGATCAGAATTAGTTAATTATACCCAATGTCTTTGAATTATACATGCAACTGTGCTAAAAAAAAAAAAAGATCCCAAAAATACATTTTATTGCAAGTTGTTTAAAGACCGGTACCCAAGTTAAAAGGCAATATCAGTTCTAGCTTCTCACAGTAACATTGGATCAGTTGGTCAAAATAGTTTCTATGATCTCAAACCAAGAGTGATGCCACCAGCTATACCCTAAATTTCTTCCATGGTTACTGTGTGCATTTGCATAGTAATTGCATTTACAGTACAGTATGAAAGCCCACATAAAGTGCCCCAAATAAAATTCATTCCTAAGATTTTTATATCCTTCAAATAAATGCATATTAACCAGCAAGGTTTTATCTTTCCCATACTGACTCATTTCCTTCTTCAGTAAATGATCACTGTGTAACCCATTGACTTTCTCCATGACTATTGGCAGCTATAAGAAAGATTTCTTGCACTAACAATAAGACAGGTGCCATGGAAATTGGGATACATTCATGTTGCTTTATACATCTGTGAAGAATTTAATCTGTAATTACTGGAGATGGTGATGGCAATTTTCTGTAGAGTGCAGGAGGACGTGTCAGATGTAAAACCTGCTCAGCATTTTCCCCTATTGGGCTGTTACTTTCTCTTTCCTGGACTGAAAGCAAAAAATGGGCAATTGCTAATTTTCCAAATACACCACACTGAGTTCATGTTAGATTCATTGCTAGCATTGCCAGCAGGGAGTACCTTTCCTTTTAATATGAACTATGAACAAAGGACATACTTTTGATTGTGCATGCTCTTGCTTGGCAAATAACTGATGCTGGCTGCCAAAACTCTCTCATGAAAACAAAGACACATCATGGTCATTCAGGCCATAATAACCATTCGAGCCATCCTAAAATTATCTCTGAAGGCTGGAGAAGCAGTTGCACTTCCTTCTCTATAGACCTTGCCTGTGAAATTACACAAGCAGCTTTTCTCTTTCTCTTTCTTGTTTGACACCTGAGTGTAACTGCAACCCTGCTACAGCTACAGGCTGCATCCATGTACCTGCAAATATAAACCAAGAGGGTTTAGTGGGCAAGCAAGGACTACAAAGGCTTTTCTGTCTCTCCCAGTGTCACCAGTAGGCATAGCATGTCACCCATGCCAAATGATCAGATCTGGTCAGGTGGCCATGGAGGTAGACTGAACATGGTCCCAAAATATTGACTTCGCATAACGGCTTCAGGGAGAGTTTTTAGCTCTGGGATCACCATGGGCTTTTCTATTTCTATTGGTTTTCCATTAGTCAAGACTGACAGAAACAATATTATTCATTTGGTAATGGTAGGAGACCCAGTCCATGGCTGCCATATGCTGACTTGATTCTGAACATTGTTGACTTCCGGAGTGGACAGATGTAACCCAGCCAACTGAGAAGTAACCTCAGCTCTGGAGCAGAAAATGTAAAATTCAGGCCAGTTCAAGAGACCTGCCAAGAGAATGAAAGAGGGCAAATAAATCATTGTGATGTCTTCAGGCTCTGACCTGACCTTCATCAGTCCCAACAGACTCATTCCAGATTATTTACAAGATGACTTATTTCTAAAAAGCCATATGGCCACATTTGCACAGTAGGAATTCACATCAGCACAATGCATTATGCAAACTCTGATACGAACCCTGAGCACAGATGCAGGGCAGGTCTTAAATTGGATGCTGTTCCATTTTGGATATGCAACCATATATGCTGCAGCAGTGTAAATGTTCATATGCACCTCTGCTATGTATCTGTTGCTGAAAGGCTACTTGAGCAAATCTGGATATGCTAGTGCAGTGTTCTCCGTGTTGTACAACATCACGAGAGGAGAGTGTTCTCTGGGATTCACTCCTTCAAGAGACCGCAAGTCTCACAGATATCAATGCTACCTGGCTAAAATGCAGGAGTCCTCTCTGTCACTACTTTCCCACTGTAATAACTTTAATAATAGTAATTAAACTAGATGAAGTATGTGCCTTTTCCTCCTGGCCATGTTGAGCAAGAAGAGAACCAAAAATTGATATAAATTAGGTTATATGATAGATTCATTTAATTCTCTAAAACACTCAGAATACTATGGAGAGGAGTACAATGGAAATGCCTTGGAAGATGAGATGAAATAGGTGTGATACCTGGCTGTCACTGGGATTAATAGAGTATTTTAAATTGGGATGGTTAGAGGAATCTAACATGAGACCATGGTGTGCATTCTCTCTGAGCAATTATTCAAACTGCAATTGAGAGCTCTGCCAAAGTTTTCGATCTGTGACTCCTATGTCCTGACTTCCCACTGCTCATCCTTTGACAGAAACAAAAGCTTCAGGAGACCTCAGGACTGGGGCAGCACCATGGTTATCATCAGACTGTCTGGGTAGGAGGATGGCCAACTTGCTGTTGGGACTTTGAGGCTCTGAAGATAGAGCTAAGAAATGAGAGAAAATTGTTTCATCTGTAGTGTGCAATTGACTATTTTCCTCATCCTACTGCTTTTTCAAGCACAGGTATGGAGGGGTTGGTTGTGGGAAAGTAAGATGTTGTGATAGTTCCAGTTCATTCTAAACTGTTTAGAGACAGAGATTAGATTACCTCCCCAGTCACCTCCAGAGCACCCTAGGGTTCTCCTTTGGGGTTTACGACAACTCCAGGACATCCTTGATCTTTAGTTGCCAAAGTACAGGGATTGGGAGACCAGCTGGAGACTGTCCAGCCCCCTGTTCAGCCCAGGCATCTCCTACTGGATGCTGCTTTCAAGACAGAGTAGAGCAGGGCACAAACCTCGACATGGAAAGCAATGCCAGAGCCTGCGGTATGAATGTAGGCTCTATCTTTAATTCCCTAGGAGGAGACCTATCAAGGTCTTGGAATATTTTAAGGCATGAGAATGCTTGTGCTACCAAACTGCTCAAATGTTGCCCAGCACAGCTAACACCTCCCAGACAAGTCCCCAACTCTGTTGGGGTGTTATCATGGCCAGGAACCACTCAAAACACGCAGACAAGGTGCAGCCACTTGGTTTTGGAGGTAAAGGCTATTTAATGCCGTGGACATAAGCCACTCTGCAGTAGCTGAGACCAGTGTCAGAGAGTGAGTCAGGCACGTTTAATTCAGCAGAGTTCAATTCATTAGCTCTAGTACAACACAGAACAAGAAAAATAACAACAAAAAGCTTTTGTTGAGCACGTGGGCATGCTTTGGGAGGAGCTTGCTTTCTTCTCTGATTAATTAGTGTTATTATAACTACTTATCCTTGGCTTAATTCCTACTGAGTCACTTTAGGTATTTCAAAACCACCCTGTCCAATCTACCTGCCTTTTAAAAATACCTTTCTTCTAAAATCTGTCCATATTTTGGACTTCTTAGCATTGATGACAATATATTCACATTTTCTCATTTATTTCCTCCCAGTTTTAATACTCTGCCATATCTTCTGATTTCACTCTTTCTCACTCTTTTTAACCTTCCCTACCTTTACTTCCAGCTGTACCTACAGATTGATCTTATATACTTATATATGCTTTCATTTCCTCTTATACTTCTTGTTTTTGCCAATTTCTTGTAATATTTTCTTCTGATTACTGTGTTGCTTCCTGTAGTGTATTCCCTGTCACTCCTTTCATAATGCCACCTTTTCATGTTGACCCATTATTCCTTTCTATACTGATACTTTTCCTTCATTATTACAGTTCTTTAATACTAGAAAAGTTTGCAAAAATAATTCTCATCCTTCCCTTTGATAATAACAATAGTCCTTTACCTTATCATTGTTTCTTATGCTTTAACCAGGTCTGGCTGTAAACAGTAGTACAAAAAGAACAATAAGAAGGCGATGGAATAGAAAAGTCCAAACCATGGTAATGTTGTGATATATGAACACTTTGTGTATTTAAGAAAGTCTAAGAGGCACTCTGGTAAACATTGATCTGCAGGCATTTTTTTGATTTGGCCATTAGACTCCCAAAATTCCCTTTGATTTCAATGTCACACCATATGGACAAACCTTTATGTACAGTCCAAACACACCTCCAGGAAGAAAGTGGAGTCTGGGAAGGACAACTCATGGTAGAGGACCTTAGGTCATCAATTTCTCTAGCTGTAAACATGAAGCTGCATGTATTAAATCTCAACTTCTAATCAAAGCCTTATCAGGGCACATCAGGGCATGTTTAATTGTAACATCAATAAGCTGCTGCACACCAGGAATATTTGAAAATGTGTCTTTTTTCCTTTTCCTGTAAAATGTGTTTGAAAGCAATAAATGATTCTTGAAATTCAGGACTATTTCCATATAAATAGTTTCTAGAGAAAGTTGTTAGGTATGAGAAATAAGGCAGACCTGTCAAGTTTCCCTGGTCAATAGGAGCCAAATTATTGCTGTCCAGTTCATACACAAAAGCTGGCTGATACAAAGTCTTCTGGCACTGGAATATTTATGTTCTCTTTAATTTTTTCAGAATAAATACTGTCCAAGCAGGATGAAGCCTGCACAGCACGAACAAAGAACATGCTATGTTTAAGAGGTCATGTCTGACTTTGAACATATGGTAACGATTCTTGAAGTCAGAAATAAAATGTAATACTTGTAATATGGCATGTAATACTTTCTGTGCTCCACCAAATTACCAGGGAGACAGATTGTACTTTTCTGAGTATACGGACAAATGTCCCTCCTCATTATGATTTTGCCCTTTTTGTATTACCATATCATTATTCTTCTTCTTTTGTATTCCAGTGTGCAATTCAGAAGACTGCATTTTTTGGCAACATTAAATATTTTCAGGATTGCTTAGAAAATTATCAGATATTTATTATTCTTCAGACAGTATGAATTCACCAGTAGAAATACATACCTCAAGAGGAGCCACCCATTGCATTTAGCCAAACCAGCCAACCATTCCAAAGGCAATAAAACAGCATTTATCACCAGGAATAAACTCTGACATTTCCTTCTAATGAGATTTCCAAGCTAAATCTTGTTGGCAGCCATTTTACATTTGTGATACTAATAATGTGGGAACCCGAGTGGGAACCTGATGTTAATAATTAGTTGCTGTTTCCTTTTATAATCTTTTTCTATATAATTTTAGCACTGAAGCACACTTCCCTTGGGTTTTGTATTGTTTGGGGCAGGGCATTTGTGTGGCAGTAGTAGAGATGCAGCCTTAGCCAAGCTGATGGACAAATGGCCTCCTTGAGCTTGTGCATGAAAAACAGAAAATGAGAAGGCCCACATAACACAACCTATGTGTATTTTTTTTCACAAAGGAACAGAAAACTGTTCTTTTAAGATGACACTTCCTCACACACCTCCAACTCAGTGGCCAATGCTACTGAAAAACCCTTTGCATCTGCAGGGATATATCCATGGTCCCTCTGCCACTGGCTTGCACCTTCCTCATGGCAGCATTGCTCTTTCCCATCTTTCCCATTGTTGTGAAGGAGCACCAGCTGGGAGAAACCATGAGATGCAGAAAGACAAGAGCCTTCCACGTTTCCAGGGATTCCTCTTCTTTTCAGCGACAAAAGGAACCAGTGACTTGACTCGATATGGAAGGAAATGAGGAATGGATACACTTTGGGCCAGAGAAAACATGATCAGAGGAAAGATAACTCCCACCACCACAGGAAAGGTTGGGAGAATTTCTTTGGCAGGCATCAATGCAGGAGAACATGTCAGGTGGTTGGGGTGGTCCCTGCTGGTAGTCAAAACCTATCAAACCTTTGCACATCCCCCAAACCTGAGAAAGGAGGAGGTCTCAAAAGGCAATTACTTGAGTCCACTGCTTGAGAGAGGAAGTGGGAGTCAAATTGTGTGGTTTCTTTTTTTATTTTAAATGAAGAAACCTAATTAAAATGATAGGAATTTCCTGGGGAAATGCTCAGCCTTTTCATTTTTTAAGAGCCTTAGTATTACAAAAGGTGTTTGAAGTCCTTGAATTTTTACCCTTTAGCCACCTTTAATCTAATTTCTAATCTCTTAATAGCCTTAATTGAGTTCTGAATACTTTAAATTATTAAACATCTTTGGGAGAATATGATTTCTATTTCTGATTATACAAAATAATATCAATTGCACAACAACATTCCCCCCTCCCCCCATTTATGTCAAATTAAAGTATCAGGGATACGAGGCATATACTTTAAGGGCAGGATATTTGCATTTGAAACACTTTAAAAGACTTGTGCTTTCAAGCAGGTTGAAGAAGATGAGTGGTAAGAAATGAGGGAACGGCAAGATCCCAACGTAGGCCCTAAGTCACTGGAGGCTCATTGTCTTTTGTCATCTTTGTTGTACAGGTAGAGGCTGCCCGTGGCCATGGAGCAAGCAGTGGCCCGTTGCCAGGGGTGGTGGGCCATGCAGACCCCCGAGGCACAGGCAGGAGAGCCACCTGCTTTTCTCAGCTGGGATGGCCTCCTTCCGACCCCCAGGCCTTCCCACCTCCCCATGCTCCACCGCCAGGGACAACTGCTCAGATTTACACCCCAGTCTAAATCAGCTTGGGTCTTCAACTGCACCTAAGCCCCTTTGCCCCTCTAAACTTTCTTATCTGCCCTGTGTCTACCCATCTCAGAGGCTTACTGCCTTACTGTGCCTCTGATCATGAACTTTCCTCATCCTTCTTTACTTGCCCACAGCCCCCTGGCACCAAGGCTATTCGTTATCTCCCTCCCCCTAAACATCTTTCCCCCTTCCCCTTGGAAGATGCCAGCCCTGGCAGGGACAGCAATCCTTGCCCTGCTGAGGCACCAGTTTAGGCAGCACTCTGAAGATAAAAAGGCTCTGGGGAACAGAGGACACACAGCAACCCTCCCCTTAAGGAAAGTAGCAACTTGCTTTACACCTTGCTGCAAGCTATGGAATAAAAAACTCTCTAGTAACGCAGATATGGCATCCAAAGCAGATATTTGCAGCATGAGCTAATACCAGTAGAAAAACCTCGATTCTTATCAAATGAAATCTCATTTGTAAAAATCAGGAGTTTATTTGCTATCAAAAGACAAACAAGCTTTATTAATGTGAAGAAAATATTAGCTTTTTTCACTTTGTTTGCTTTTTCGTTTTTTGTTGGTGGTGGGTTTTTTTTACTCCAACTGTTTTTATTAGATCTCAGCTTTAGTTACTGTTAATTTGCTTCCACTTGTTTTCATCTCCCACCTAAGAAACAGCTTTAATATCCAGCAGCAGAAACAACATCTTTTGAGAGCTAAATCCTTTTCCCTAACTTCAGGGCAAGATTTCAAATTGTCATTTCTGAGTATCTTGCATGTTTTGTAGACACCCTAGCAAAAAGTCCATGAACTTTCTGAGGAGCTCACAGTTGTGCTTGTAACTCATCACTGGTACCCACTGTAAAGTCTGGCTTTATATACATAAAAGAAATGCCTATTCACTGTACTATTGTTAGAACCTGGATATAGCTGCCACCATTATTCAGGATGAGCAGTGCTCTACTTCAGTTGTCCTATTGATTAAATATGCACAAAAAGTACATTATTAGACAGACTTGAACTATTTACTGGTATTATTTTCAATCTGTGTTGCTGTAGCAGCTATGATTGCCAGTTGAACTCTAGGGAGGTTTTCTTCTTTTTTGATAATGTACCATGACAGAAAAGCAGTACCTTCTGTGAGCTTGCAGTCTGAGGTGCTGATCCAGGAGGTGTGTGTGCTCAAACTTATCTGCTGAAGCCGTCTATCCATATCATGGCTGCTCAGAGAATAGATACCTAAGCATATATGTAGTTTTATACTTCTGAGTTCAGACTTGTAGTTCAATTTTAAACTTATTCCTGTTCTTTTTATTTTTCTTTCAATATTGAGTGTTACTGTGTACTTACTTTTACATTCACTACCTAATAAATTGAGGCTCTCCTAACAAGAACATGTATATTTAGATATTTTTAAACATAGTAATTTTTTATGCACTATATGGATTGGAGTAATTCTAAACAATGAGTTAAGACATAATTCTGTAGTTCAGTGTCTTTGCAGGAGACTGTCCCATGTGCTTTATGTAAAAGGCCTGACTCATATGAGTGTGATGGCAAGACAAAGGCCTAAATTGAAAGATGAAAACAGTCAAAAGACTTTGGCTACGGCATTTTGGCTGAAACACTTTAGTTTAAGAAGGTCAGCATAAAAAGTCATTCAGCTCTCCTTCTTACCCTAGAAAGAGAGAACAATAATAAAATCAGGCAGCAATAAATTTAGAGCAAATTAAAAAATACTTTTATGTAGCACATGTCCTGACTATAGAATTCAGTGCTGTAATAGGTCACCAAGTTAAATATCATGGATGGATAACTTTATCATTACTCCTGAGCCAACTCCTCCCCACCACAGCCAAGCCAACAACTTTCAGTGAAACTGAAACAAGACCTAAGTAAAACAGTGGGGTTTGCCGCAGTATTTACGATACGGCTATGCTTTGTGAGAAGAACAATAAAGGTAATTAGATTCCATGCTTAGTACTTCATCTGTTTACTGAAGTGGAAGAGTAAGCTGCCTTTTACCACTCCATTATTTGACAAAAATTCCATAAAGGGCTTTGTAAGTAATAGATACTAACCATGGGGACAGTATTGGGCCACAGATGCTTTACTGAAAAACTTGCTTTAGCTACAAATTATGCTGGTGAGCTATAGGAATCCCAGGGCATGCATAATTATGAACTATAGGACTTCATACATATGTACTGGGAACCTACTTCCCCTGTCCTGACCTATGAAGAACTTTTCAGTCCAATGAGAATTACACAATGGTGTTATAAATTGCATGCCAGGCTTCAGTATGATCTTGCATATTTATACTTCTAAACCTTTTAAACTACTGGTTTCTAATTAAAATTATGACACGCTCTTTCAACAACAATAACTCAGTACATAAGGATCCCTCATACCTTTCAAACCTTTCACAAGGAAAAAACTCAACCTTAGTTTGAGAGTTTATTGTTTCTGTGGCTTTAAGTAACACAACCTCTTTAGAAGCAGACAGCCTCGTCAGTGTGCTGGCAGGAATGTGACACAGGAGACATGACTCTAGAGCCAAATTCGAGGAAAATTGCAGTGTGCAAGCCCCAGTTTTCAGCAAAAAGAAGATTCTTTTCAAAGATAAATAAGTACAACATTTAAAGTGAGAGTCAAGTCTACCTAACACTGGTGGGGAGACGACTCCTGAGTTGCCAGGGAGAGGTGTTACCAACCCTATGGGTGCTTTATTGTCCCTCATCACTACTACTTCAGCCTCACACATAGAAGTGGGAAAGCTTCTGGCACTGCCCATACCATGCAAAGGAATTGATTCCTTTGCTGTTAACACTTCAGGGCTGAGGGAATCTCTTTTTTCCTCACATGCAGATATTAAATGTCAGGATCAGCAGTTGGCATTCAGCAGCCAACATTGTCAGAGGGAACATCTCGATGGCCTCAGCCTTGGCAGGAGAACCAGGGTGAATGCAAGTGCAGGCAAAGCCGTACATTGGCCAATTTACCAGCAGGAAAATAACCTTTAGCACTATCCTCTGCCTGGAGCTCCAGAGGGAGATGCCATCTCCTCAGAGCACAGGCTCCTAGGAAGGGTGTCTGAAAAGGGTGCCACAGCCATCCTAGGAGGAACCGTTCTGTACTTGGGAGGGGTTCCTACCAAAAGACACTGTGGCACGGGGGCTATGGGAACTGCCTTTTTTGGGATGGCTTCCAGAATGATGCAGCCGCAGGGACGGCGGATTTTCACACCTGCAGCCTCCATACGTTCGTAGTGCAATCCTCAGGACAGGGAGGGCAGAGGAGCACCTGCGGTGCTCTCTCCATGCTGAGGTCGCCAAAGTCCTACCCCCATTCTGCTGGTTGACTTCGCTCCAGTTTGTCCCACTACCGCACCCTCGGCGTGAGGCGGGCAAACAACAAGGTGCAGCTCCTCTCCTCTCCCTGCCGTCCCCGGGCCGCCCGCAGACACCGGGCAAATGCCGCCACCGCATCGGTGCTCCTGGCGCGGCTCCCCGCGGCGCCCGGCGACACCGTCCATCACTGCCGGTATACAGCCGGGCTTCACTCTCTCTCAAAAAA
>VZTJ01002320.1:710563-754742 GCA_013397795.1 Orthonyx spaldingii | reverse complement strand
CTGCCCGCGGGTTCGCGGGGGCGGGAGGCGTCGGAGCGTGCCGCCCTCTTCTCCCCCTTCCTCCTCCTCCTCCTCCTCCTCCTCCCCTCCCCGCCGAGCCGGCAACATGAACTGAAATCCCCAGAGAGACACACAGGCGGCGAGCGAGCGAGAGGAGAGGAGCGGAGCGGAGGCAAGCGAGGATATAGCGGCTCTCTCCTCCCGCCGCCGGGGTTCCGGGCAGCGCGGTCCCCCCGCCCCGCACAGCCTCGCCCCTCGCCCAGAGAGCGGCGGCCGCCCGAGCCCCGCGCCCCCCAGCCGCCCATGGCCCTCATCATGGAGCCCGTCAGCAAGTGGTCGCCGAGCCAGGTCGTCGACTGGATGAAAGGTGAGGAGCGGTGCCGGGGCCGCGCGGTGCCCTCTGCCATCACCCCCACCCCCGCCCCGCAGGTGCGGGGAGCTCCGCGGCTTCCCCCGCGCCGGGATCCCGCCTCCCGGCAGCGCCGGCTGCCCCCGCGCTTTGGCGGGGCTGGCAAGGGAGGCGGGAGGCCGTCGGGGCCGCCTCGCTGGGGCCGGGGCCGCGCTGCCCCTGCCCCGGGCTGAGAGCGGGGGCGGCGGCCGGCGATCTCCGGCTGCCCNCGGTGTGGCGATGGAGCCGCCCCCAGCCGCGGAGCGACGCGGGAAGCGTGTCCGGCCGCTCCCGGCGGGAGCGGCGCGGAACCACTCGCCAGTAAAAGTTCAGCCGAACGTGCGGCGCTCGCTGGTGCTGGGGACGGGGGGGACACGGCTGCGACCTCCCCGCGAGGAGGGGCCGGGGGCCGGTCCGCGCTCTCGGGGGTGCCGGGCCTCCCCCTCCGTCCCGGGCGAGGGGCTCCTCCGGCCACGCCGGGAGCTCCGCGCCTCAGGCGGTCGCCGTCCCTTTCCCCGGGCGCGACACTTCAGGATCCGTGGTTGAAGGGAGCACGGGCAGTCTGGGCTCAGTGTGGTTGTTCCGCTGCTCCTCTTCTCCTGCTTCCTCACCTGTCCTCCCCTCAAATAAACTCTGATGAGAATAAAATTTGGACCTTTTGGAAACGCTTTTCTTTTATTCTGTGTGCATGCCATTCTGACATGGCTTTAATGCTGTAATGTGAAAAGGTATTGTGTTGTGGGGTTTTTTTTGTGTGTGTATGTCTGGGCTTTTTTCCTTATTACCTTTAAGTTGGGCTGCAGCTGTGTTTTGAATAAATCACCATCTAGTGTTATATATCTTTTTATAAAGATAGAATGACCGGATGGGTACAAGTTTTGAACAACTGCTACATTGTGGGAGTTCTTTATAACATGCTGTGTGCTACTAATGTGACAGTTTCATCATCCTTAAAATTTCAGGCATATAGCATATGTTTTCAGTTATTCAATCCTGGCATTTATGGCTGGCAAGTTATAATTGTATTTAGTAACATACACAGTTTTGCAGTTTTGGAAGCATTCTTACTGCATAAACTGATAATCAGAAAGAATGATGTAATACTTCATATCCTGAGAAATTGGTAAATATTAATAAAAAACTTGAAGAAGCTACAAATGATCAATATTAAAAGCAAACCCTTTTCAACTTCAAAATGTTTTTTTACAGCTATTTAGCTTTCAACATTTTTACCTCTTAAAAAAGAAAAAAGATTGTGTAGGACTTTCAATGTCTGAGATACCGTCACCATAATTTGGGGAATGCATAAAAAATAATGAATGTGCAGATAATGCATTTTTAAAACACTTTAAAAAATGTAATACATAAAATAATTTTCATAAATGACAGGTGAGGTGCATTGCATACTCTGCTTTTGTATTACGTTATTATAAAATCAGTAATTTTAAAAGAACAGGCTAAACAGTAGCATTAAAAATTGTGCAGCTGGATAAGGGTTTGTAGTTAGAAACCTGTGACTAACACTCAGAGCTGTAGATCTTTCAAAATAATCATGTAAACTTGAAAAAAAAAAAGCAGTTATTGAGTTGTGCCCACTTTCTGGAATATGAAGCTTGCTTTTTAGTGATTAACCTGGGGTTTTTTTGCATGAATGCTTGATTGTTTCTCTGGAGGACTTTCATTTTTACTGAAAGAACGCATATATGTTGCTTCATGCTTCCATTTCTTCATTTTGTATTCTGCGTAGCACATGAACCTTCTCTTCGGTGGTGCAAGGAGGTAAAGTACCTGCCTGTGACTAGCACTTTTGGAGGAAAACCACCTAGGTAGCCACTCTAATTTCAGAAGTTGAGCCTGGAAACGAGTATGACCAGTAGCTGTGGGCAGGTTTGCTCCTGCCTGATGGGTCACACCTTGCTGAGTTTGGAGCAAGGATGGTAGTGGATAAGGGCAAGTGGTCTTTGCTGCAGCAACTTTGTTTTCCTTGCTTATAATGTGTAGTGTTGCAAATGTTGTTAGTGAAAACCATATGAAAAAATGTTCATCTGCTGCTTTAAGTGCATTGTCTCCAGCAAATTACATTTTTGAAAGTTTCCAAAATAGCTTATTTGTGTTTTAAGAGGTACCCAAGACAGTTTGATGAGTAAAACATGAATGTGTCTGTCATGAGAAGTGGGAGGAGTGCAATAGTGGTCTTTGCATTAGCAGCAGTCAAGTCTGGTTTGCATAAATGACATTAAACTTCAAGATGTGAGAATATTTTGCTGACTTACTGGGGTTATTTTACAGAATTATAAATGTTGAACTTGGTTTTAACCTCTTCCTTCAAGTAAGTGCCCTGCTATGTCATATGCCTGCGCAGAGCAGCTCTGCAAAGAGCATTCTTCCAAATAGATTTCGATATTCAAAGCAAAATTTTCGTGAAAAAATAAAATCCTACTGTTCAACATTGTTTACAGTTATCTGAAAGTAAGGGGAAATGAAACACTTTAGATTTTATTGCTCTTTGTGTTTTTGTGATGGTCTTCTTGGTATGACCTGAACATTTGTAATAAAAGGCCTCATGTGGAATTCTTTATTTAGGCAAAAGAACCATTACTTCAGTGGCATTTTGTTCAGGGTAGTAATAAAGCATTGGGCCTGAAATTATAAGATGTGAGAAATGAACATGGGGAAAGTATTTCCACTCAGAGGGGTTAGATAAAAGTTCCAAGCTGTGGGCTGGATGTTTGTGTAGGGAACAGGCTCAAGACTGGGTATTTGTGGAGTAAATGCAGTTTCTCCAGTATCTTGTCAGTTTTTAATTCCTTGACATACACATTGTCTGTGAATCCCTTTAATGGCCTCACGCCAACACTGCTGAGCTACAGAGTTGTACCTGGAATTGGTTACACAAATAAGTAACCATCTAAATTTTGGCTGTGAAAATGTGTACAGTAAGAAGTTGTGGACCAAAGTACCAGTTAAAAACTTTGCAAATGAAAGGGACAAAGTGAGGGGAGCCTGTGTCAGCATATGAGTTTTCTGTGGTTTAAAATGAACCCACAGACAGAAGATTAACTGTCACAGAGCTGGAAAAAAGAGTGGATGGATTAGCTCATCTCTCCCACAGGATGGCATATTGTACATGGAGGATAAAACGAGTATTTAAATTGATTCAAAGGATGTATTATTATGCTATTCATATATTTAGTACTAATCTTAAAGGTCCTGTAGGGATCAGTGAGTTGAAAGTGTGTCAGTCACCTCCTCTGCCTCCCCTCTGGAGGACATGTGTGGATTCCGCTGCTGTGTCGCAAGACGTTGACATGTCACATAGGCGAGCATCGTCGGATGTCATGGCTGTCACTCACTCAGGAGGGGAACATGTCAGCTTGTTTTAGATTTCTGAGGCTCTGAGAACACTCAAAGACACTCAGTTAGTTACCAAACCTTAGGATGTTTTTAACTAAGTCTTCTAATTTGACTACTTTGGTATGAGGTTATTGATAATTGCAGTATTTTGTTAAGGGCCTGTTGCTTTTAAAAATATTCTAATTTTAATTCAGTACCAATCTCCCAATGGCAGAATCTGTTCCAAAAGGCAATCCACCTGAAAAAAAATCGATAATACTTTATCTAACAAAGCTTAAATATTTATTTTTTGCTTGCTGAATGAGAGCTCATAGAGCTTATACTAAGCTCATACAGCTTAAACTGTTGTAATGGTAGTCATACTCAAGAAGCTGACATCTAAGGCGTGGGGTTGCCCTTAAAGGCTTCTGAATGCTAAGGAGTGGGCGCCTTTTACCTCTGTAAAGTCTACTCTAATAACAGTTTAGAAGAACACAAACATTTAGAAGGACTGGGGGGAGAGAAGCAGAAATATGAATGAACTAGCAAAGTGAAAGCAGAGTGCAAAAGTTCCCATCTGGATGACTGAATATTGCATGGGTTTGAGAACTGAGTTTCTGTCTGCTCTGTGTGTGCTGAAGTTCATGTCCATTTTCAGTGCCACGTGTGTTTGCAGAGTCATCGTGGGCTGCCAACAACAGTGCTCTGCTTGGTGTAGCGGGAATTATGTGTTATTCATCAAGAAACTGCAAGAGTTTGTGGGAATGCTCTGACACTAAGTGCTTCAATACTTAATGATGATTTAAAAAAAATATTGCCATGGGGATCCTCCTACTCCTGTTTTGTGCATGTGCAGAGCCCTAGGACTGCTGTGGCAGCACCCAGGTTCTGCTGCAGTTCCTGAACCATTAGTGAGCAACAGGGAAGCTCATCAGTGAAGTCACAAATTTTGTCGCAGTGCTGGGATCTAGCAAATGGGTTTAGGCCTTAAAAACAGGAAGGGTGAATCCTGTGTTCAGGGTCACTATCAGACCTACCTCATTTTTGGCCTTGGCTTTCTCTAAAGACTGACATGGAGTGAGTTTAGGGGGGAGCTTTTTCTGGAGTGTAGGATGGGCTATAGTGCTACAAAGGCATGTGAGCACTTACTTTATGGTAAAGAGGAGGTGTGCATCCACAAATGTCTGTGCCTTATTTAGGGCTTTCAATTTTGTCCATCTTTTTAAATTTTTATTGTAGTGGTCTATTAAGTTAAAGCCTCTTTCTTATGCTGCTCCCCTTCACATTGATTTTGGCAGGGCCCTTAAACATTGTGACTGAAATAATACGGAAAGGGCTGAGTTTTCTCAGGGAAACAGAAGCTGGATGAGAGTGTGAAAAACACTTGGACTCTGAAACTTTGATTCCTTGTCAAGTGTGTGTAGGTGACTGATGAGCTTCAGAATAGTCATCAACTTAATAGTCATTGCTGAGTGCCATATGTGGAATAGATCAGGCGTTTTACAATTTGTCAGCATTAAACCACTGTTATCTTATTCCAAAATAAAGCACACTGAAATTTTACGGTATCGGAGGGTACGTGTAGTACTTCATTAGCTTTGAAGTGATGCTATTAAATGGATTTATGACTTTTACTGTAATGCCTAGCAAAAAAAGCTGTAGAAAAATATGAAATAGTGCCACAGCTGGAGTTTAATTTTGATGCACACACAGTCTCTTTAATTTATAGATACTCTGTTTGTGAGAAAGTAGCAAGAATTTCAGTCAGACAAATTAGGGGACTTTTTGGAGAGGGGAGTTTATACAAAGACAGGTAGTCAAGAGTCAAACTACACTATTCCAAACTTTACTTTAAGGACTCAAGCTTTCAAACTGTATTGAAAGCAGTGCTGGAAGATCTCTCTCTCTGGTTTGTTTAGTTTTCCTGTGGATCTCTCACTTTTTGCTTGCCCTTCTGACATTAGGAGTTTTAGCAGTATCAATGGCTGCCACATCAATCACAGTGAGGTGTTTTAGAGCATCTTTGTTTGTGATTAGAAAACCTCTCTTGCCATTGTTTATCAGCAGAAAATGAAACTGCAATTGCAACTGGGATGTGTCAAAGCCTAACAGCTGGGTGTTGCCATAGCAAAGGCGATGTTACATAAGCAGCCACTCTGCAAATAATTCATGCAGCCAAATTTTAAGCATAACATGAGAATTCATTTCTAAATTTATGATCTTTTTAGGAGGGAGCTTTCCTAGATGAGGTCATCTCAGTCGCTACTGAAATTGATGTACTTAGTTGTGAAGCTCTTTTAGCACTGCCCATTTACACCTTTGTTTTGTTTGAACATATTGTTCTGTTTCTGAAACATCTGTTAGTTTAAATATGGCCTCACAATATGTTTTCTCAAGTGGTTTTTTGCAACAGTTCAGTAAAGCTCTGTATTTTGATCTTATTCAAATGTATTTGCACAATGCAGTATTAAACCAAGCAATTTACAAATGCCTTTTCTGGTTAATGGGCATTAAGAATTTTGCAAGGCAGCAGTATAAACCAGATCACTTTTCAGATGAGAGGATTGAAATATATATACAAATGTATTTTTAGAATCTTTGCAAGTAGTTGTCTTTAAGCACTCCAGCAATAATAACCCAGGCAGTTTTATCTTCTAAACCCCAAATTGGCAAATGGTCTAGCCTTTCTGTCTGATCCACAGAAGTGTAGATAACCATTTAATCTCAGTTGAGTTGCTGTAGCTTTTGATTGTACTGTATTTCCCAGAGTCAAGTAGTAATATTTGTTACCATTTTCCAGAGGAATAAGGAGAAGCTGTTTCCTGAGAAATCTCTCCCTGTATAGGCTTGTATTCAAAGGTATGCAGCAAGGAGATAGAGCTCATTATTCAAGGCTTCCATTCTGTGTAACTGTTGTTTTTGTCCAAGAAGTTAAAATATCCTCGTTAAATCATAACTGCATTGAGGATCACCTGTAGAAAGCACTTACCTTCAGCAGGATAACAACTTTAGATTTTGAGATCCAAATAAAACAAAGCTGTGCTGCTTTCACACTTATTGCTTAAGTAATTTACTTAATGAATAGTTTAAACCTTCAGTTTAGAAGCTGAATAGTTACCAAGACAAATGCTGAAGGATAAGAATTCCCAAATACCTTGTTAAAAAATCCAGTTGGTAAATTCTGAAATGGTACATTTTCTTTGTTGATCTCTTCCAGCTTTTCAAATTCGTCTGTTTTCTCTAAAAAGATGAACTAAGGAGATGAAGATGAGTTGTATTTTTTCAGAAGAAAAATTTTGGGAGCCCAATATTAGGCTCATATTATAAGAAGTCTACTGCCACATGAACCTGCTTGCAGCACTGTCAATTTCTTGCTGTGAGACAGACATAGCAGGGCAGTTCCTCTTAAATTTCAAATAGCTGACTGTCCAAGAGCAAGCATCTGCTGCTCCTTGTAATGTTCTTTCCTGCAGTTGAAGGATGAAGGGCTGGAAGACACAGATCCATGGGTCTGCGGCACCTAAGTTCTGGAATGCTTGGCGCACATCCACACCTACGCGCATTTTTGCCCTCCCTGTGTATGGGGTTTGGCAGATATCTGGGAGATAAAATAAATTTTTCTTTGAGGTTTCCAATACAAGCATTTTTCCTATGCAAAGAGAGTTCAGCACTGTCTATAGCGAGTCATTTTATAGTACTGGAGGCTTTAAAATCTTCCCCATTTTGTGCTACTTATCTGCCAAATAATATTATCTTGAAGAAAATAGCTGTGGCTATCATCTTGTAGGATGTTTGGCATTTCCAGTTTATCCTTTAAGAGTAAATTTAGGGCACTTGGTACCTCAGATGAAGTGGCTAGAACAGTAATTTCAGAGTGTTTGTCCTTACATGATTAACATCTGTTACAGTACCATATGGTGGGAATTTCCAAGTAAACTATTAATTAATGTAGGAGTGCACCAGAGTAAGCCTTAATTAAACTATTTTCAGCTGAAGTGTATTATTTTAATATAGTCAGATGCAAAGCGCTA
Source organism: Orthonyx spaldingii (assembly GCA_013397795.1). NCBI lineage: Eukaryota > Metazoa > Chordata > Aves > Passeriformes > Orthonychidae > Orthonyx > Orthonyx spaldingii. The sequence continues at coordinate 746,990 of VZTJ01002320.1, read as the reverse complement.
TCCTTTTGTATTGATATCTTTTTCTGTTGTGTGAAGAAGAGGGAGAATGTTGATGAGAATTAACTGAGCCTTTAAACTGAAGGTTCAAGTAGCTTTTAAAATAAATGGTTTAGGACTCACATCAGCATCAAGTGTCCACTGATTTAAGAAGAACAGGGTCTATATTTGGTAATGTTGAGTTGTGCTTTGTGAATGCTGTGGTGCCTCCTCTGCTAGGATTTTACTGGTGTGGGGTGTGGGTGGTCAGAGGGTGCCCAGTGGAGCTGCACAAGCCATTTTCACAGAGCTTCAGATATTGCTGGTGGGGCTGTGCCTGTGCCACTTGGTCTAGTACCACTGGTGGAATGAAACCTTCCTGTGTGAGCTGGCCAGAATAGTCTGGAGGAGTGTTGGGGTGGCAGCTAAGGTTGTCCATGAGCGTGGGTAATGCTGGGACCTCTCCTTGGCCTCTTGTGTGTGGAAGGATGAGCATACCCATGTATAGAGCTGGGCAGCTGGCAGGCTCACCTCTAAAGGGAGCTTTCCTCCCACAGGGAATGATTGTCAGCTGTAAAGAAGTTGACAACATTACTGGTTTTGTTAAAGTGTAGAATTTATTTTTAGTCTGGCCGGATCCACCAGCCGCCAGTAGCTACAGCTATAAATGACCTATTTTTAAATAGGTACTTTTTCCCTGGCTTCCCCTCTTTCTTTCCTTTCTCTCCTGATAATCTTCACATCAATAAGAAGGTGAAGAAAACCTTCCTCTGCATATTGAGGCCAGGTAGATATAGGTGGGACATGCCAGTGTTGTCTGATTAATTCACTAGATGGCATTCTTCCCTCTGAGTCAACACGGAAACCCTTCATGGGAATGACAAGAGAACTTAGTCATTTCAGTGAGATGCCAACATGAAATCTTGACCAGGTGTGGTTGATGAAGGCTTACTGACAGTCTCCATGGTAGTGGGAGAGTTAGCTCTAGCACGCTAATTAAATTCCATATTAATAATTAAAATCTTTGTAACTGGATTCCCCTCGTTGATATCCATTACAGACGTGCACCCGCCTTACTTTTTTTAGTTGCTTTGTAGTTTTGTTGGTTGCTTTCATATAGTTGATAGTTTGATTTGCAGTGCAGTGCTATTCTTGTCCTTGTTTTGTTTCAGATTTTTCTGTTTCAAGAAATATCGGAAGAGGGATCTGTTGAACACAAAGTAGAAGTTGCTCTCTAAAAAAACCAACTTAGGTTGTGTACAGTCAACTCTTGCGAACCTGCACTTGTCCTGCTTTGTGTACACCTTTTAAACACCAAAGAAGTAAAAATTTTCTTCTTGCTTAGTCTGAGTGAAGTGTGACTGGAGACTTTTTTTGTGAGATATCCAAAAAGTACCTTCTTGAGTGTTCAGCATTGGCTGACTTCTGGCTGTCTTGTTTATTGTTGCTTTATCGTCATGGGTTGAACCACGTAGGGGGCCCTTTGTTTCCATTTCTCTGCAGGGGTCAGGAATGGCTCTTTTCGATAGATTTTATTTTATTAGAGCTAATATGAAAAGAACTCAAACCAAATGTGTTAATGCATTTTTATTTTGGTAGTCCACTTCTACTTGCTTCCAAAATTTTCTGTAAATGCAGGGTGACAGAGTGGTCCATACTGCTTTTCAAGAGGTGTTAATTATTTCAAATGTTGCAATCTTCAAATATTTTTAAATAAAAGTGTATGCTAGTTTAACCTAGAATGTGGAGACTTAACGTTTTTTAAATTTCTTCTAATGTTTTTTGATTTAGTGTTGGATATTGTGCCCCACAATACCTCTTGAAAATACCAGCAGTATGTAATTTCACTGTTGGGTACTGGACTTCAAATGCAGACATAGTTTTTGTTACTTCAGTCATTATTTCATTGTATGTTTTAAACTGTCTGGATCGTAGCTGTTTAATGCAGTTTGGGGTCAAAAGCCTATTTCTGGAGTCCTGATAACTGAGTCCAAGAGCACAGTATAGTGTGAATAATTTGTTGTGCTCTGCATGTGGATTTGACAGAGGTTCAGTCTGGAAGTGTAATCATTGCACATAAAAAAATTCCATATAAATGTCAATCTGAGCATTTGAAGGACATAGGACAGCTTATCATTAGAAAAATAAGACAGGTCTATGACAGGACTCCTTGAGAGCAAGTAAACTCATTTTTGAAAAGGACTGGATAGTTCATAGCTTTCAAAGGACTGTTTTAATTACGAGTGCTTTAGCAAAATTCATTATTGAGAGAGCATTTGAATGCCAAATGAGTCATGGTGAAACTACTGTTTGCAACTATAGAAAGTATAATGATGTATATGTATTCGTGAAGTTCCTGTATTTCCTATGATTACTATGTTTTCTTGTTGGTTTGTTAGGACTTTTTGGATGTGTTTCTTGTTGTTGTTGGGGAGGTGTTTATAAATGGGTTTTGGTGTTCCTGATAACTACCTTGGCTTGAGTAAGACAGCTGAAGAGTCATGGCTATGAAGGAGTAGTACCCATCTCACAGAATCACAGAATTGTTAGGGTTGGAAGGGACCTCTGGAGATCGTTCAGTCCAACTCCCTGCCAAGGCAGATCACCTGGAGCAGGTGACAAAGGAACATGTCCAGGTGGGTTTTGGATGTCTCCAGAGAGGGAGACTCTACAACCTCCCTGGGCAACTTGTTCCAGGGCTCTACCACCCTCAGTGTAAAAAAGTTTTTCCTCGTGTTAAGGTGGAACTTCCTGTGTTTTAGTTTATGGGCATTGCTTCTTGTGCTGTCACTGGGGACCAAGAAAAGGCTGGCACCGTTTTCTTGGCCCCCATCTGCCTCATGGAAATGTCAGTATTTGAAAATGGCCGTAACAGTTTACCAATCCAAGGTCTTGGGAAAATACAAAACGAGACAAAAATCACTTTTCTATGAAAATACACCCTATCTACTAGGTAATATTTGCTAGATGAACAAAAGATAAAAGTTGTTGCAGAGGTCTAAAGGTAGTTTCTTTTCAGTTACTAAAATTTTACAAAGTTTACAAGGAGCTCACCAATATTTTGGTTGATCTGTCTTGGACAATAAAACCCTTTCCTGCTATTTGTTTGGGTATCATCTCATTTCTCTCTTGCATCCTATCTGTTGTTGCTCAGCTCACTGTAAGCCGTGCTGAACTATCCAATTACGAACTGCAGGTAACTAAAGCTAATGAGCTACAAATGAGTAAACCTGAACAGACTGGGCAATTAGTGCCTGCGTCTGGTGGCTGCCTCTTGTTAGCAGATTGTAGGGTTTCACAAGTCTTCCTGACACCATTGCCTTCCAGAGTGGGGTGCAGTGATGTGCTGTAGGTGGCTGCCTGGGTATCCAAGCGCAGTGACTGTGGGACAGAGGCTTGAGTCTGCAGAACAGAGTCTCCTGAATGTTTTTCACCTCTGCAGATCTGAGCAAATTCCTCTTTAGAGGAATGAGTGCTCGGTGTAATAGAATAACTGAAAATAGAACTTCAGTATGTGACCAGTCCCTTCAAAAACCCCAAATTAATTAAAGCTTGTTTTCTAGTTCAAAAGAAGGTAAAGCTGAATACAAACTTTGCTGCCCAGTCCGCTATTAAAAAAATATTTAAAAGACCTTTACTTTACAAAACATTTATTTTTCAGTTGACAATATGTTGTAGACTGTGGTGGAAACAAATTTTAGATTCAAAGGGAAAACCAACGTCTTATTTAATCCTGCCTGACTTCGTACATGTGCAGATGAAGAGTTATAAGATCTAGAAATTGTAATATTGTCATTTCATTAGATTTTCTCACTTTGTTTGTGTTCAGCAGTGTGGTGTAGGTAATTGACTTGTATTTATCCTAAGAATTAAAATTGCAAATCATAAGCCCTTACCCTCGTTTTGTGCTCTCAAATACTATGAGGAGTTTCCTGCAGAATACTGTTTTGATAAATCTTACTAAATCAAACTTTAAGAAGGAATTACAATGAGAGCTCTGAAGGCAACATTGATGTGTATTGGGTTTAATCTCAATCAGTGGTAAAATTCTTTATAAAATTACAAATGTATCTATTTTTCTCTTCATAGAACCTTTGACAGCGTTATAGCAGCTCACAAAGTTGTAACTCAAAGTTTTTGAATTCAAAGTATCTCAGTAATGTCAAATGTTAGGACTGTACTTAGTAGAAGCAAAGTGGCTTCCAGATTGCAGTAATTCAGAAACGGGCAAATAGATAAAGTAGCTTTTTGATGGCATGATTTGGTATTTAAATCTCAAGATTTTAAATCTCAATTTAAAAACTTTTTGTTTGCTTGTTCTTGTTGGTTTTTTTTTTTGTTTGATGCTCACTGTGTTAGGATTTTTTTGTCATTGTGGAACAGTTCAAAATAATAAATAGTTGAGTGGTAAAATTATGCCATGAGTGTTGAGAAGAATAAATCCTTGTAGCTTCTGTAGAAGAACACACCCTTCTTGAGTGGAATCAAGCATGCTAAGAACAATTGACTTGAACTTTTGATGAGTTCTTAAATGTGCTTCTTTTAAAGTTATTATCATATGACAGATGGGGAGTGAGCTAGCTAGGAGTTCAGAGAGGTCAGATACGGTCAGCTATAAAGAGTTGTCTGCCTGATTAGTTCTTTGGGGTTTTTTTTTCCCCTTAATGACTTTTTGCTGTGACATACGTGACTTAATATTTGAGTTTGCTCTGTACACTCTAATCCAATTGCTTTGTTTCATCAAATGAATGTTTTTTGTTTTGTTCTGAATTTCGGCTATTGCTTTTTGCATTAAATGTGCATATTTAATTAGGATATGTTATTAAAGATTAGATTCTCACAATGGGATGTGTGCCAGCTCATGAAATGAAGTCATGCTTGTCAGGAGATAGTAAATAATAAGCTTAGGAAGGTTTAAAAGATGTGCCTTGCAAAACATTAGCCCCTGTAATGAGTGCAAAGTGGCAACAGCACATAAATATCAATTGTTTTTCTCCAGTGGATCCATCTGAATATGAGTTTTCTTAATTTGAATTAAATTTTCTTTTACCAGTTTAATGAAACAAACAGGAAGGGATGTTTGTCTTTTCAGAAACCAGTTTCCCATCCCAGAACAATGGCTTGTTTTGAATTGAAGGGGAACAATCCAGCATTCATGCAATATCTTGTAATCTCTGTTCACAAAACCACTTTAAGAAATAAGAAACTGCTGTCCAGTGAATCCCCATTTAGCTGCAAGGAGGAGTCTTGGATTCCCAGCTTTGCTTCCAGGACTGTCTATATTTTGTTCTTCATTTTATCCAGAATCTTTTAATAATCCTGGGTGCAAGGGCTGTGATTTAAAGGTTCCCTGTGCTCTTAAATGCCTTGAGCATCCTGGCTGGTGTGCCCAGGGTGACATTGGCAACAACAGAATTTGGAGGCAAGGATGTGTCTGTCTCCATCCTAATTTGATCAGACAAAACTGCCTGCAATCATGCCCTGTGATCTTAAATTCAGGCATCTAATTTCTATCTTTAAGTGCCTGAGTCTCCTTCCTTGGGCCTGGGCAGACTAAGTCTGTTGCTAATAATATGTGCAGTGGGCTTTCTGCTGATGTTTCTGATGTTGCCCCTGGTCCTTTTGGGAAAAGGAGCAGCTGGCGTAGCCCTTCTTTGGGGTGCACCTCCAGCCCAGGGCAGGGGGGAAAATGGGAACCGTATGTTGGAATGCAATTGTATGATGTGGAAAGCAGAGTCACTTAAGTGGAGAGGAGAAAAAAGGTGTACTGTGGATACATGCATATTCTTAGTCACTTTTTTTTACATTATGAAATAACATATACCCCATATGTTGTGGGTATCATGCTACCATTTTTGGCCAACGTACAAAATGTTGGTACTCAATACTGGAGGGTCTTAAATATCCTACATTTAATTTTGCAGGAAACTCTTATCCCAAGTGTCTGAACAAAATTGCAGAAAATGATTCTTTTAACTGCTGAATTTTTTTCCTCTGTGCTGCTGGACCTCCTTTATGCTGGTATTTCTGGGGAGTTACCAGTATTGCAGGAGAAGGGGCTGCTTGCTCACCTCCTGCTAGTTGGGTGATGCTACTCTGGCTCCTCCTTGTTACAGGAGAGAGAGAAGGTTTAGTGTCTTATGTCATCTTTAGTTTTGATGCACTGAAGCATTTCTAACTGACTGTCTGCTTTTTTTAATGAAAGAAATTTGTCTTGTAACAGCTTTATATGCCCAACTAATTAAAACCACTGTTACATTACTCGCCATGTATCCTGTTTGTTAGGCAGAAACTGTTTGCACTTTGACAGATTCATTTCTTGTTGAGATTAATTTTGTAGGATGCTGCTGTCTCAGACTTGTATAACTTAGAAATAATAAGGCATTAATGCATTTCAAATCTGGCAAATACAAAGTTTTGTTAATCATTAACACAGAAAACATTTTCAGTCTTGTTTAGCTTTATAAGATACAGTTTGTTCTGCCTACGTGAATGTCTCTGCCTTATGTGGAGACTGAGTTACCTTTAGTTTGATACATGAAGCTCGGGAATGTGTTTTAAATAAAGAAATTGTTACAGTGCCATAATCCTTTCCTAGTAATCTTTTTAAAAGGAAAAATGCTCTTTTTTTAGTGGAGAGGCAGGATTGTCTGTTCTTTCTTAGGCACTCAGTGGCAGCTATCTTTCAAAGTACTTGAGGCCTTGTATGTTTGTTCAGTGGTATCCTCACTGCAGAGCTCTGATTTCTTCCACACGAATCCGAGCATGCACAGGTGGGACGCGAAGACTGCTGTGCTGCCTGTCACTCCTGATTTGAGACCTGGAGATCTGAGGAGCTTCACCCACCTGGGAAGCTGCATCAGCTGTTAAGACTGAGCCACCTCCTAAACAAACCATGCTTCTCCTATCTTTTGCCAAAAGCTGTGGGGTGGATTGAGGATTAACAGCCTCATTAACTTCTGTTCCTGCTGTCAAGCAATCCCTTGAAAAAGTCTTTGGTGGTCATGATGATGCAGATTCTGTAGCACACTGAAAAGTAAAAAAGTCATTATTAGTAGCTTAAAATTTCACAAATGAGGTTTCTATTCTGTATATTGGTGACTGAGCAAGTTGGATTCTTTTTGTAAGTACAGGAGCCTTAAAAACCACCCCCACCTGGCCAAAAGCAAGGGATGGGGAGGGCTTAAGTAGACACCTCTCTTCATCCCTGAGTAAAAAGGATGTTGCAGCCTGAATGGCACCAGAGAATGTGAAGTAAATAATTGTGTAGGTTATTTGGAGGAAGAGGTCTGATCACCCAATGGTAATTGCTCACACTTCTGGCTGAGCAGTAGAAGCCATCACATTTTGTCATCTGGTTCACCATTATTCTGACTGAATGTAGGAGAGAAGAGACTGTAACTCATAACCCAGTATGTTGGAACAGGCCTGGTGCCAGAAACCAACTGAATGGGTTAGGCTGTGTAAAATGTAGGCCCTGTGTAACTTAGTTTCTCATATGTAAAAAGAGAGAGGCAATGTATGAACAGACAGAAAAAAAGATACTGCAGTTTTTTTGTTTTGTATGGATTATCCAATTAAATTATTTTGAGCAACAGGAAACCCTTCAGTATAAAATTCCTGCTTGGCATAACTTATAGGTTTGCTTTGGTCTTGCACAGCACATATTACTGTTACATTGATAAGCAAGACACTGGAAAACAAATTTGTGTTGATGGGAAATAAACAAATATACCACAAATAAGAAACCTATTTCAGAAGTTCCTTGAAGCTTTATGAGAAATATCAGAGCTGTGACAAAATACTGGTACATGGTGTTGCAGTGGCTGTGGGCTGAATCTGCATCCTGTTTATTCCAAGGGCAGGTGTATTCTGTATACTCTGCCCAGTAAGTCACCAATTATGAGTTGGGCCATAATAGCATTTTCAGGATTTTTAAAAGTGCTCTAAAGAGAAGCGTACCACATCACAGGATGAGTCTGTACAGTATGTTAATGTGTTAAAAGAAGCTCAAAGTATCAGTTGAGGTCCTCAAGGGTACTCATTATTAATAATGATAGTAAATGCTGACATTCTGGTAAGCTGTAGCTGTTATTTGCACCAGTATTTGGGATGTTTTTAAAGGAAAGTTGTAATGGATATTTATGGACTTTCTCAAGGAAAATTTGAAATTACTTCATCCTACAGTTTGAGACTGAACTGTTTCTGTTTCTGAGTTTACATAAAAGAAATTATGATATTAAGATGTCAAGACTGGTAGGAAAAGCATCATGGCATAGACATTACAGAAAACCAAAAGTAACTAATGCAACATGTCTCATATAAACTATACACCAATTTTCTTGTTTTATTTCCTAATGGTAAAATATGATGACAAATGCTTATGCCATTTACCATAGGCCAAAGGTGGATTAGAGGGAAGAGCAGGTGGAGATGCTTTCATACTCTTGATAGAGGGACTAAAAGAAGGTCCTTAGGGGTCTCTCTTTGGCATTATTTTGGTGTGGGCACCAAGTTGCTTATGTGGGAGCAAGGTGAGTGTAGCAGGGTCACTGCTGGAGGTGGCTCTGGTGCTGAGCCACCAGTGGGCCAGGGGGCATCTCTTGCCATGGTCCTGAGCCTCCCTGCAGCATTCCTGGGTTATTGATGTGCTCAGCAGGGCAGAAATTACCTGGCACCTGAGACAGGCCTGCGTCCAAAGAAAGGGAGCGATGAAGTGTCGCAGTTAAGAAGGAGAATTCTTTCAGGTTGGTTCATCTGTAGAAGGCAGAAGGAGGGTGGTGGTGGTAATATCGTGGTTTTAGAGTAAGGTTCCGAAGTTGGTGTCTGCCGTTGGGCTGTGTGGAGCAGGGGGAAGTGAGAGCCTTCTCAGTGGGTAGGTGTGAGCCGAGACACCTGGTAAGGCAGGTGGAAGACAGTCCTGTAGGGAGTCTCTCTGTGTCACCAGAGCCTGAGCCACCATGTCTGCGATGTTCTGATTCTGACTCAAGCAAAGCAAAAGAGTCAAGTTTATTCATTGCTCCACTGTGTAGTGAGAAGCTCTGTAACAATTGACAGTTCTGTTATGTTTTGAACACTCATTAGCACTTCAGATTAGCTATTAAAGGACATGAAACATTTAATCACCATGTCTTTTCTTGTTAGCAGTAGTCACTAGTGGAATGCTTTAAAAAAAAATTGTAATTAAGTGAAAAAATTGCACTTTAGCAATTTTACTTGGAATGAAGCAATTTCAGTCATTGAGATTACTGCCCTGAGGAAACTAGAATTTCTTCTTCTTTAAATAATGTTTTTAAACTCTTGAAATAGTAGCATAATAATTCTGCATGTCATGTAGGAGCCTGGAAGATCCCCTTTTACTGCCTCTGTGTGTTTGGGCATTTGTAGTGTGTGGTGCAAAGGTGGAACTGTTAGTCATGATTGAAACTGCTGATTTCTCATCTTCTAAAGGTCTGCTATTTAATGAAATATAAGCATGATACAGCAGTTTTCTGTAGCAGTGACACATTCATTGAATTGCTTTTCTCTTCCCTAGTACTAGTTAGCTTTTAAAAAAGCTATTTGGAATAGACTTCTGACTAAGTTTAGAAAGGAACCCTCTTAATTATAGATTAAAGGAAAATTTATAAGCCTCAGAAATCCTCAAAATACTGAAGTGCAGTCTTTTATAATGTTTTCAGCTTGTTATTCAAGAGGTTCTAGTAAAATAAGACAGCTAGTTCTTTCATGGGTCCATAATTATAGGACTTATTTCTTAAATTGAGATCTGTTCCTTTGTACAAAATCAGCATTTAATCAAAATAATTTTCATGTAACTACTTGTGTTCTAGAAGTACAGAATATGTGAAAGATAAAAACAAGCATCCATTTTTAATAGTATGTTCCAGGGAAATCTGAAAGGAATGCCATGGAAAATACCAGTGAAACTCTTCTAATCAACCCCTGTCCTTCCCTTTGCTCTTCTAAATAGCCAAGACCTGTCCCAAGCTGTGTCAGCAGAAGTCTTCACAATGAATTCATGTTTCTGTGATGACTTCTGCCAGCTGTGTTTTTCAGGAGCGTGCAGCCAACTCTGTACCTAGTGGTGTGTGACAAGGCATCCCGTGGCATCCCATGGCATCCCATCCCAAGGGCAGTGGAGGAGGCAGGCTGAAACGCTGAGTGAAAGCGAGAAGATGGGGCCGTGGCTTCCTACAGCTTCTCCCCTGGTTCTAAGGGGAGTGGGTGTCTGGCCACACTCAGCTTGGGGGAGCTCTGAGCAGAGTCAGGGGGGTTTGGGTAGGGCATGGTCACACCAAAGTCTTCCCCAGATGGAATGGATGCAGTGAGGGACTCAAGGTATCCACACTGCAAGGCATGGACAGGGGAGGAAGAGCAGTGGGTTTGTAGAGGGAATTTGGGGATGACAGAGATGTGACTCTTGTGGGTGTTCCTGCTTGCACTGATGAGTTGGGACTGGGCTGAGATATTCCTGTTTCACTTCGCCTCAGCCACCCATGGAGCAAGACAGTGAGTGGACTGCAGGTGATGACTGCTGCAGTCAAAGGTCTTGGAAATAACTGAGATGCAGGAAAAATAGACTTTTTTTCCTATAAATGCTGAATGGTAAAGTTGACTGTGAAACCTGACCATGAAAAATAACCCCTTGTTACTTTTTTCCTGAAAGCCAATGGGATATATTTTTCTGTTGGCACTTAGGGGATGCTGAGTCATGAGGACTGGGTTTGCAGAAGAAAATCTTCTCCTCTCTGGAGCTTAGCTTTCTTCATAGAGTGATAGGAAAAAAAACGCCATTGCAGGTCTGGCTGAAGTGCAGCCTTGGTGGTAAGAAGTGGGGATGGTGAAATTGGAGAGTAAGAGGCAAACAGAAAAAGGTCAGTTATTACTAGAACTAAATATACTTTTGTGGGCTTGACAATGCAGAAAGCATTTCTTTGTGAAAGGGAAGAAGGATTTTATATACTGCACAGCTTGGAGAATCCTAAAAATACGTTTATCCTTGGCAAAGCATCTGAAGGTGTCAGAAACCATAAGATGTTGCAAGCACGTCACAAGAAGACATCTGGGACCTTGATTCTTGAGATTTCAGTGCAGCTTTGGGCTGGAGAGCTTTTTCCTGTAGACAGTATGGTAGGATTTGAGATTCTCTTCAGAGATGAAATCCTTGAAATTTGATTATCGACTGCAAATGTTCAAAACACTTGCAGATTTTTTTTCCTGATACATTCTAAATGTATTCTATTCTAATGTCTATTCTAATATATTCTATTTTTCCATTCTATAACATGGAAAATTCTTGAAGACCAAATTCATAAAAAGTTAGAATTGAGCTATTTTGCCGGTATCAAAGCTAAAATGAAGGAATAAGTCAATAGGCCTTATGGTTGTATAAATCTGTATCAGAATTAATTTTGGAATATATTCTATAAATTAACACTGTCTAGTAATGTGTGTTTAATGGGAAAGCCTTTTAAAAATATCTCTAAATGCTGATGCTTTTGAGATTTTCACAATATTTTAAGGTAATGGCATTTTCTGAGAGAGACTGTAAAGGACATACTTAGTCTGATATATATATATATTTCTTCAGTAATATAAATTAAATTATTAGGACATGAGTAGCTCCACAACTTTCTGCTAGAAATAAAGCTTCATCATCTAAGAAGATGTGCAAGCTCCCATGTACATAAAATGTTAGTGTGATCTGCTTTAGTTTCGGTAGGAGCGTTCACAGTTTTGAAGTTAAAATCATGGATGGTCTCAGAAATGAGGCCCATATTTGAGAACTACAGTGTAGCTGTGGTACATATACCTTGAAAAGCTTACTCTGGGGATCTTTGATTTTGACTTCTTTGTTTCTGCAGCTTTAATACTGCATTTGTGCTAGCATCTAACATTCGGTTTGCACGTAGTTGTTCCTTAGTTACTTTAGTGAGGGTGGTGTGTTTCTGGGTTGCCAGTAGCTGTGAAAATAATGTAATAATGAATAGTCTTGTAAAACTATGTGTGTACTGGCAGAGGACCTCTGTTTTATCTGGGATGAAAAGTTTACTTTCTGGGAAGCTAAAAAAATGTGTTTGTTGTTTTTTATGCCTGTACCTTCATAAACTTTTTCTAGTTGTTCTCATCCAAGGCATTTTAAAAATATTGCTTTCTCATTGATTTTGTTTAATTGCTTTTAATTGTTTTAAAATGTTTAGGCATTCACAGATTGTTTTTTTTCCTCAAGGTGGGAATAGACTTTGAGAGGATTTAGAAAGTACAATTGCTACCAGCTGTCTTAGATATACATTTAAGCTTGCTAATTTACTTGGTAAAATTCTTTAAAAACTCAACAATTTTAGGATCCAATGATTTAAGTTGGGCTGTGAAAGCCTCTAATCCTCTGTGTCCAAACTAGCCTTCCTCATCCTGTGCACAGAAAGAAGAGGAGAGACATTTTGGGATGGAATTCAATAGCATCAGGCCAAACATTGAAAGATTGTTTGCACAGCTGTGCCTAAGCGGTGACCAAACTATTAAACAACCTAGTGGGGAGAAAATGAATAGAAACTCCTGTTGGCCAGAGGAATGAGTTTCCTGGACAGTGCTCAGGATGTTATGAAGTCATTGCACATGCTGGGTCAAGGCTTTTACCCACATTTTCCCCTTGTGCTTGGGAATACTTCATGCTTCATTTTTCATAATAATATAATTGGCTTACAGCATCTGAACAAAATTCTATACTGATGAATGATGCACTGTAGTGTACTTACCTTTAACTTCAATTAGGAAACCTTTCCCTGCCAGTAGACTGATTCACTGATGTGAGAGGAGACAGTGCCTGTATATCTGTCTTGCTTCCTGGCAAATTGTAGATTATGAAACTGGACTACTGAGCAATAATTTAATCAGTGGCATCAGAAGAGCATTAAGCTCCATTAAATATTGGGTCACCATCAATGTCAGATGAGTATTAAATTATGGCTTGCAACTTGGTAATACTCATCCAAAAACACAGTGCTTAGGTTCTTGGCAAGCATATAACAAGTTTATTATGGAACAGATGCTTCAGAGCTTAACATATGACTGAAGTGTCAAGTTGTGTCAGAGAAGATGGTCCCAGCAGTAATGTGGTGCTCAGACTTTGTGAGACACATGTTAACGAATCGCCCCCTACCTGAACGATGTGGGTTAAAATCATTTCATTAACAGCATCTCCTGTTGAATGCTTGGAGGTCAAAGCACTCCTCTGCCTGCCAAAGACTGGCTTATATAATTCTGTCTGCAAATGGTGGAGGTGGAGTTCTCCTGACAAGGAGGGAGGATCCCTACAGGCTGCTCACAGTTTGAATTTTTATGTAGAACAAACACAGTTTTCTTTCTGGTTCTAGCGCACGACAACATTGCCAGCTTGGAATTTGTAAGATGTCTTTGATACCTCTATTGCTAATCACAGATTTTCCAAGTAACATCAGTGAGGTGAGACTAGTAACGCCCTTCTGGGTGGCTTGGCTAATGTCAGTGGCAGCTCTCATGCAACAGCTAAATCTTTGAGGCTCTTGTCAGTGTGCAGTACAGCTCCTGCCACTTAAGAAAGCTGCATGCTGCAGGAGATGCTGACCTTGTAGCTATGCAGGGAGAGAGAAGGATCAAAATGGATGCTTGGATAAAATGTTTTTCCCATTCCTATTTAGGTGCAAAGATTACAGGGAGGAGATAAAGAAGAGAGGTTGGGCTGGGAGAGTAACAGATGTGCTGAGGAGAATTTTTACTGGTGGTGGTGCTGGGAAAGGACTAAATGAGAGTGATGCTGATATAGGTAGAGCTTACCTGGTCTTCATGCAACCTCTAACTTGGTGGGAAGATGGGTTCTCCAAACAGGAATCCTAACAGGATCTCTGTACCCATCTGCTGAAGATGGTGCCTAGGGTTCTTGCAAAAATTGTGCATGTGGTTCAGATTTTTCTTATCTGATGGTAACCACAAGTTGGCCATATACTCTTACGGGCACAATATTGGCAGGATGTTTAAAGGAGTGTTGCAGTTTTCTATTTCTTAAGGGTTGCCTCACTGGTGCTCAGGTGTTGCCAACTAATTTCTTATTGCTGTGCAGAAACCACAGTACTTTTGTGGCAGTGGGCTGCTGCAGCTGAAAACGGGACAACCAGCTAGGAGACTGTGGTCGTGGGATGGGTACTATTAAGTGGCCACAGGAGAGGCTGCCTGAGGTGATGGAGCAGTGCACTGCAAAACCACTTCAATCAAGTTTCCAGAGTCTCCTTCTGCCCATAGTTTTCACCCTAAAATTTGGGGTTCATTCACTTGTTAGAAAGTACTGTCCCAAAAATCTGCATGTCCTATATTTTTCTTTTCAAAACTATACCAATAAACTTGTTGAAATTTTGATAGTAAGCTATTAATAGAAAGCTTCAGATATTCTTTCAATTTTCTACTTGTCTGCCTATTACAGTTCTGAAACTGGCTGTTATGCAGAGACCCAGTTCTGAAGGGAACTTCATCAGAGCAGAACCTGTCATGAAGAGGATTGCACCTTATCTATATAGGCATTAGAATTGTCATTTCCTCTCTACCAGAGCTTAACTTCATGCATGCTTTATTATTAAAAGCCCTGTTATTTCTGAAATAGTTCAGGTTAGGAAAGACATTCTAAAAGAACTAAGAGTTTTAAGGTATTACTGTTTCTTAACAGGGGGAGGAAGTAAAACACAAGCACAGGATGCATTTGATGCAGTGCAAGATCACAATACAGCTGATAGATACATCTTTGGGATTTGGAAATGGTGGTGAAATTTTCTTTCATACCTTAGAGAAACACAAATGATGTGTTTCATACGTGGAAATAAAAGATGTCCTCTGTTTTTCAAAAAAACCCCCACTCTAAGTCTCACTCAGAATGTTATTTTGTAGTGAGCCCAAAGAAGTTTGTAGCAGGTAACAGGGACAGTAATTTTTTTCAGTCATTAACAACAAGGAGGAAGGCATGCAGTCAGCCAGAATTCATATCAAAATAGTAATTATTAATTCATTCACATTTTACAAGTACTTGAAATTATATCTATCCAACCTTCTGTTTCAGGTACATTTTAAAGGATAAATATGGAATAAGGAATGTCTCATACAGTAGAAAAATTAACACATATAACAAGTCTTGTTAAACTCAGCAGAGTGACAATTCAGGTATTTCCTGTCACTCTTTTTGTTTTTGCCTTTCTTTGATTTTTTTTATTTTCCTGGCTTTTGATTAGGTATGGATGAGGTGCTAACAAAATACTTAGAATTTTTATACTAATCACTTAGCACTTTTCAGTATAAGTAATGCTTAAATGGGTAGGAGATAATGGAGCAAGACCAGGAAGTATACTACAGTTGGCTATATCCAGCTAGCACAGGAAATGCTAAACAGCACTTAGCGTAAACCTCCTGCTGATGTTTTGTGGAAACGGGCAGGAATATCTGTAATCGGTGCACTTTATTCCCTGCTGACTGATACAAGTATTTAGCTCTACCAGCCAGGGTTATTGCAGAATAAAGGATGAAGATCACAGAAAGGAAACCCAACCTCAAAATTATGTCAGTGGTAAAATTTCACCTGTTTTTTTTTCTTTTATCTGACAAGCTGTGGCAACAATAAACTAGAGCTGCAGTTGAACCTCAACTCTGGTTGTTTGCCATGCCTTCCACATGCCTTGGGGGAAGGCTTTTGTCAGTACAGCTAAGGGAAATGCAGGAGAACATCACTGTACCTTTTGCTGCCTTCTGGAGGGCTCTGTGCAAGTAGAGCTCTCAGTGGCAGCATGTTTTCTGTGATGTTCCTGGCCTCTTTCTACATGAATTGTTTGGAAGGCTGGGTGTGGTGTGCATCTTCCACCTCCCCACACACTGTTGTCAGTGTTGCCTGCAAGAATGGAAAGTATGGGGATTTCATATTATTCTTTGAATTTCCTGGCATTAGGCCTCTGAATTGGTGAAGTAAATGTGTGCCTATGTATGTACGTTATAAAACATTAGTAACACTAAATGGCAGAATTTTGTACAAATGTATTTAGTGTGTAAGATTAATATTTAATGAAGTACCTAATCCTGTCTTTAGGAAAGAAGTTTAGGGATGGGTTTCATACCATTAAATTGGTGCTATGCAGTTAATAGTTAAAAACAAATTGTTATTATTTTTATGTGTGCACACATTACTTTCCATGTGAATGTTCGTTTCTCTTTCCTGAGGATATAACATTGACAAGACTTGAAAGAGACTAATATGTCGCTGTAGATTAATTCAGTCTTTGAAGGGTCTAATTCCTAGTTACTGCTTTTTGCTCATATGGATAAATTGTACAAGCAAGTGATTATGAAAAATGAGAAACTAACTAAAGTGTAGTTTAGCTTGTCACTTCAACAGATTTTTAAAATTTTTATGTATTTACAGCTTAGGCAAAACAGACAACATTATTTTGAAAAGTGTATTGCTAAAGAAAATAAAAACCCAACAGATATATTTTGCCATGATCCATTTGTGTGGTTTGCACTTCCACTTTACAAGCTTGCAGTCCGTGTTGTAGGTTTTACATGATGGAACGTATTCTTCACTTTTAATGAGCGAGAGGAAGAGTGGGGAAGAGCAGGCATGTAAAGTTATCCTTGCATATTCTCTTATGTAAAGCTCTGTGCTTCGGATATGGTTTGAAGCAGATTGTGTTAGCCAAGAAGCTTAAAGCCAAAATGTTTTTACTTCTTAACATAGTCTAAATCTGTGCATATCAGAATGTAATAAAGCTGTACTTACAGGGCTGTTTGTAAAGTAATTTGAACATATTCTGCCCAATTACGGTTGATGTCATTAGGGTTCCCTCTTAATTCTGAAATCCTTCCTGAGAGGAGATGGATACAGCTAATGAATGCTGGATGATTTTGCTGGTCACAGAAGGAGAATCAAATGTAAGGGGAGGAAGAGTAATTTGAAGCATGGATGAAGTCATTGTATAAGCACTCCCAACCAAGCCTAGCATCTTGTCCCCCGTTGCTCCAGAGAGAGGTTCGATGTAAGTGTAGTAAAACTACAGAATTGCTTTCGTTGCAAAATGAATTGCCTTGCTTTTAACCAGGCTGCTGGGCTGTATCAAAACCTCAGACCCTCTGTGAGGACATCACCAAATAAGTCTTGAAACCTTATTTGAACCATTAGCAGATTTCTGCAGTGGGTGGGAGACAGTGTGAAGTACAGAGGTAAAGGAAAGCTTTAACAACTTGTATTATTTCTTCGGGGACACAGTGTTCCAGCTGGTGCCAAAAAGATGCCGTCTGGCATAATAAATTCTTGGCAGCAAAGCTGGTTTTCATGGTGAAAAAATTCTAATAAAGACTGTGGAGGGGTTATTTGACTATTTTGCATAATAGCATATATTAGCCCATGTGAGGGAGGAAGAAGAGGCGCGCCCTTCATGTAACAACAACTATGTGTCTAATGTGGCTGCTCCAGAGCACGTTGTAAAAATGCAAACATGGGAAGGCATTTGAAAGAACAACCAGTATTTATTTACATACTTGGCTAATGTCAGGGGTGTGCTTGACTTACATAAACATCTTCTGACTGTCTAATATATTATAGTTGTTTTTTCCCTTAATATATGATTCATTTATATTTTGCAGAGGTGTGGGATGGTTACTGAGGCGTCGTATGTGAAGTGATGAATATTAGAAGTATAGTTTTCCCTTTCTCTTCAAGACACTCCTACACATATCGAAGTATTTGACCAGTGGTTTTAAGTTACAGATGTTTCTTTGTCATGTGCAGGGGGATGCACAGCTTTTTCTGCCCACAGCTCTAAAACCATCCCAAGTCTCACACTGTGCTGAGTTGTGCGAACTCATTCTAAAGAGCTTCAAGCCTGGGAATTGCATGGGCGTTGTGAGAAGGAAAAATGAATGGGAGGGAGTTCACTCAGAGTTTGAAGAAACTTTTCCTCCTGTCCTGCCTGCTGTATGCTTGCACATTCGATGGCTTTGCACTTTCTATAGTTGTATGGTGTGAAGAACAGCTGCAAATAATCATGGGAGACGGTGAAAAGCTATGGAAAATTAAGACTTTCATATCTTAAATCCTGAGGGAGTGTTTCAGACTTAGCCCCTTCTAAACTGTTGAAGAAGCCAATACCACACCTATTTAGACAAAGCTTGCCATCCTTAGGGAATACGGTTGTTGCATTTCAATGCTTACAGTAATATTGGGGAATTTGATAGTCTGTCGTTGTTACATGATGCAAAATTGTTTGGGGGCAGGTGCTGCACGTTAGTGCAGTTGTGATCAGAGATGTGCAGCTGTAGCCCAGGCCTGGGACAGATGGAGGGCTGGTTTGCTTTGTTCCTTTCCAGCTCTGGCACTGCTACGTTGGTGGTGTGCTTGAGCCTGGTGGTACTCACTTCAGCCTGTTTTCATGTCATTAATGCTCAGTGCTTGCTAGAGAGATGTGTTGGAGAAGTAATAAAGCCACATGCTGTTATTAGATGGATAGTTGTTTTTCCTGTGTAAACCACTGGTGTAGCCTCTTTGTGTGCAGGTACCAGAATATTGTATGTTTGGTGATAAGCTGTGTTTTAATCTTGTAAAGTTGCTGTGTTCTAGTACAAAAATAAACTTCCCAAAACTCTAAAGTCAGAAGGACACTGCTGAGAAAAACTTTTTGTTGTGCTCCTTCATATATTGCTTTGTATTGTATGGGGATCTAATTATTAAGAAAGTTACTCCTTATTGTTGGATGTGTGGTAGCAAATTTTTAGGAAGCATCAAATCCCTACAGTGGTAGTGCTGCAGACACCTGTTGTACAAGGAATCATTTTAGAGGAGAAAAATGGTAGCATTTGAAATTTTAGCATGTAATGAAACACAAATCAAATAGGTGTTAGTTAATGGTATTTAGATCCCTAATTTTATGGGTTGAAACATGGTGGTTGAAAAATGCCTATATGCTATGATAGTTGCAATGTATTCTAGTTTACTTGTGATAATTGGAGCAGAAACGTGGTACGTTGAGGAAGAACTTAAACATTGATTAGACCCAAGGAGATTTCCCTTTCCTAAGATACTCTGCAAGCCAGAGTACATGTGAAGAATGAGGAGAATGACTGTGAGAGTATGAAAACTGCAAAGTGAAACAGAGTAGAAATAAAAATAGCTGTTGAGGGATTTGCCTTTATTAGCTAGCCAGTGTGAATTTCTTGGGAAAAGAGACTTTTATCAAGCTTCTTGAGTCAGGGCCATGGCTCTTTGTATGTTACTTTGTTCAGTCTCTAGCATTATGGGACCCTGAATAAGACTAGACTGGCTGGATTCTTAAAAATCATAAGCCTGGATCATAAAAATATATTACTACACGTAAAGTGCCAATGTCAATTCTGCCTCTTGCTTTTTGCAAAGCTTTGATGGTACATTCCTGTTGTCAAAGCTGCTCCAAAAATCATAAGGGCATAGACTTAAGTAAAAAAAATTGAGACAATAATGTAATTTCCTCTTTGAAATTTTAGGGGAGTATTTCATTCAGGGTTTATAGTCTTATAATCTTTATAATGCTTGGACAACTTTTTGAAGAACTTCTGGATTTTGTTCAGATATATCCAGTTTATCTCAAGATGCCTCCCCTATTGGGCTGAACTTCTAACCTTGAACTTAAAAATCTGTCATTTAATACATTTTACTATGAAAGCGAATGCACACTTTCTCATCCCATCCCCACTGGGGCTGTCCTAGGCCCCTGCAGTTGGGTGTTGTTTTTATCAGGAGTAAGTCAATGTGTTCCTTTGATTTTGTTTCATTTGAGGGATTCCTGATATTTAATGATGCTGTGGGTTGTTTGGCTCCTCTCCCTTCCACTGTCAAAGAGATTTCTGCTGCCATTATCAGCTACACAAACTTTTCAGCACACTTCAGCATTTCTCATGTGGAAAGGCCACAGCTGTAGTTGAACAATGTGTTCGTTGTAATCCAATAATAAAAGTCCTAAATATAACAATAATTATAACCCCTTAGATTGAGAACAATATTGATAATCAGGGATACTAATCCTTGAATTTCAGTAAAATAAAGCTCAGCACTGGTTGTTGCAGTGTTCTCCATGTTTTAAGATTTTAAATACTTTGCAAAACTAGGGTGTGCTTGCGTAAAGATTTGGCTTTGCTATACAGATGGGCATAATGGAAGCAAAAAGTACACAGAGAAATGTGAAATGATTACATTGATCAACAGCTAAACAGAACACTCTGGATATTATTCTTGTAATTAACAAGTCTAGCTTGCCATAATTAGCACTGATTATAAGTAGTCTAACTGATTTTGTTAAAATAAGCCTTATTGGACACAGCACCCAGTTTGGTCTTGTGTATCTTTAAGTTATGTTTGTAATTAATCTGCATGTATGTTTTGGGTTTCTCTGTCTCCTTCTTTACTTTCCTTTTTTTCAATAAAACTTTTAAAATTTGGTCAGTGTGAAATTTTTGTAACATGGAGCTTTTGATGAACCATGTATGATCCACACAGTCTTGTGTTTCTGCAATTTTCTGATGAACAAAAGTGCCGTGTATTGCAACATGGTCCTATAATTAATATATCCACGTCTCATAAGAGTTTGCAATCCCAAAAAGAGAGTGTATCTGTTGGCACAGATATAGCAAATCCTTCAGAGCTGGATTCCTTGAGCAGGATTTAATTTTTAATTGCAGAATTCATAGTGACTTGAGACAGTACATCTTTCATCTCAGACTTCTGTTTTGATCCATTGCTATCACAAATGCACTCTTTGACTCCCAGGTTCTTGCCCAGTGTA
The DNA here is from genome assembly GCA_013397795.1 of Orthonyx spaldingii. Lineage (NCBI taxonomy): Eukaryota > Metazoa > Chordata > Aves > Passeriformes > Orthonychidae > Orthonyx > Orthonyx spaldingii. The sequence goes on along the minus strand of VZTJ01002320.1, from coordinate 726,201 downwards.
ATGGCATCTCCTTGTTTGCTTTGTGGCTTTTCCTTTGACTAACCACAGGTACTTCTCCTGGCAAGTACCTTAAAAAGAACAAGTCAAGGTCTAAAATATACTTCTATTTCAGTTCCTTATTTTGTGTATCTCTTCGTGAGCCTGGTGCTTCCTTATTTACCTCATGGCTGTGTGCAGTACCTCTGGTCCCATAGCCAGGGTCTTGATATTTGTAGTGCCTTTGAGAGGCTGAATTTGGATTGTTGCTGCTTCTCATGTTCACATCTTCTCTCTTTTGAGTCCTTCATTTTACAAACTTAACACACTTTTCTGGATGTAACAGTATATACTCAGTGGATACAAAGTGGGTTTTTTAATTGTGTGTCTCTTTCATTATCTAAAATAGTAGTTTTTAGTTAGTAGTACCTTTCAGCTAATGTTTTGATCGAACATTTAAAGGTTCCTAGTAAAAAAATACATCTAAACTAAACTGCACATAGAAAACATGAAATCTTATACTATATTCTATGAATACGCATGTTGTGCTTGAAGGAATAATTACTTGGATGTTCTCGGTAATTTTTAATGCTTCTCTTTAATGCTTTTGGAATTTTCTTTTACTCTGCTATAGTCAGAGAGTGGGGGAGAAGGGAGTGAGAGATAGAATAATTCTACAGAGTGAAGGACAGATATGTTTTGCAGTTAGAGGGCTTTCACCTGAAGTTACAGATAAATGGTGCACAAAGTGACTGTCTAGCTCTTTTGCAAATACTGCTGTAATCCAGGCATTTGGCAATTCTTCTTTTCTTTAATCCAATACCCATTCCTTAATCTGCCTGCAGTTAATGTGTTGGGGGTTTTTTCCAGTTTCAAATACATCATAATGTTTTTTCAGTCTGTCCTGAAAGCTGCCTCTCGTGGTTCATTGAGCATCCTTCCTGCAGTGCTCCTCTGGGATGGGGTATTACTTTTTTTGCAGCCATCCTGTTCAGTAGGCATTTGCCATCCACTACACTTAAAATGTTCTGTTCTTTGCGCCGTCTTCTGGCACTAATAACTGTGACATCTGTTTGTCACATATGAAGCCCAGGAGGTGCTGAAGACCCTGAAGCAGTGAGCATCCCTTCCATGGGAAGAGGAAAATTATCTTTGCCTCTCAGGTGGGGGAGCGGCTGGCTTGGCTTGCCCCTGGTTTCTGTGGTGACATTAAGACTGAGGGACATGGAGAGTTTCCAAATGCCCATCTCCCATGTACAGATTGTGGGGAAAACTGGCCTTTCCTAGTCTTGCCTCTCGTGCTCTGATTCTGGGGAGAAAACGTGAGTGGTGATAATTGCCTGCTGTGGCCTGCCAGCAGTGTCTGTGCCCAGGAGCAGCTCTTTGGTGGAGGTAGAAGAATGAGGTAGTTTTCTGTTTGCTTGCCTTGCTCTTTGGCATAACTAAAACTTGTGTTTTTGTACAATTAAAGTGAATATACTAGTAGCCTATCAGCCATGGATTAGTAAAGCCTAGGTGCAAATGCATAAGTCATAGCAAATGTTTTAACTTATCAGGAACTCAGCTGAACATTCAAGTTTGAAACATACATAGACTGATGTACAGTTTCAAAGGTGGTCAGTCCTTAAGAATAGTTGGCTTAAATTTAATGCATACTTAATGGTGAGCAGGGATAAAACAACTGTAACTTTTGAGAGGTCACTTCCATCATGCTAATTTAGGTAAAAATATTGCAAATAATAGTTTGCAATATTAAAAGGCATTAGATAGTGCTACATAAATGCACACAGAGTTTATATTAAATTCTAGTTTACTTTTCTTTTTCATGGCTTGGTAAATTCTGTGCCACAGTCCATTGCTTGAATTTGTATTTGTTAACGTATAAGAGCTGATGGAGTTCAGGTTCTCTTTCTGTTCAGATTGAAAGATGAATTTGTTTGCCTTATATTTAAAGAAAAAAATCCCTAGACCTGTTGTTTTGTTGGGTTTTTTTTTTAGTAAAGCTGTGTGCCTTTCCCTCCCATGCAAAATTATTCCTTGTATTGTTTGTATGTTACTGCTTCCCAGTAAGTGCTGCGTTTACAGAACAAGGACTTAGAAAAGTTGTCAGTTTGCATCCTCATTCTGATATACCAGGGGAGTAGAAAAATATACTCCCTTGTCAAAGTTTCAGGTATGATAGTTAAACCTGTAATGTTCATCATCTTTGCCTTATCTCCAGATTGAAAAGGCAGCTGATAAAGACAGAAGGTCTGTTATTTCCACTGTAGTTTTTCAACCTTGAAGAAAAATTCTTTTACCGCCTGTTTGGGAAAGAATATTCTACCTAGTTGGCCTCTGTTTTTAGAACTATGTCTTTAGAACTGTATCTGAGCAGCTGATTTTTAATTCAGATCTAGGTATAGAAAAAGCCTATTTTAATATTTTTTAGTGTGTTAGAGGTGGGAGAAAAGACTGAACTGCTTGCAGAGGAGGGGCAGACTGAGATCAGAACCTCAGAATATATGTCATGGAGAGGCTCATTTGTGTTTGAATTACCACAGATGTGCGTAACACATTGTGGCACTGAGTTACAAGGCAGTTTGTTTGTTCGCTTGTTTCGAAAGATGAGCTCTTACACACATCACAATAAGATGATACCTCAGAATGATGGTGAAGTTATTAGTTAGGAGACTGTGAGCATGGAAGATTTCTTTGGAGGGTCGCATTGGATCTTGCAGTCTTATTCCAGAAAATCATATGAGTAAAAAAAATGAAATTAAACATTTCTTGATCAGTTTCTATGACATTGTTGTTATAAAAGGAATTAATTACATAGAAATCTGATTTGCATCTGTGAACCATTAAAAATTATTAATGATTAGATGAACTCTGAGTAGGCCTATGCAAGGTAGAACTTAATGACAGAGGAGGGAAAAAACCCAGTTCCAATATGTTCTATTTGCAAGAAACTCTTTTTTAGAGACCTTTTTTTTTTTTTTAAATGTTTAAAGTTTTAACTCTTCAGCACAGTTTCTTTTGGAGGAGCTTTTTTTTTACTTTTTTTTTGCTGGTTTTTATGTATTTAATCCCTCAGGTGATGCAGAGCTTGCTTTAGACTTAATATAAAGAGTTTTCCTTTTCTGTCAATGCACAGAATGGTCCATCTGCGTACATAACACCTCAGGTAAACACCAGCTAACAAAGATGGGCAGTGTAGTAACATCCTAAATGCTCTTGTAGGCGTGAATCAAACGAGCCAAGTAATGAGTGTATAATGGGATCTGGACAGCATTGCCAGACTCCACAGATGATAAGCTCAGGTGGAAAGCATGTGGGGCAGGGGAGTCCTTGCGTAGTTAGCATTGTTGGAGGTCTGTGTTATTTCTGGAACTTAAGACCAGGAATCTTGCAAGGAAAAAAAAGATTCTAGTGTATCGTTTCCTTTAAAGAGTAGGCTTAAAAGGAAGAGGACTATCATCGTATATTTTAAGAGTACTAGTGTCATACTTTACCTCTCTTACTACTAACACACCTGTGCCTTTCCATATACTCTAACAATTTTGCAGTTATTTTGGTTGAGGGGCAGAGTTGTTGAATATAACTGTTATATATATATATATAATTGACTGCTGCTTGTGTACTGACATCACAAAACATGTTTTGGATATACTCTGTGGCTTTACACATGCAGAACATAATCAAGAACCTGGCATTTGGACTGAGGCCCCTTCTTGAAACATCCAGGAGTGCTGGATGCTTGACAACCTTAATCTCACCCATGGCCAGGAGCAGGGAGTAGTGCATCAAACTGAGTAATTCGCTGGAATTCCTGTGGTCCGTGGGTTGGGTGACATCCTCTCATATGACGGCAGCTGGGGGAAGGACAGCAGCCCTTGACAGCTACAAAAATTGCTAACTACGTTGAGGTTGGGTGGATGTTGGACTTGCAGGAAATTAGGACAAGAAAGTGCTCTTAAGAAGCTGTTATTTTCATTTAGCTTCCTCTTCAGACACCTGATGTTATTTGGTACATCTTGTCCTGTCCCAAGTTAATGGCATCATCAGCTGGAAACGCTCATTCCCTGCAGCTCCCCTCCTGTTGATTTGAAGGCAGCAGCGGCTGTCTGGCTGTGTTGTGGCTCTGGGGGCAAAAGGTGTGGGAGAATGCTGGCCTTTTTGTATTACCATTATTATTATTATCATCATCATCTGTGCACAGTTTTGTTTACGAAAAGAAGAGCTGTTCTTGAAATAAAATAAATTACATAAAGACATAAATTACTTTAAAAGGATGTTTAGGGAATAAGGAGAAGTATTTGTGGCAAGCTATTCTGAAAACATCATACAGTATATGGTTAAATTATTTTGTTCTTTCCTGGCTGTAGTTTTTACAAAATCAGTGAGTCAAACAATTGTTAGTAATATTTTTGTTGTCTTAAACTTTTTTCTTACCCTGTATGAACTACACGCATCCATCTAGATTACATCTGAATGACAAAAGTACTTAGGTAGCAGGAGGAGGAAGAGTAATGCCTTTACTTAGAACTATTTGTCAGAAACTGTTTATTAAGTGCATCTGTCATGTCTTATTCTGGATTTGTATTGCCAGTGCCTTAACTGGTAATTCATTTTTTGATACTTGATGACATTGATTATTTTAGTGTTATTCCCATTCAGCAACCAATGTGGCACTTAAATTCAGGAAGAACAGAAGTACACTGGGCCCCTCATACAGATCATCAGTAAAGATTTTCAAAAGGACTGGCTTCAGCACTGAGCCCTAGGGAACATCATTTGTGACTAGCCACCAGCTGGATTAACTTCATTCACCACCACTCCCAGAGCCCAGTCATCCAGCCAGTTTTATACCCAGCCAAGAGAACACTCATCCAAGCCATGAACAGTTTTTCCAGGAAAATGCTGTGGGAAATGGTGTCAAAGACTTTACTGAAGTCTATGTAGACAATACTACAGCTTTTCCCTCATATACTATGGGGGGGGTCACCCTGTCACAAAAGGAGCTCAGATTGGTCAAGCAGAACCTGTCTTTTCTAAATCCTTGCTGGCTGGGCCTGATCCCCCAGTTGTCCTGTATGTGCCGTGTGATTGCACGCAAGAAGAGCTGCTTGATGACCTTTCCTGGCACTGAGTTCAGACTCACACATCTGTGGTTACCTAGATCCTCCTTGCAGCACTTCTTGGAGATGGACATCACACTTGCTGACCTCCAGTCAGCTGGGACCTCTCCACATAGTCAGAACTGCTGGTATATGAAGGGAAGTGGCTCAGTGAGCACTTCCACCAGCTCCCTCAGTACTCTTGGGTGGATCTCATCCAGCCCCACAGACTTGTGTGTGTCTGAGTAATGTAATAGGTCACTGACCATTTCCCCTTGGATTCTGGAGGTTTCATTCTGCTCCCCATCCCTGTCTTCTAGCTCAGGGGCTGGGTCCCTGGAGAACAACTGGTCTTGTTATTCAAGGCTGAGGCAAAGAAGATGTTAAGTACCTTAGTCTTTTCTTCATCCTTTGCCACTGTGTTTCCCCCCACATCCAATAAAGGCTGAAGACTCTTTGGTTGCTAATGTATTTATAGAAACACTTTCTTTTTTCTTTTATGGCACTGCCCAAATTAAGTTTTTGTTGGGCTTTGACTTTTCTGATTTTCTTCCTTCATAATCTCATTACATACCTCATGAAACTCCTGATGAGTTTCCTGCCCCTTCTGCAAAAGGTCATAAACTCTCTTTTTTTCCTGAGTTGCTGTCAAAGCTCTCTCTTCAGCCAGGCTGGTCTTCTTCTTCCCTCATAGCTCAATTTTCACCCTATCACAGAATCATGGAATATTTTGAGTTGGAAGGGATCCACAAGGATCATCAAGTTCAGCTCTTTAGAGAATGGCCTGTACAAAGATCTAACCCCCAACTTTGGTGTATATTAGCACCATGCCCTGACCAGCTGACCTGATCTGAGTAGCTACTTACGGCAAGGACCTCTCCTGCCCTTTCAAGATTTATTTCCTGAAGAATGGCTTGAGCAACTATTTGATTAGAAAGGGCAATGAAAGCGTAACTTTAAGTGCTTGATTAACCTAGACCTTTAAGTGGCCTTGTTTTGGAGGCAGAAAATCAGGCAAAAGGCTCTGGAAAGATATGGGTGAAGTCTGCTGGAACTGGGGACTTTGTCCTGTTGTCTTGAGGTGGGAATGTTCATTTTACAGTGTGTTTGTGTGTAGTTTAGTTTCAGCATGGAAATTCTAGAGGTTAAAACCCTATGAATATTGTGCTGGTGTAGCAGGGACAGAGTGTGGGTGACTCTTGCCCAAGGGCTGAGCCAGGAACAACAGACTGGCCTGATGCTGGGGCATCCCTGCCTGCAGCACCATGTTCCTCATGTGAGTCTCTTTTGAGGTGTGACTACACCCTAAAAGGCACAAATGAGAACCAAAAATGCAACAAAATCAGTTCCAGAGAAGCTTTATGTTGTACCTTGGGGCTCTTACAAGATAACTGGGGCTCAGCAGTCAGATCAATCTTTCATCTTCCATGTATCTTCAGATTTTTCAGACATTTTGATTAGCAAGTAAGAATGTTCTTGCTTCCTTCCAGTCTAATGAGTGGATGTCTTTTCACTCTTAGGGATTACTTGAAGACACTTATCAGAAAGGTTGTATCTCTCAGGAATCAACAAAATTAATGTATTCAGAGTTTTGTTAAATCCTGTTGCTCAGTAGCAGTCATGTTGATCCATTGGAAAGTATTCAGACACAAATGTTAAATGGACCACCAAATACCCAAGAGCCTTACTTATCCCCTTGGTACATGAGTGCACATTGCAGCAGAACTGTCCTGTACTGCCTGGCTCTCTTGGGCAAAGATTGATGGGCAAGAGGTGCGTGGTGGATTCTCTCACGTTCTGCAGTGCTCTTTGCTCCAGGTGAAGATGTGTGGTCACCTGCATGTCATTGACTCATAAACAAACTGAAAAGGTAGAATATGGATGCCCCCAAAAGCAGAACCTGTACAACCCTGCATTCAGGCATGTCCTGAGCAAACGTGCTGCATGACCTTCTAGGATATTTTTTGGCACAATGGGCCTGCTTCTGTTCCGATTACTCTGTTTTGAGAAGTGCACCCAGGTCTTGGTTTGAGTGGCTTTTCATGCTCAGAATGCATTTGTGTGCTGTGACTCCTTACAGGTTCTATTTGTGGTACATTGAGCTGGATCTGCTCCTGCAGTTGGGGCCTAGTTTTGGCATGTGCAATGCTACTGCCTTTCTTGTTCTCTAGAGCTCTTTGCAGCTTGTTTTAGAGGCTGTCATGATCTGTGAACTTTCAGGTGACTCAGCAATATGTGAGTGATCTTGGAGTAGGAGAGACACTGTGGTGTGGCACTGCCACTTTGTGTTTGACTGCATGTTCCATTCTTCTCTCTCCTCTCCCCTTCCAGATGTGATGGAGGCATCCCTAACATACCTGTGATTAGGGACTGCCAGATTCACATTCATAGCACAGTAAACTAAAAGAATTCAGGGCTTTGTTATGGGTTCAGGAGCAGTTGGTATCACCCACAGGTGAAAAATCTGTGGCTGCTATAGCTCTTCAAATCTTAAAGTTTCTGGGTAACAAAGTTTTTTTAATGCTAAGTTACTTCTCTTAAAGATAGGACAGGAATCCTCTGTTAGCTTATTTTTTGGCCAGTTATACTTCCATGGCAGTACAAAATCTTGCTAACTTTTTTCTTCCCTTCTTCTGTCCTTTCATTGCAGGTCTTGATGATTGCCTGCAGCAATATATAAAGAACTTTGAGCGGGAGAAGATTAGCGGTGACCAGCTACTACGAATTACTCATCAGGAACTGGAAGATCTTGGAGTCACACGAATTGGCCATCAGGAGCTTATCTTGGAAGCAGTAGACTTGCTCTGCGCACTGGTAAATTTCTTGGGGCAAAGTGGGGAAGGGTGAACAGTGTTTGCATATTCACAATTTGTGTACTCAGATTGTTAGTCCTAAAGACTGTCTAAGCAGCTCAGGAAACTCCTGATTTGTAATGTATGAACAGTTTAGCATTTTAAACCAGGGGCAAGATAAAGGGAAAAATCTGTTGATAGAATGATTTTTGTTAAATAAACTGGTGTCAGAGATTTAGGACTTGCATATCTGTCTTTATAGAATGAAAGTTTATGTGAAATCACAAAGAAACTAGACTGGGTTTGGTTTGGAATGTCAAATAGTTATATATATGTGAATGGAGTTGTTGGTTGCCCTTTACAAACAAAATGTCCTGATAGTAACCGTGTCATTCTTCACTGATTCTTTCATGCAAATTATGTTTTAGATGATTTTTTGTGCCTGATGAAACAGAGCTGCTTGTTTTTCACCGTAGACAGGATTAAATACTGAAATAATTATCTTATGTGTATATAATACATCAATATCTGAAGGAGCATACGGAAGGATTTTGGTAATGGTCTTTTCAGTCAGGTCATGTCGTGCATAACTAGGATTATCTGCTCAGTGAGAGGTGTGGTGCTGATTTCACCCTTCTTACGAACTTCTAGTGTGTGTCTGTAAAGATTAGTGATAGCTTGGGCACACTGCATTCTCCACTGTGGAAAGGATTGTGAATAGCTCTGTTAAGATGTACTTCACTGCCTAAGATGGTGTTTTGTGGATTTTTAGTACATACTATTTTTTCAAACCTCAGAAGGAGCTTTTAAGAAAGCTGAATCCTGGTAGAGGCAATCAAAGATGGTAGGCTGAAAGGCACTTCAGAAGGGCTTGTTGGTTCTCCATATGTAGCAGCTTTTCTGAATACCCTGTTGTTGCATTTTTGGAGTGATGTGAAGTGTAATGAAAAGGAGAGAGTGAAAAAAATAAAACATAGCCAAAAAATGTTGTAAAAAGGGAGAAGGGCTTTTTCATACAGGAAAACATTTGATTTTAAATACAGATTATCTTCTGTAGAATACTGTTTGTAATAACATTGCAGTGTGACTCAGTGCAATAAGTTAACTCATCAATTTGTTTTTTAAATAAGGAAGTTGCAGTCTTACAAAAATGCTACTGATATAGAAGGGAACATAAAGAGAGTTATTCACAAAGTACTTTTCTTATCAGCCAGTGGGAAAGAAAACAAGAAAGTAAATACTTTAGTTAACTCAGAAAGATAAAGTCTAAGTTAGGGTGAACACCAGTGACCATTTTTCCTAATCACACTGAGAAACAAATTGTGGCTCTTTGAAAAAGAAAGTACTTTTACAGAAAAAACTCTCTTGTTTATTAGCTGAAATTTCTTTTTTCTTTGGGATGTAATTACAGATATTATCTTCAGACAACCACAACTTGTCTTTGTAGCTTCTTTATCTTAGGCAAGAGTGTATGGTACTAAGTTGAATATAAAATATGGAATTTGTAACAAAGGCTAACACTGCACCTTAAATGCATGCAGCAAGTCTCTCCCTTCCTGGTCCTTGTTGCACATACAGTGTTGAAAATTACTGAAACACATTGCTTAAACACAATGGCATGAGTTCAGATCACAGCTTCTAATTTAAGATGAGGTTTTTGCAGTCTCACAAGTGGCTCCTGATGGCTCCTCAGGGATATAAATGTTATTGTTATATTGATTTTAGTGGACTTAATTTGAATTTATTGTTCACCAATCAGATAAACCTCTTAGAAAATTTAATTTGGAGGCAATCCTTTTGGCTGTACTGGCCCTATACTTACATGCTTTTCTTTTTTTATGGCATCAGTGAATAGCTATCCTGGGTAGGATTTGCCTTTTCTTCTGATTTGACTCTAATATTAGCTGTATTGTTTAGGAGAACATTAAGACTATGACTCTCCAGTGCAGGATAACTGCTAATTCAGATAGTCACTATGCAAGTTTGTTTTTTTAATGATCTGATTTTTTTTCTGTTTCACAGGAGTTTGACAGAGGTTTCATGATAGAACTTCGTATGAGTTACAAATACGTGATCCAAATGAGTAAACATCTGTTTGGATGCTGGAGATGATGGGTAGCGTGATGGGCTATGAATAGTAAAGTTAATTATGCCTTGTAAGCTTAACCCCTGATTGATTTTTAAAGTAATTATTAAAAAACAAAAGGATTGTTGCTTCTGGTTCTCCCCACTTTCTCTCCAAATTAGTGAGTGACCACCTAACACAGTTTTCTGCATTGAGGACAACTGAGGGGACAGAACCCCTTCCACTGTTCTTCTCTGTTCCTGCACTACAGGGGAGAGTTCCAACACAGAGTTGCTGTCACTTAGGAAAGCTTCTGCAGCGTTGATTGCTGATGTGCTTTATTCCTGCCACCCCTTCCCAATATTTTTTGAGGATAAACTTCTGCTTCCAGTTTCTGCCCTGGCAGCTGTGGATATGGCAAATGGCAAACCAGCTGCTTGTATTGCATGCCTAAAGTTCACAGGGCTACATTTTCTTCCTGGGGGAAAGTGGAGAGCCTGAACAAGCATATCTGGCTGGTATGGAGAGAGCAAGGGACCCCTGTGTGGAGGCTATTGAACTAAACACACAAACTGCCACAGTCAGAGTTGGGAGCCAGTTATGATTGATAACACTATTTAAAGGATGTTCTTTATGGGTTTTTGACAGAAGGTGGGTGGGTGGATGGCTATGGTCTCTCACATTATTCGCCTCCTGTCATAAGCAGTTGCAACAAATGGATCCTCCAGTGTTTGTGAGCTGATCAGAGGACAAATGGTGGCCTGTGCTATCCATCTTTAGTAGAGAGTCTGTCTTGGCTGCCAGCCTGCCATACTGTGTTCTTGACAGCAATGCAAGCATCCAGGGGGTGAGAGTCACAGGTTTTCTTTTCCTGTGGTGCTTCAGAGAAGGAGGAATAAAGTTTTTGCCCAGCTGCTACTGCTGTTACAGGTCATGCTTGCTGATAATGGTGGGGGTGTGCATGCTGCACACCATCACTGAAGCTGAACGTGCTCTGGGAGAGGGCAGGCAGTCTAACTAACGCGGTTTGTCTCTTCCCTCTCTGCTTCAGACAGTGAAGGTGGGAGTATGTCCGATAGATTATCATGCTTTGGTGCAGCTTTGTGTTTTATAAAATCCATATGTCAGAAAGGGCAAGATAAATGAAATGTTCTCTGTGCTTAAAAGAAAGAAGTAGTGAGGTCTGTGATGGTATTTTGTTGCTGCTAAGAGTTTGCTGCATGTTTTTCAAGGTAAGAAACCTTGAGAAGCCACCATGATGGATATATGCTGGCAGACTTACTTTATTTCCAGCAAGACAAGTCTCTTGTTCTCTTTCTGTTTAAATTGGGACATGCAATCACACTGGTGGTGTCAACAAGTAGATTTTTACTTGATGTGGACGGGCATTTGTATTCACTCTAACAAAATTACCCAAAATAATTGACATTTCAAAACTGGTTGAAAATGGTAAACTAAGGAACTACATGTCCAGCTCTAGAGATAGAGGAGAAATACTGAGTTAGGTGCCATATTTCTCCACTATTCCCAGGTAATAAAATGTACAGTTGTTTATTAGTTCTAACAATTACCATTCGAATCTTAGCCTCAACATGATCCTTTTCAGTATATGTGTGAGGGTGAAGCCAGTCTAACACTGCTTTACATTTAATCATTAAACAAATGACAGTGTAGCAGACTTCATCCACATACAAAACGTGATGAGCCTTGTTTCTTTGATGGTTGCTTTAAAAACTGAATATGAATGAACAATGCCAACAGAAAGTAAATTGAGAAAAGATGGAGATGATGCTTACAAAAAGGGAAATGCGTAATAAAAAACAAATTACTTAGACAACACCATCAGATCACTATATCAGTCATCATGTTTGGAGTGCATCTAGAGGTCTTGTAGTTCCTGCTATATATAACTGGCCTGAAGAAAGCAAAGACATGCACAAAATCCTTTTTTCATTATCTCTTTGTCAGGAGACGGAGTTTCATTTACCAAAACTGGGTATAACCATTTTTTCTCCAGACACGTTGCCTGGAGAATACAAAGACTGAAGACTGCACAGCCAAACATAGCTTCGTCCATCTTTAATGATCTAGTTTACCACAATGCCTTGATAAATGAGATGCTGCATGGAGATTTTTTTTTTTTTTGCTTTATTTCTCTTAAATTCCATGTTCTTTTTGTTTGCATGAAGATTAAATTAATTTGATTTGATTTTGCAAATATTTTTATACAGAGATCTTAAAGTAGGAGATACGTTGTTATAAGAATATTTGAAAAGCTTCAAAAATAATTTTTGGATGCTTTGAAGTTTTTCATTAACAAAGAACTTTATAAAGTCCCTGTGAATTTGCAAAGTAATTCTCCAGGGAATCTTCATTTGTGTAGAATAGGGTTTGGTTAAAAAATAAAACAAAACAGTTTTTGCTTTATAGAGCATATTGGTTCATGCTAGTTAGTTAAATCTGCTATGGCTGTACAGGAATTTATTGCACACTATATTTGAATCTGTTAAGCTAGAAGATTGCAGCAGCTGAAATAGCATTATTATTTGGCAGAGGAAACATTGGTGTGCACTAACAGCATGAAATTACTTATCATTTACCACTAATACAAAACATTTATATGCAAATGAATGTGAAAAATAGACCTACTTTACCCATGAATGATTTGATTCCTCTTAAGAATTATGCCTTTTATCTTAATTTCATCTTCCTGCCATTTCTTACACAGAAATACTTTCCTTTGCACTTATCACTAGTCAGATCTTAAAACTGTTTTGTCAGTAACAGTGAATATTAGACTTAATCATAGTGCTAAATAAGGAAGGCTTCATTTCAGAATGGAGATTTGTATATACTGAAGGTGGAATTTACTGTTAGTGTTCTGAATGCTCATAGCAGAAAAATTACTTACCCTTTTCACTGTTGCCCTTTGCAAGTTAAAGTTCTGCTTATATATCATGTATCATGTATCATATGCCTCCCTCACCTCAGCCTGAGCTAACCCAACTGCAGTGGAGGAAATCCTGAAGTCCATCACTAGATCAATAAAACTAAGGAGCTAAAGGGTTTCTGATAGCTCATATAGATCACACTGAAAATGTGTTAGCAAATCTTTTACACAGAACTGCAGTAAACCCCATGGTGTGCCAAAGGCAATAAATATGTCTGTATGCAAAGGGTGAACATCCTTCTTCCCACCAGTCTCAAGAATCAGTTATGGATCCTAGATACTTTTTTAATTGTGGGAGGTTTTTTTCTTTTCTTTTTTTTTTTACTTTGGACTATTTAGAGGTTTGGGCAAGTATGAAATACACACCCTGGTTCGTAGAGTCATAGCGTGGTTTGGGTTGGGAGGGACATTTATAAAGATGTAAACCCCTAGTTAAAAGCAGACTGGATAAAAAGAGCTGTTACATTATAAAATGTTTTTAAAAGGTAGTGTGTTCATAACAATACTTATGTCCTTTTTCAAAAAATTACTTTAAACTGCTGATTAGCTGTTTAAGACTTTTGGAAATGCATGTAACTGAGTATGACATTGGTAGCTCGAATTATGGAGAAATAAGAGCACTTGTCTGGCTAGGGACAAAATTACATGAGAAAGTAGAAGAACAAAAAAAGTAATGAGCACTTGGTCTTGCAGAGTCTGTTGATTGAATACGAGAAAGAAGAATAGTTTACATAATTGCTCCATTAGTGCTACAAAGCATGGCCAGGGCTTGGCTTTTTGATGTGTTGCTTGATTGTGGTGTAGAAAAAGAAGGGCATTTTTCAAGAAAGGAGATAATGATGATGACTATGAATTTTTCCTGGGTTCTGCAAGGCTATAAGTATCATGCACCTGAGTTTTTTTCTGACTGTAAACATTTAGGATAAATATTTATACTCCTTGAAACCGTTTGCCTTTTAATCAGTGTATGTTTAATAATTGCCGTAAATGATAAGTGTCATTTGAGCTTTCTGGGGTTTCTGTCCTTATCTACTTATTCTATGTTTATGAAACAGATGTGTTAGGATCATGTGTTGTGCACTTCTAAATTACCCCATATATCCATATGTCAGTGCTATTTGAAGGAGAGATAACCTTAGTGTTGGCATTTTGAGAGGCTGGAGGAAGGGCCGTTAGAAATATATGTTGTAGGCAGATTTGATGAGGTATAAAGTTACATAAGGCACCTTCCATATGACAAGCTGTGATATCAGTTGCTAGCAGCTTTGGGCTGGTAAGCTATCTGCCTCATACTTTGTGGGATGTGTTCAGCCAAATGTTTTGGAGAATGAGGTTCAGATCCATTTTGTTCATTTTTAAAATCAACTTCGGAGGCGAAAGTTGGAACTTTTCTTGGTGAATTTTTGTCCACCACAAATTTTCAGGTGTGGTTTTGAAATGGCTGCCATGTGTTGTGGTATCCATGTGATGCTGTTTTGATTATGCATTTAAAATCTTCCTCAGGCTTCTCAAGAAATGGGGACCCTATGAACTTTACTGTTTCTAGGTTGCTTGTTTAAAAGCAAATAAATAATACATACAGAAAGGATACTCAAGAATTAAGTGTGAAAGATGATAGCACTGAAAGATAGTAAGGAGAAGAATTAAACTCACCTGAGGTGATTTTAAGTCCATTTCTTAGCCATATGCTATTCTTGCCTAAAACTCCTGCGTTCATCCTGTGAATAAGTGGAAAAGGACTTCTTATTGCATTAGAAAGAAGACATTATTTTATCCTTGTGATAGTTATTACTGAGAGATATCAGATGTAATTGAGAAGTTGCAGTTCTTTACACATAATTTATTACTCAGTACAGCTGTTTACACTATAAAATTTATCATTTCGGAAGGCTGCCATTTTCTTTCTTCTTTAACATGTATTGTTTGTGTTGCAAAAAATATTTACCAAATTAAAATAAACCTTTACCTTCTTCAGTTTATACAGTCATGGTTGCCTTCTGCAGAGGAGAAGCAGAAATTAATCAGTGTAAGCACTGCTATCTCCTCTGCTGTCTGGTGAAGATACTGCTTTTATTTTCTTCTTGCCCCCAAGAAGTAACCAGTGTTACAGTAGCATCTTCAATTCCCATCTTGTGTCTCTTCAGTAGAAGTTATCACTGCTCACTGCATACTTTTTGTTCCACATGGTTTCCAGGAGTATGGTTTTCATGCCTTTTGTTCCACAAGGTTTTCAGCTTTCTGAAAGAGAAGCTGAAGGGGGCTGAAGAGGAGAAACAGTGATTTAGAAAGGTAGGCAGAGAGGCCATATGCTCCTGTCTTGGAGTGTTTGTAGGAGTCAGTGTCACTAAACTTGATGTAGCATTTTTGCTTGGAGATGTAGCGGTATTTATGGTTGCATAAAAGTTGTGATCCAGACAGCTGTTCTAAGGGATTTCTGGATTTGTTAATGGGACTGTGGTTTTGTCTGTATTGCGTGTTGCACTGTGTTTAGATCTGAGCTTGGCTTATTTAGGTAGCTGAGATGTCCTTGCACTTGCAATGGGCAGTATGAAAATACTCTATAAAAGTCCTGGTTTCTTCTAGGCAGTCTGTCTGAGCCAGCAGAGATAGTTAGCACTGTATGAGTTAGGAACACTTCACTTTTCAACCTGTGCTAACAATGTCAGATGCACTTCCTTCCCAGCAAGAGTCAAGTGAATTTAACACAGGAAAGAGATGAGGTCCAATTTTTTTTTATTATATTTTTTAAATTTTTT
>VZTJ01002320.1:490851-707599 GCA_013397795.1 Orthonyx spaldingii | reverse complement strand
CCCCCCATTCCTGTAGAAAAACAGACTAAGGTAAATAAGCTTCAGCAGTCTTACATTAGCATTTGCTAGTGTATCTCTTCTCCAGTCTCTTATTGTGGACAGATCGGCATGGGAAGCAAACCAGGGGCATGGGAGGAGAGCTGGGGAGGACACGGAGGGTCATTAGGAAGTAGAGTTTTCTGTCTGCATTCGTGCATTCTACTTCGTCATTTGTGGTAGGAAATGGTCCACATTCTGTAATGAACAGCCCGTTCCATTGTGAACAAGTTGTCAGCATCCCATGCTATCGCCCTGTGATGTGACTAAAGTGATAACCTTCAAAATTCCGTAATTCTCTTGGAGGAGTACTAAGCTCAAGTCTGTGCAATTGCTTATTCCTTTAAAAAGGCAAAATAAGACCTTTCTGTAATAACTCTACCACTCTTTGTGTGTGTGAGGAAAACAAATCCATTCCAGAAATAACAAATTGCTGATGGTACTCTATTATATTGCGACTGAACATTAAACCAGGGCATTCTTTAGTGCTGTTTTGGTAACATTTGTACTTTTGAGGGATTTCCAAGTACTATTTGTTAATATTTCTGCATAAGTATTTCTGTCTCTAATGCACAGCTACGGAACTTAAATTAAGAGATTGACTCTTAAATGGAAGCAGAGTTTAAAAGTTCACTTTAAATGAGCGACATACAGGTTGAGCAGGGCGGCACTGTGTTCTGTGATTGTGCTGGTTCTTTAGTGCTAAAGAGAAGTATGCTAATTAACTTACTTAGGTCTCTGAAGCCAACAAAACCAATGTGGTGTCACACCATGTTCATGCTGCATACTTCTGCTGGTTGCCAGCCCTCATGCCAGGTGTGTTTTAGGAATTACTCTGAGTACAGACATGGGGTATTGTTCCCTAACCATCAGGTCTGCAGAGAGAACCCTCTGATCAAGGCCAGGTTGGAGGGGGCTCTGAGCAACGTGCTGTAGTGAAAGGTGTCTCTGCACATGGCAAGGGTGTTGGAACTAGATGATCTTGAAGGTCCCTTCCAGCCCTATGGTCCATTCTATGATTCTGGTGATCTACTGACAGTGATGCACTGCTTCGAAAAACAGTTTTCCAGACTAGGTTTTTTCTTCACTTCGAGATGTTTTTTTCAGTATGCTTAGAACGAGCTAAAGGATCACTCATAATTTTGCTCTTCTTTTGTTCTGTTTTTATGCACTTCAGAAACAGAACATGCTATACATTTAAAAACTACTGAGTGGGTGTATTTCTACCTTAATTATTAGGAATGGTTAAGTTTTGAAGTAGGAGGGCAGTCTTGCTGTTCTTGGTTCTTCCTGTTCATCTATAAAGCTAACTTTCTTATCTTTTTTTTTCTTTTTTCAATGCAGAACTATGGTTTGGAAACAGAAAATCTGAAAACCCTTTCTCACAAACTGAATGCATCTGCCAAAAATCTGCAGAATTTCATTACTGGGAGGAGGAGAAGTGGCCACTATGATGGAAGGACCAGTCGCAAATTACCAAATGATTTTCTGACATCAGTAGTGGATCTGATTGGAGCAGCTAAAAGTCTTCTGGCTTGGTTGGACAGGTAAAATCCCCCATATGTCTCACAGGTAACCAGATCATGCACCTGCACAAGCCCCAACTTCTTTACAAAATGTAATGCAGACACTGAATGGAAGCAGAATTCATTCACATGTTCAGAGGGGATGTGTGTACCAATTCTTTTTTTTTTCATGTCAGCCTGCAATTCAGATTAGTTTTTCAGTACAGTACCTCCAAATGCACTGGGACTGTATACATATATACAGTAAAGCAACAGGATGACATAATTAGATTATATATAGGTATTTTTTATTAAAATAAGCAACACTTCAACCTACATAAATCAGATTCATTGCTTTGGTGCTATCAAATTCACAAAACTGATCATTACATGGGTGTCAACATATAATTCTAGAGTGTGTGTGTGTACAAACATGCATGTTGTGTTCTAGGTTTTTTAAATAGCAGTGAAATACCTCTGATACTTTAGAGGTAATAGGAACTGTTCTACACTTTTACCTGTTACCTGGGAAGTACGTGAGACCAGGACTAAAGTGCTTCCCTTTGCTACATTTGTAGTCACTTTTTTCTAATTATAACAAGAGTAATGTGCAGGTATTTAAGATGATCATTGAAATTCCTAAAGAGGTTAAAATTAGTCTATCTGTATGTCTTTATATAATGCATCACAGTGAATTTTCATCAGAGAAAATAAAATGCTTATCTTGATTTAAAGGTGTATCTTACTTTGTATCCAGCAGCTGTAGTTTTGTTCAGAGTATGAGCTTCGTGTAACTTTTAAAATCCAGCAAAATTATTTGCCTTTACTGCTATGTGTTTTGTGTTTCATTTTTCTGAGGAAAACTGGCTTCTCTCCCATGAATGATTTCTATGTGAATGGTTTAGGTGAGGCCTGAATCTTATCCATTTCTTAAGCCAGACTAAAAGCTCTTTCTTTTGGTCAGGATATTGCAGCTATCATTGCTTCTTCTTTTCTACTCCCTCTCTAGCCTTTCCCCAAGTTTCAAACCCAGAGTACCTGAAGTTGGCTCCTAAATTTTTCTTTAGATATTTAACATTAGATGTGTAGAGAAGTAGTGCAATCTCATGGAAAGAGTGTAGTATTGAGACTTGAAAAATTTGGAGTATATTTATAGCTCTGTCTCTAATCTGTTATTACTTGGAATACCTGTAAGCTTAGCTTTTTCTCCCCACAAAATCATTATCGGCAAAGAGCAACATATCACAGTGGGCTTTAAAACAGAAAGAACAGTAGAAAAACATGTTCTTTTGCATAGATGGATCAGTTCTTGCCACTTCTTTCTATTTAGAAATAATCTTGTTTGGTTTCTCATTAGAATTGTGGTCATGATTAAAGACTGTTAGTTACTAAGTCAAAGTTCTTTTTGGGTTTTGGTTGTTTGTTTGATGGGGTTCTTGAGGGTTTTTATTTAATAGTCTGTTATTCAAAAGTAAGTTTCATACATATATATACACATTTAACACATTGAAGAAGGGAACATTGGGTTTACACACACATGTATCTAACATATTGAAGAACAATGGGTTTTTTGCAACTTAATAGGAATTTAATGATTGAAGTTCAGGAAGAAGGTAGTTGTTAATGGTAGAAAACATCTGCATCTGAGGTCTGGTGTGTCACCTTAGTACTGTGCACTGCATTTTCTTTTGCATTTAGCTGAAATGAAATGACAGCTGATCAGACCCAGGAATTCCAAGAAGTTAAAAATGAGGGCAATCATGGTGGTGTCATGCTTTTAGCAGTGCTGTCGTGAGTGTCCAAAGAAGGCTTCAAATTTCTAGGAAAGTCCTTTTGAAGATCTAAACACCTGGTTCTAAGAAATGTTTTCTGAAACGTTTTATGACTTTTCTGATTTATGAGTGTCTGGGTATTTTGGTAGTATTTGTGAATAAATTCCTTATTTGTGAAGACTCCAAATGAGGATGCAGATAGGCCAATAACTGCATTTTTCCCAGGTAGTGGGAACATCTGGAGATCAATATGATTCTGCTTATTGCATACCTTCTAAGAAGGTATTGGGGCCACTAGGGGGAGATAGAAAGATTTTAAAAATTGATTAGTAAAAGTAAGGAACTTGGATTTAATTTTATTCTGCACACCTATTACTATTAGAACTGCACCCCAAATCATACTTTTTTGATTGTTGACTAGTACCAGTTTCACCTCAGGGTTGTGAGAAGAGCAAAACATTAGGACAAATGAAGTGGCTATTAGGGTTGTCCAACCCATTGTGACAGCCCTGCAAGCTGCCCCTATGCAGTGGTTTTTGAAGTCATATCTGGGAAAAGCAGCCAACAGCAGTTCCAACTTGAATAGACATGCAGTGATGTGGGTTTTATATGTAGGGAATGGTGATGAGTTCCTACAGGTTGTGCTTCGCTTGTTGCTGTAGTGAGTGCTCTGTTTATGATGTTTCCATGGGACACTTAAAATCTTAAAGGACTTTGTTAGGCCTGGCACAGTTATCTAAAGGAGTGTGAGAGTTGTGATTTGCTGAGTTACTTTCACTGTAGCTCTTGCAGTGCCACTGTGCAGGGCTGATCCAAGGACACTCTTTGTTCCAGGTCTTTGCCTGGAGCAGTCCTACTTCCAGATGTATGTCAGAAATTGAGTTTTACTGAAAATTAGGTAGCTTTTATTGCCAGGCTTTAAAAGTCTTTTGGTTTACTTTCATTTATGAGCTGGAAAACTTAGTAGAGAAATCTGTTTTCAAAAGAATTTGGCTGACAATTTTGAGGAGCATGAAATAACTCTCCAATAACATCCTGTAAGGAAACTGTCATCACAGTGGTACGTTTTAGTCCAATTTTAACTTCCTGTTACTTTTTCAGCCCACAAAATGTATCCTCTCTTTCAAAAGACTTCACAGCTTAATAAACTTTTGTTTTTTACTTTCTTCCTAATCTTAAAAGTCTTCCAAAACTAATTTCATGACAAGATTGGTACTTTCTTGAAAAACCGTGAGTCTTTTGTGAAAGGATGATGCATTTCTACTTGATCCTTAACATAATTTAGACTGATGGAAACCCACACAATAGACTATAGCAACAAACCACTTACTTGATGTTCAAAGCAACTTGGCATTGAAATATCTTCTGTGATACTTCTCAGGAATTACAGTCAATCAGGTCTTCTAGACTTCCAGATAAATCACTGGCATTCTGTTCAGTCTTCACTACTGTAATTTGTGAAAATTGTATTCTTTAGAATAGTAATATATACCACCTTTCTTTACTCTCCTTCTTCTCTGATGTGTCAGGTTCCTGGAAGTTCTTCTGCTTTTATAGGGCTGATGCACTCCATCCTGGTGAGGAATTTTTAAAAATGTGTAATTATATTAGGATTGCTGTTTTAAATTCACTACTGTGGATTTGCATTATGAATGTGTTGAAATTTTGTGACATAAAGCTATTTCTAACCTCATAAAAGTATTTTTTTTCTGTGCACTAGTACGTCCAGTATCTACACATTTAATCTTAGTTGAAATTAGGCATATTTATTTCTGTTAATCCTGGGTAAGGTTTTGTTCTTAGAGCACATATTTACAATCCACCTGAAAAACACTTTCTAAAATGTTGCTTTGTGTGTGGATGTGTTGGTTTTCACTGCCTCTGCAATTTCTGAGTTATGTATACATTATCCATCCGTGGCTTTCGTGATCTAAAAGCAACATGAACGCCCCAAGGATTTTGAGAGTCAAGCTTCCTTTTTCATCTTTAACAAAATGTTGTTAGGATTTTACCATGCTACTTGCATCTTCAGTAACATCAGTGAAAACTTCCCAGTTGTTGTCCAGACGCAAACAGAAAGTGAAAAGCAATGATATCATAGGGATCCCAGAAAATTCTTCTAATCCCCATGTTTAGAGCATTTAGCAGTGCTTATAAGTAGCTTTCTCTCTGGTTAGGACACAGCCAGGTTTTGTACTGTACTCCCAGCTCACTCCATTTCTACTAATTTGCTGATACCTGTTGGTTGCAATACTGAAATGAGTCCTGAATGACAGGTGCTCAGATTCATCCAATACTTTTTCTCCCAAATCTTAGCAGAGCACATGACAGGCAGACAGAAGGTTGTATCTTCTTCGGAAGCTGGCACAACTGTGAGGGTTGAGTTTGTCTCCTGGTGAGTCAGAGGCTGCTGCAAAGTGGAGACAGCCTTGGGCACAAAAGGATTTTACAAATCCTTTGAGCACCCCATTGTTCCCCTCCGAGTCCCACTGTGCTTTGTATGATTTTCTTTCATGGGACAGCTGGATTTAACAGGTACAGGTCATTATTATAGTCATGACTGGGGAGAACTGTAATGCTCTCTGTGGAAGAGGAAGGATCCTGAGCCAACCTGAACTGAGGTGACATTTGGTGGCAGCTTCATGAGCTCTGTCTGCCCCTGTTTTCTCTCCTTGCTCTGCCAGCACGAACTTCTGGTGATGTCATCTTCCATGTTGTTCCTGGTTTGACATGTTCTCTTCATTCACCTCCACCACACTTCAGTTGTCTTTGCCAACCAAAATCCCTGGAAATCTGTATTTCCTGCAGACTGCACTAGGCAAGAAAAGAATTCTTGGTTGTGCATCTGGGCTTCTTCCTGGTGACTCTAGTTTTTGGGCTATGTTATCTGAAGCAAGGTCTCCTGATACCACATATCTTCTGAAGCAACAAAAGAATATTTTGGGTCTTAGCAATAGGACTAATATCTGTATAAACTATAAATGCAGACTTAAGAGAATAGGAATGAGGAAGGATTCGTTGTTTTTAGGGCTTTATGTGAGTCCTCATTAAAGAGACACTAAAATAATGTGGTAGTTTCTTTTTCTCTTAAGAATTTAAGAAAATACAGTCAACTTCCCATGAGATAGCTACTACAACGTTTTGCGTCTGTTGTTGTGTCACAGATTTTAATGGTCGTGAATTAGGATTTGTCAAGCACCGCTGGATTTTTTTAGTGTAGTGTTTGACTCAGCCATCTGTGTGGGCAGAGATTCAATATGTCTTTCACAGCAACTCTTCTGTAGCTCTTGTTTTTCACACTAGCACTATCCCCCTTTTGGAAATAAAAAACTTAAACTCCTGCTGCAGATTACACTGCAGTCTAAGTAGGAGGAACAAAGAGATTTTGTGGAGATAGATTTCTGTATTCAAGACTTTCAGTGCTGTGGCCAGAGAAAAGCTAGCAGGCTGACAAATGTGCATTACTCTGATTAATTTACCACTGCTGTCTGGACACATGATACATGAACAAAATGGAACAAGAAGGTGAACAAAAAACCTAACTGCAAATAGAAATTGTTGGTTATATAAAATATATGGGTAAAATTGCTGACAGAAGCAACAAAACATAAAATTTCAGAGTAAAAGGCCTTTTTGGCAAGTCTAGGCCTGCTTTTAGGGTCATTCACAGAGTGCTGGGCTGTAATCCTGTAACCTCTAAAGCCCAGGTGGGTGAATTATTTTGATGTGGGCACAAATTGCTGCAATTCTGCGAAGCACTTATATCTATACATAAATCCTATTAAATAAGGGTAAGATCTGTGCCTGAAGTTAATTACATTTGAATGCTTCAGTGGTTGACAGCAGAGCAGGGTCTCCAAGCCTTACACCATGGGCTTTTTTTGGTGTTGCTTTGATGCGTCAGAGAAGTGCAGCCTGCAATGTTGTAAATGCTCTTTGTTTATGAGAGAACAATTCTAGCTGTTTAGGTTTAGCACACCTTTTAAGTCTGCATTGTATGAAAGCATTGTAGTAAGAGAACACATTCACCACTCCAAAATGGATGTCCCTCTTTTCACCATGGTGACATACTCAGTGCATAGATTTTCTTCCACTGTAGGTAGAATGTGTTCAGCTGGATTTCTTTGCCTCATTGTTTTTGGTGAATGAGCCCTGGTGATGTTTATGGTGTGACTGTTTTGTAGTTTTAAGTAAAGAGGTGCATTTTTTGTAAGCCCATAACTTCTTACTTAAAAAGAAAGTGTTACTGGTTTAGAATCCCCTTTATAAGAGACTTCATACATTCCTGTTAGCTGTGCTTAGTTATTACTTGTCCTGACAGGGTAAATCTGCTTTACACACAAGATAGGGGGAATAAACAAATGAAAACCCAAGCAAAAAGAAACAAAAGACTTAAGTGATTCTTTACTCGCCATACAGATATTGCACTATCTGTCAATTGGGTTCTGGTCTTAAACCTTTGAGTCTTATTTGCTTTATGCATTTCCCTTTATGCTGGTTTGAATGGTATGCCAAACCTGTCAGTAAGTGCTGCTTCAGAATGCTATGGTACTTAACTGTGTTGTGCTCCTGGAACAGCTGTAAATGTTTAATAGAGCACTCATTTAAAGAATTCCTTTATCCAGTGTGAATTTAACTGCATTCCTCCCCGATTCTACATAAAGCAGTTCCATTAGAAATACAAATGAAATGTTTATTTCATGAAAGCCTAAAACTATGAATCTTAGATGGCTTAGGCACAGTGTATATACAACAGTATTGTGCGTTCAGATTTTGATTTGAGCTTAATATGTTGCCTTTGAAGACTGAGTTATATTACTGCTTTGGTTGTCTCTCTCTTTGAAAGATTTTAGACTATTATGTTTAATCAAAAGGCTGCAAGGATGTTTTGCCTTGTTAGGATGCTAAAAGAAGGTTTTGAACCCCTCATGATGTCTATTGTTATAAAATATCTCAGTACTATAACTAGTGGTGAAGTTTTTATTTTGGGTGATGCTTTTATTAACAGCAGTCTGTATTTTCCAAATTGCAACTTTTTAAGGTGAAATTGTTGTTTCTATATATCATTTTCCCTTAACTCAATGTTGTATGAAGAAGACAGATGAGAAGCCTAAAGCATATGAGGACAAAAAAGTTGGTAATGTAGAAATACTGAGGGAATGCTTCTTCACAAAATTTTAATTGTTTTTGAAGGATTTTTCTTCATGTGTAATCAGTAGTTGTGAGTATTAATAGCTGTTGAATTGTGTTGTTTCTTAATTCTGTGATGGAATTAGCTGTGCTATATTAATGTGACTGGTTTTCCTACCAGTTCTTCAGGGTGGTTTCATTAATGAATGTTTGATAATATAATTTTTTTTTCATTCTGAAAGATGCTGATACTGTTAAAGATGCTAATTAGGTCTCAATTAATAAAACGTACACACATGCGCATGTGTTGCAGCCTACTTTACACGTGTATAAACAAATTCACATTTCAGAGGTATTAGATTATTTATGTCAAACATTTGTTTAAAAAAGTGTGGAAAGAACCAGTAGCTCTGTCATGCCTTGTCTTAGGAAAACCTTATGTTCTATAGATCAGGATATTGAAGTTGATTAACTTTTTGTTAAAAAATAACTCTAAAAAAGTAAGCCCAGTGGTTTTTCCCTGTGGATGAGGTGTTTAAAAGCTCTTCATCTTGCTGTGGTGTCTCAGAAGGTAAAGGTTCACCATGTGGATTTGCACAGTGGAAAATTTAGAGGTTCCCACTTTCCAGCTGTGTTCATGATCACAAAATGTGTATGAACTTAATTATCCTTGAAACTTGTTACCCACTCATTTGTGAAAGTGGTTTGAAGATGACTAATGGCTTCAACCATTGGAAAGGAGAAGGATGGAGAAAATGCGGAACTAAGGGCAAAATCACCCTGCGTGTGTTTGCAGAAGCATTCATATGATTGTGTAAATTTATTTTCCTAAAGATATCAGGTGTAGAAGGGATAGACAAAGAATGAAAAGGGGAAACCAGCAGAGGTTTGGAAGAGGAAATAAGTGGAAAGGGCATGTGGTCAGGTAGGTGTGCTGTGGAGCTACAAAGTTGTTTATTTTCATGTGGGTGTTGCAAAGAAAATCCCGATTTTGAAGGAAGAACAAGCAAATTACAAGGGAAACGGTAAAACAGGTTCCACAAAGAGGTAAACGTGTATTAGAAGTATCTTAGAAATGACTGAGAGACGTGAGACAATGAGACTCTGAGATCAATGTCACAGCAGGAAGTGGGGCAACATGTGGCCCCTGTCCAAGTTCTTGTTTAACTTTAAATGCACTGAATTGGACAGTACATGTGTTGAAAATCGCAATTATTTTCTCAGAGAATTTTCTTCACTGGAGCTGTATGAGGTACCTCAGACCTGAAGGTCCAACGGACTGTGAAAAATGTGGCTTTGAAAGAAAAATGTAGAAATTGAAAGGTCATAGAAATGGTTCTGCCAAGCCAAGGAAAAATTTTTTTTTTAAGTAGAGAGAAGTGGTCTAATTAAACAGGGAATTTCTTATACTTGGTGTGTGCCTTGAGGAGGAAAGTGTTTTAGCAGCCAACTGAAGTTACAGTATATGTTGGCTTTATTTGCATTTATACAAGTTGATTCATCTATTCACAGTCAATAATACGGTGCTGTATTAAAATTATAAGCGACGGGTATATTATCAATGAAGAGATTTTTTGTCAGATTGGTATTTTACACTGTGTCTCATATGAAATCCAGTTAGTGATCCTACAGTGAAGTTTCTGTTGATATTTTGATTGAAACTGCTGGCATGTTGTTACACTAACATGCTTACACGTTACACTAACAAAGTCTTGCTGGACTTGGACTACTGAATTTGAGGGGTGGAATACCAAAAAAATACCTTCTTTTGAGGCAAATTCCTTTTGAGGCAAATATTTAGAGAGGCCCTTACCATTTCTGCAGCTGCTTATGTGCTAGTGGCTGTGTAACTGTGCCTGGAGATTGCCTCCAGGGATGTGGCCTGAACTGGGAAGGGGGAGAAAAGGGAATTGCAATTTTACTGGTCCAGTTTGCAGCAATACTCCAGAGAGGCATCTGTAGAAACTGATTCAAAGGAGTTGGTTTATAAGCTACAGAGACCTACAGAGGAGGCAACTGGAGGATCCCTTAGGTTTTCTGCAGGAGCAAAGTTTATATAAACATGGGCCTGGCTGCTTGTCTTTCTGAGTTGTGAAGCACTTCTCAAAATCTTGCATCTTAGTTTTAGCAGTCTTCTCGCTCCTGCTGACACCCTTGCTGCCTGCTTGGCATGCTGTTGCCAGTAAGTCTTCATTGTGATAACTTAAATGTAACTAAAATGAGTAATGTCTCAGTTCCTTTGCCTGTTCCTTAATGTCAGCTGTTTATTTGGGGCATTTCTAATGATCTTCACTAATAGTAATGATGGTAAAAATACCATTATTTTCCTCATGAACCGTGAAACCAAACTAAATTACAAAAGTATGAGGGAAGATGATGCGATATGAGAAGCCAAAGCCTACTGTGTGATTTTGTTTAGAGAAATGCTGGAGGCTTTGAAATGTCAAATAGATTCCAGTTGTGTAATTTCAGGATCAAATTGTATTAACACCCATACTTAAAGTAAAATAATACCATTTGCTGGTTTGTTTCCATTCATCTTCAATAAAAGTAAGTTCCTAAATGAACATGACCTTTTAAAATCAAGGTTTCAGGTACAATTCAGAACCTCAGCAGTTAAAATTATGGAAGGAAAAATACTAGTGTTTTGTAACTCTTGACTAATGTATTTCTTTAAACACAATTATCATAGAATCACAGAATACGCTGAGTGGGAAGGGACCCATCAGGATCATTGAGTCCAACTCCTGGCCCTGCACAGGACACCCCAGGAATGACACCGTGTGCCTGAAAGCATTGTCCAAATGCTTCTTGAACTCAGTTGTGGTTCATAACGAAGCAGTTCAGTTACCTTTCATCCTTTAATATGCTCATATATCTCCTAAACTTCAGAAATAATTTGTGGGTGTGTCTGTGAGTTGGCCTGCTGTAGTGTGTACCTACTGTACAGTTGTCACATGCTGCAGAAAGCTTGAACTCTGAATTGTGAGTGTGTATCTGTGTCCAATAACTTTCATAAGGCACCTTTTGGAACTTAACCTTAGCTTCCAATGCCTGTACTTTCATTTTAAAAGAACGTACTGGTTTTCTCTCTGGAAAATAAAGGCAGAAAGTGTATGTCATTTTGTGATGTATTATATAAAGTTAAAGCTGCTAGACTTGATTAGACACCTCAGAGTTAATTCTGTCTTATGAACCATGAGGGCTGAATTGCAAGCCCTGGAGAAGAAAGAGAGCATGAGATGAAACCAGCAGAGATAGGGGAATTCACGTGGGGTTATTAATGGACAATTCCAAACCTGCTTGCACTAAAATTTCAGTAATTCTGTGTGTGGAAAAACAATTTAGAAACCTGTTAGTACCAGCAGAACTGTATTTACAGTTATCACTTGGACTTGCTTATAGCAAAGTTCTTTGTACTGGAAATTTGTCTTTAGGCTTAAATAAGGAAGGCATAATACCAAGCAGTGCTGTAAAACGCTTCAAGGTATATACAACTATGTGTGAAGTGATGAAAGAAGGCAGTTGGGGAAGGGATTAGTCACCCGTCTTAATTTAAAGACAACCACATTGCCTCCTTCTTTTTTGTTTGTTTTAAACATTTCAAGCAGGTGTATTAGGGACAAATGTCATTTTTGTGATGCTGATAATGCCCAGAAAAACCTCATTTGCAACACTGATAAAGTCAACTCTTGACTCCTCTTAGAGAAAATCCCAGTTCTGCCTAGTGTTTGGCTACTTCTTGAATAACCTTCATATACGGCCATATATATATATATGAGTTTATAGATTGAGAGTCTTGTAGTACAGAAATGAGATGACTGCTAGCTTCATGAACCAAATGCATTTTAGCAGCGCCTCTAGAAAGCAAGCAAGCTTCCAAGTAGGCAAGCATTTTAAGCATTCTAATGTGCAGTTTTAAGGTGTAGGATACATGTAGGTAAAGTCTGTAAATGCTGGATTACACTGTTCATTTCACTAAGCAGTTCTGACTGTAGCAGAGTGTGTGGGCATATTGGGTTCTGCTTCCAGTTTAGGCTTTGCAGCCACTTCTCAGCATTGATGCATCTCTGGCTTTAAATGCTGTTTCCCACTCTAGATAAAGGTTTTATTTTTTCTGAGTCCCTCCACTACTTTCACCAGATATTTGATCAAATCCCAAGAATCCCAGTGAATCATCCAAAAGCTTCTCTGATCTGATTCACATCTGGACACCATTCATATCACAGGAGGAAGCAGTACCTCTGGTTGCCTTTATAAGGGTATTCCCAAACCAATGCAGAAGGCCAGCTGGGCTTCTTCCAGGGGAGTAAAGGCAGTTCAGAAGTAAACTGTTAGAAATAATGCTTTTAGAAATGGAATTTCTTAAAGAGGAGCTGAAAAACTGCAAGTGGATATATGCTAGTGCTATTCAACTTTTTTCTTTTTTTTTCTTTTTTTTTTAGATCACCTTTTGCTGCTGTCACAGATTACTCAGTAACAAGAAATAATGTCATACAGCTCTGTCTGGAACTAACAACAATAGTACAACAGGTATGAGACAGTCTGCTTAGCAGTTTATTTTTTTCTGATTACTTTCTTCCCACAATTTTGTTTTACACTGGCTATATCATTGTCCAACCAAAATAAGGGAATACTAGTACTTAGTAAATGCTTTCTTAAAATTCTGTTTTTTGGTTTTATAGTACTAGTTTGTGTTGTGCTGTGTATATGGCTCTGCATATCTCAGCAGTAATATTCATCTTGGGTTCTCTAGTATAATATAAGCACTATAAGATATCTACTTGATAATTTGCATATTTTATTTCTTATATTTTGTCTTTATTTTTTATTACCTGTCTGGTTCAAAAGATCTGTGTGTATTGGACTTTAGTAATCTGCTCTTTCATACAGTTCATATCATCTAGGCACCTGTTAAGATGACACAGGTTCCCATGGTGGAGTTAGAATATTTTGAATACATTTTTGTACATCCTACCTTCAAGAAATCCAGGTGTAGTTACTGAGAAGCACTTGCTTAATGAGCTTCATTTGGGAGTGCAAACCTGAGAACCTTCCTTACCCTTCTGAGAGTGGGTTAGGTCTGTCTCTGTGTTTGTCTGGTGTTCTGCTGAAATGAAAAGTCCCTTTGCTGCCAAGCAGAAGTTTGAGTGATTGTGTGCGCATGAGAAGGTAGAGTGGAGAAAACGGGACAGAGTGGGCTAGGTAAGAACACTGAGGAGACTTTTTCAGGTTTTCACAAGCATCACTCCATACTAAGAAAAAAGTTTATCTGACCCAGCTGTCCAGACTGGTCATTTTTCCACAGTAGCTGTGCATCACTAACACATCACTATCTTTAGATAGTTTATAGATAAGGGAAAGAGCCACCTGATCCATTTTCACACATCCCCTATTAGTG
The DNA here is from genome assembly GCA_013397795.1 of Orthonyx spaldingii. NCBI lineage: Eukaryota > Metazoa > Chordata > Aves > Passeriformes > Orthonychidae > Orthonyx > Orthonyx spaldingii. Next base: position 693,755 of record VZTJ01002320.1, on the reverse strand, counting down.
AGAAAGTGTGTAAAGTAGCAACCACTGCAGTATTTCCCAGGAATTAGCTCAATATCAGTTCATCTTACAAATTCATCTCTATCCATGATACTGCTAATTCACTATGGTGTAGGTAGATACTGCTCTCTCTATATTTTTCAGTGTGAATGAGAGTAAATGTTATGATTTAATACCTTTGGAAAACAGCATTTTTGCTTTCTCCAAAAATGACAGTTCTGCAATCAGGAAGCAGTTCAGGAATCCATACTTTGAAGTCAAAAGGAGCATTTTTGTGCCCAAATTTAAGCATGTAATGAAATTAAATTGGGCTGTAGTCAGAAGAATGATAATGAAAAATTCCATTAGTAGTCTCGAACACATGTGGTTTGAGCTCTACTTAAAGCAAGTGCATTCCAATGTAGCATTTCAAAATGTCTTAGCTGCTATTTTTTTATATGATCACTGACTACACTGAGAATCCTCACTGTGCTTTCTTAAGGCTGTAAATTAAATCTTTCAGTATGACCTCATCAGGTGTTTTTTCTGTCTCAGAGTATTGTTTTCTTTTGTATGCAAAGTATTGTGTAGTCCTTTACTAGCTTAATTTTTTTTTTGGTGACAGACTTACAGAAGGCAATGTTGCAGTTTTTAACACTAGCTAATAGCTTTTTATAATGCTTAAAGGTTTATAAAAGGTATACAGTCTGTACATTTTTTAATAGCTTTGAATTTTTTAAAGACTTTTGTAAAATTTAAAAGTAGATCTTCAGTAGCTGAGTTCCATTAGGATTTTTTTTGCGTTGTTTAGGTTGCAGTAAATGTTCAGATCTATTAACCAAAACCAACAAGACAATTCCTTAGTGAAGATGAAGAATAAAAAGCACTAAACTTAAGGTAGCTTGCTTGAATTATTTTACACATTTGGAAACTAATTGTAATATAGTGTTTCTTCGTAGAATGAAATGATATAGGGTTGTGCCCCCCTCATCATCAGAGCTAAATGTGTAATGAAGCAAAATGACAGTATTGCACCATTCTTATAAGTATGAAGTCTAAGAAAACCTATTGAGTGTCTACGTTTTAACCTATAAATAATTAGAAAAGTTGGAGTTAGGGGCAGACTTTGGAATAAAGTGTGGGAAGACACATGCTTTGTTTTAACCGTTAGATTTTCTATGCGTGTTGCACATTGCCCAAGGCCTGGCAGGCCAGCGTGCAGTGGATATTTAACAGTGAGAGCAGGTCCCTCAGAGCACTGCAAGTTATTACTGTAGCCTGCTCTAATCATCTGCTTCTATGCAGTTGCTTTATTTTGGCTTAGGTGTTTTTTTTCTCCCCCTTAGGATTTTAGGATATTGTTTCATAGTCTATTCCTGCAGGTTCTGACTCTTAATACTGTCCTCCTTGCTGATGGCTTCTTTAATCCGAGGCTTGCATTCTTGTTCATTTTTATAATAAACTCTTTCCTTGCAGCGTAACAGTGGAGGGGAAAAAAGGGATTTAAATAACAAACAAATCCATGAGACTGTTACAATTTTTGCTACCATTTTCTTGCACTCTCTTTCTCTGCTACACATTTCTGACTCTCTGTAGGAATCAAAGGCTGAGAATTTATCTCTACTTTCTGTTTCTTCTGCAATTCATAAAAAGGCCTGTTCTTCCTTGATGGTACAAGATAGATGCTAAAGGGCTATGGGTGAACAAGTTAGGGGTGTGTGTGTGAGATTGTTTTGGGTTGTGCTTTGTTCCCATTTGGTTCATTAATGAATTTAGATTTGTGTCGACAGAATTGTTCCAGTCACAAATGCATGCGAGGAAGAACGCGAGAGACTGTCTTGGTGGTGTTCATGAAAGTCTTGCTGTTGGCTTAAATAGTTGGGTTATTCAGCTTCAGAGGGTGCCAAGAGCTGGTCCTTTTGAGTGTGCTTGTTTTGGTTTAGAAAGGTAGCAGTAGCTACACTGATAACTTGAAGGCACAGAAGATTTCTTGCTTTCTTAGGCAGTCTGTAGGTAGCTTTTATTACCATTCTCAATGCTCTTACTCTTCAGGAATTCATTAACGCTTCACAAAAGAAACTTTCTTCTTTAGAACTAAACCCCTGGAAATCTTGAGACTATCTGAAAAGTCTAGTTTTATACTGACTTTGTAAGATACGAGACAGTTAAAGAAAATTTTGCTGCTGAACACCCTATTTCTTTTACTGCTCTGTAATAGTGATCATTAGTAGCCCTCATCACGTTTTTTTGCTTTCCTTAATCAGCTTTCACAATGATTTGCGGTGTTTATTTAGTTTTAAAACCACTGATATTTATCTTGCAGCTTTAATGTCTTGTGGGATTTACTCAGGATGTGCTCCAGTAGAAGCATAGCTGTAGGCCTGTAAATACTCCTTGAGAAAAGCTTCACTGCATTTAGTGCTCTGCCTAAACACCTCTTTGAGGAGTTGTGGGGGCAAGGCTGTGAAATTGGGGTGGAGATGAAGAGCAGCCGCTTGGCTGACACAGATCTGTCTTGTATTGTTGTCACAGAGCACACTTCTGCCATCAGCTGTCTCACAGCAACTTTTGGAGGTAACCTCAGATTTTGGATGACATGGGGTGAGAACCTGAGTGATGCAATTTGGGAGACCGAGATAATCCTACACAAATGCACTGTCTGAACGTTATGGGCACCTGTGATTTGGAGCTCAAGGCCATGCTGTAGAGCACACAGAAGTGCCCTGTGCACTGCTTCAGCTGAGGGGTTTGCAACTTTTTTCTCATGTAAAGGCATTTGAGATACAAAAAAGAAAGTGTCTGTATATCCCTTGCCCAATGGACACACTTCCCATGCCAGGGGATATTCTTTGTTGGGCTTTTAGCCGTTGCTGTTTTTCAGATAAAAGATATTGAAAAGGATCACAAATTATTCCTTGAGCAATGCACTGTTTTATATCATTGTGGGCTTTGTAATCAAAGAGCTATAAGTCAAAAGAGGAATGTTTCAAATATTAAGTTTCACTGAGAAATGTAAGTTCAGGCTTGTTTTCCAGTTAAAAGGATAAAATGGAAATTTGCCTTCTTAGCTTCCCTGCTCTGACTCAGAATCCAAATGCAGTAAGATAAAGTGGTTCTATTCATTTGTTAAGGACAATATCAAATATATGAATGAAGAAGAAATATTAATATCCTTACTACCATTCTTACAAATGATCTCTCATATAATCTTTTCTATCACAATTCCTCATTTTTGTTTTTAAGTCCTAATTATTAAGGACTTCAAGGACTCACTAAATATAGCTTAAAATTTTTAAATTTCAGGTCGTACCAAGTAGCTAATTACCTCAGGAATCTTTAGCTAATAAAATGGTTTTAATAGTTTAGTGATGTGAATCTTTGACTGGATCATCATTAAAGCTGCTTCGCACCTCTAGGTTGTAGGGATTTGCAAAGCAACATGTGTTTGCTGGAAACAATTGCATATTAAATTTTAAAGTTTTTTATTTAAATTTCTAACATTTTTCCTTCCACCCCAACTTTATTACCAAATGCTTGCAGGAAAAACTTCATTAGCCTACTGTGGTAATAGTGCCTTCCTTTTCCCCTTTTTAACATAAAAATACTTGATGATGAGGAGGCCTTGTTCTTGACATTTTTTTTATATATGTGCATAGTACACTGTTTATACAAAATGCCCCATTTTTCATAAGTGTCCAGGTAAGGGGTAAGTGGACAAGTAGGTAGCTAGATAGATGTGGGGGAAAGTTAGAACTAAATAGCCCCCCTTGAAAGCAATTCTCAGGCAATATCAGCCTATATAAATGAAATCAAAAGGGTCGTCATATGAGAGTATTATAACTCATTGTAAGTAACGCTGACAGAAATTCACACTCACCTTGTATCCTTCAAGTGCTGCTCTTATGCAAGATTTTCTGTTGCATAGTTTTCAAAGCAGCTCTCAACAGTGGTGTTTGAGAATACATATTGTTCTGTGCAGTTGTTTTCTTCACTTTTAAAAGTCAATGTGTAATGCATATAATGTATATATAGTCAAAAATAGAAACTAAAGGATTGTGGGAAGCATGGAACTGTGGTTTGTTTACAAGAAGCTATATCAAAGTAGTTTCAATTTATACTCTTTAGCAATGTGTTTCTGTTTTTTTCGTAGTAGAGTAGCTTATTTGTCTTAAAGCACACTTTTATGGAGAATTTCAGATGTAATTTACTGTAATGTAAAAAGTGCCTAAGGTACTTAGCATTGATGCCTTTTTCTGATTCTGATGGTTTGTTTCTGCTATTTGATTATACTTTTTTTTCCCTTGAAATGGCTTATTTGTATATATATTCTCTTTTGATTTAAGTTTTGAAGTGCTTTTTGAAAAGGAATTAGGTGTGGAATAGTTCAAAGATTAAAACGTCAATAATAGTCTGTTGGAATGAACCACTGCTAGAACTAATTTGATGACTCATTAGTTGTCATTGAGATAGGTGCTGTAAAGAGGTGTGGGGTTTTCTTCCTAAAGTTGTGTAGGGCTGTGTATGTCTGTGATGTGACATTTTCAAAGTAGCTTGTGAAGCTACCATCCTGTAAAGCTTTGTGAATTTGTTTTCTTTTCTGTTCTCAAAGAAAGTAATCTCTTAGTGGATGGAAGGAAAAATAAAAAAGAAAACCAAAAACCAAAAAAACACCAAAATACTCAAGGTTGCTTAGTATGTAAAAAACTTAGTGACCAGAAAGCAAAAATGAATTGGTGTTGGCATGTTTGGTAATTTTTAGGCTTTTTTTGTTTGCTTGCTTTTCTTCCAGATTAATGATTGACAGTTTCTGAACATGGGGGAAAAATGAAACACAAAGCAAAATAATTTGTGAACAGAAGAGTAGTCTTTTTGACAGGGCATATGCTGGTAAACCAATGCAGCTGTTAAATTTTTCCAAGAAAAGGAGCCTGAGTGGGTCAAGGTGACAGTGAAGGAGTCAGGGATGGTGACAGTGAAGGAGTCAGGGACTGTTAATTCATGCAATCATGGAACATGCAGAAAGTACCAGAAAGTTGGTGGAAGCTGAGATAACGTGTAGACAGAAGGAGAAAATGTGGTTTTTTATCTCATGTTTCCTTTAAACAAAAGCTTTTTTTATCAGACCGATGTGGGCACTGTGTCCGTGCACGCTGGGTGACATCACAGTCTCCATGTGCACAGAGGCACACAGAGGATATGCCACACTTACTGTGTAATTCTTTATGAATGATAAATGTAATGATTGACAATGATGTGTTAAGGTTGTGTTGGTCATGTCAGGAGATGTGAAGACGGAGACTCTGCATTTCTTTCACTTTGGAAATTGATCTCCCTTCCCAAGAGGCAGGACAGTCTCTGTAACCAGGTACAGTGAAGCAAGATTCCAGTTCAGTACCGTGAGTTACAGAACCCATGTGTTTCTAAGTAGCTGGTAAAAGCCTTAAGCATAAATAAGTGTAGGGTCTGTTTTTATTTCAGAAATATGTGTGTTTGTTTGCTTAAATCCATTACAAATATATACATTTCAGGTGATCCAATATGAAATGTTCAAGTTGTAGCTGAGCCTGGAATGCCACCTACCTAAATATCATTACATTTTCCCAGTTCAATTAATTTCATTCTTTCTGTTGGCAAAAAACCACCTAGACAAATATAAAACATTAAATATTTTGCTCCAGTTGTATTTTTAAACAGAATTATTTCTCAGGACAGTACTAGAGGAAAAGCAGAACTGAAAAATTTAGAAGTTATTTACCTCTAAATGGTCTTGGAAGTGACATTGAAAACTTAAGAACCACACAACACATTGTGCTACAAGCTCTATTTTGCATGCCAATAATGAAGTATATAGTTTTGAATGCGTGAGGCTTGTTGAGAGGTGTAGGAGAAAAACAGTGTTTTGGCTTTGTTTTTTCTCCTTTGGATGGACCATTTTTTCCTTACTTCCAATCTCTCATCTGTTGATAGTTTCAGTGGATTCTTTTTTTACCTTCTGAGAATGTTACCAAGTAGAGAAATCATCTGAGGAGCTGAAATTTGACTTAGACAATATAAGCACTTAGAATTCTGCAGGATACATGAGCAAGTATCAGTGATTTTAGTTGGTGCTGAAATACTGGCTATAGTTTCTAACTTAATGGTGTACTGATTCATTTTAGAAACAAGGAAGAGGTGTACCTCTCTACATGCAAAGTAAGAATTAATATGTGACCAGATCCCTAAGGAAAGCAACATTATGTCTTTTACAGAAGGGAGAAATAATTGGAAATGGAAAATTACTTCAGAAAGATAGAATAAAAGAGCTTAGTGTACCCACTGCATCTCTCTTAATCCAGCTAGCAATTTTTCCCAGTAGTTCCTTGATCTGTGGGTGATTTATGTAAGTTGTATTAAGTTTCTACATGAAATATTCTGTTACTATGGTGATAGGTGCCACTCCACACAGATTGTTTAAATAAAATTAAAGCAATTCTTTGTACTCAGCAAGCTGGGTAATTACTATTAGTTTGTACACAAGGGTTATGAACTTAGAGTGCTGCAGGTTATATTGCATTTTCAGGGAAAGGCTCTAGACTTTTAGAAACATGGGTAGGTTGCATAAGAAATGTCCTTTTTTGTAGCATTTATTTAGTGGCTTGCACTGTATTTTCCCAATAAAGATTTTTTCCCTCTCCTCTTCCTATGATGCCTGCTCACCATTCTGAGAGATGCTTTCTCTTATGCACTTTTCCAGTGGGAGAGGACAGAGTGGGTTCTGCAGGTTCAGATGAGTTCTGGCTTCAGTGTGGAGGGAAAGGGAATTATTCTAGAGGGAGGATGCCATAGACCCAGTGGCAAGAAACTGCAGGAATTGGATAACTGTAGCGTAAGTGAGAAAGAAAGCAAATATTTCTGAACGACAGTGGGAATAAATTCGACAGGATTTGTGTGGGAAGCGAAGAGGAGTTGAAAATGGCACCCAGGTTGTGAGCTTGTGGGACATAAGGTGGTGGAGCTGTTGACAGAGATAGGGAAAGAAAGGGGGAACAGGGAGCGTTTGGGAAGAAACGTGATTTCAGCTTTTCAGCATACTGTGTTAGGGCTGGTGGCAAATATCCAGAAGGAGATTCTGAACTGTGAATGCGAACAGAAGGGATGAGAGATCTGTGACTCATCCGCACAGAGATGATAATTAAAGCAGCAGGATTTTAGGAGGCTGCTGAGCAATAGGGAAGAGGCTGCAGAAAAGGGGAGAGTTGAGGATAGAGCTCCCTGGGACTGTCACAGTTGAAACAGCCATAATGGGAGACTTCAAGCAGCCCAGTGGAAAGAAAGTCATGGAAAGAGCATATTTTGGGATGGCTACTTAGAAATACAGTGTCAATTTTAACAATGTCTGTGTAATTTTAAAAATTGATTTTGCGTGGCAGCAGCCAAGGGTTACCTGTGCAAGCACTGGGTGTTGTATAGTTTAGAGGAGCTTGCCATTGCATTTTAGGTAAGAGACAGAAGAAAGGTATTTCCTTTCCCGCTCTCTCTGTTCCGAACATTTGTAATTTTCACTGTTCCCAAGGCTCATACTTTTTGTAATCAAAGGCCTACTAGACCTTGTAAAATATGTGGTAAAGCACCTCAGGAAACCTCTGACTGTGTCATACTCTTATTTCTTTGCATGTTGCCAGAGGAGAATGTTACCTGCTTATCAGCTTCTGTAGCTTTTGGGGCATTTAAGTTTTTTGTTCCTTGTTTTTGTAAAGGGAGATTGGAGGAGGGAGTTGAACAGAGCTGTATATCTGCTAATTCCAGTAATTACCCAGACATACCTGTAGATCACAGTCTAAGCAGGGTTCCATAATATCCATCAGTTTTCTAATCCTCATGCTCACATGAACGCAGCATTTTGTCATAGCCAGCCATATCCTGAGCTGCTTCAAAAGCAGGTTGAGGAAGGTGATGCCCCCCATCTACTTCGGTCTTGTGAGACCCCACCTGCAGAGCTGCATCCAGCTCTGGTACCCCTGTGTAAGAAGGATGTGGACCTGTTGGAATGAGTCCAGAGGAGATCAGAAGATGATCAGGGGGCTGGAGCACCTCTGCTGTGAAGACAGATTGAGAGAGTTGGGGTTGTTGAGCCTGGAGAAGAGAAGGCTCCAGGGAGACCTCATAGCACCTTCCACTGCCTAAAGGGGTCTGTAAGAGAGCTGGAGAGGGACTTTTAACAAGGGCATGTGGTGATAGGACAAGGGGGAATGGCTTTAAACTGGAAGAGGACAGGTTCAGATTAGATATTGGGAAGAAATTCTTTAGTGTGAGGGTGGTGAGACACTGGCACAGGTTGTCCAGAGGACTTATGGCTGCCCCATCTCTGGCAGTGTTCAAGGCCAGGCTGAATGGGGCCCTGAGCAACCTGGTCTAGTGGCTGACATCCCTGCTCGTGGCAGTGGTAGAGGAACTAGATGATCTTTAAGGTCCCTTTCAACCCAAACCATTCTAGGGTATCATTCAAGTCTACTGTTTCAAAGTTATCATTGTTTTTATTCCTGCCATCAGCTGTATTAGATATATTTTCCATGTATTTTCTAATTAGTGAAAGGCTAAATGAACTTAACATGTCCTATCCTTGTACCTGTTTGGAAACTATATAGCAGTGTCTTTGTCTGAGAAAAGTGGTGAAAGATAATAATAATAAATGAAGGTACACTAAAAATTATAAAACTTTTGCCACCTTCATGTGTTGGCAAAGCTTTAGACTTTCTCATCATTGTTGTTGAGAACTTCTGTGAGAACCTTCAGTGATGACTCCAGCAAACCTCAGTCTTGTGGCTCTCTTGCTGTAGCTGAATTGGGCAGAATTCAAACCAAATGAGCACTTGTAGAGCCAATGGCATAAATTCCCTAGAGCTAGTGACACTTGAACAGGCTCCTTGAAGCAACAACAAGTTATTTTGCAGTACTGAGACTGAAGGGGCTGGAAGTTATGATCTGGGCATTCTCAAGTTAATTATTTTTTATTGTTGCTAAGTAGCAAAACTGACAGATCATCCATTTGGCTTATACTGCTATTAAAGGATTCAGTTACAGTTTTAATCAATTTGAGAAGCAAAGGGATTTGAAGGATGGTTTGGCTTAATTCCAACCAAGGGCTACATCGCTCAAGAGAGTTTTATGCCAAAAGTTTGTCAATTCATGAGAGTCTGAACCCTCTTTTAAGCAATCATGTAGTTAATTGTTTTTGTTACAAATAGAAAACTGGAGTTGCATAGCTTAGAATATTTTGCATGACTTTAAAAACAATGGTGACAATAATTCTATCAGACGTCTGTCTAGCTGGTGCCCTCTTAAAACTAGACGTGGAGGATGAGTGGGATTGCTAATGCATTTTCCAAGTAATTTTACTACTGCTTTTAAAATGGTGTTCCTAACACAATTATCTACATTTTTATGTGTAACATATTGAAAAAAACAATACAATGTTCAAAAACACACACATGTATATTGCCTTCCTGTAAATTCAGTTAGACTGCAGAGAGATTAATAAATAAAGAAATAAGTGAAGAAGCTCCACTGGAAACATCATAAAAGCTACCCAGAGAGTGAACGATTTCATGGCAAGCTCTTGCTCCTCACAAATTGCTCCACTTGACTCAATCACAAACTCTGCTTTTTTAGGCGATGCTACTATCACATGAATTTACAAAGCACATTTTTGGGCTAATATGTTACCTGAGAATTGGGACATTTGGGGTTTGTTCCTGAAAATCATGTAGCCTGCTTCTATATCAGTTCTGCCTAGGAATTTGCTTTACCTTATAGGAAAAAATAAATTAGGATGACTATATGAGCAACTAAGGCATTCTGCTGAACAAGAAAATATAGTGAAAGGAATCCATGCCATCTCTTGGGCACTCTGATCTAAGGATTGCTAGAAATGCTGAAATGTTGCTGAAAGATCTAACACATATATTTCTGCGTTTCTCTCTTTTTGTATCCATTAACTGTTCCTATGTATATATTTCATTTTCTGAACTACTGGAAATTTATTCTGAAGTAAAGTTATGGAGTTGACAGGAACTTAAGACTGCCAATGAGAGTGCAGTGCATCAGCTGCCTGGAATATGTGTCAAAAGCAGGAATAAAAATAATAGTTGTAGTAGTGGTAATGATGATGGAAAGTTTTAAGATTATAGCCTGCAAGTATCCTGAGAGAAGTGTTTGACAGGTAGTTGCAATAGGTAATTTGACAGGGTGCCAACTTGGACTTGTAAACCAGATCATATATATGCAAAACCAGAAATGTTTTCTGCAGAATATTTATCCCACAGTTATATTACTGAAGAACTGCATGAACATTTTTTTATCCGTGGGACATGTGAGCAGTAGGGTGAGTTGGCAGGTTGTATCTCAGTACTTCACTTTCTGAGTTGAGATTTAATCAATGTGGGTGCAAAGAAAACAAAGAATAAGAAATGTGCTAGTGTAATTATCTGACCCCATTCCTCACTTCTGTGAGATATGAAGACAAATATTTAAAAAGAAGGTGGTAATAGTGAGGATAGAAGGAAAAAAGAAAGGAAAAACAGAGCATCATAAACACTGTTTTTGGAAAAAAAAAAAACTCCACAGATATTTGTATTTTATATATATGTGTTGTCTCATGTCTGATTTGTTCCAGCAATGTCTGGAGTGGGATGGGTGCCATGTACATTTTGCTGTGTTGTCACCAATGAGTGCTGTCTAATTTAGTGGGTTTAATTTAAACGTCCTTGGCAATTATTCCGTATGACATTATGGTAGGATCTGTGCAGATACAATTTAGGATTTTTTTTGTCAAGACAATGCAAAATTATGATTATGAAGGTCAGAGCTTCTGGAAGAACTAAGCAGTGACTCTCAGTTACAGTGTGGTGTAGGTCTTGGTAGTTTTGAAGTTAGGTTTTGAGATTATACTGGGTTTGAAAATGCAGAACTCTTTCCCTGATTTGTGTGGTTTGCGCTTGGTGCTCTTATCTTCCTCCCTTCTTTTTTCTTTCCCTTCCAATTCTGGAGCTCTTGTTTCTCTTTTTTTAGGATTTTAGCCTAATTCCAGCTAGGTGACAAAGGTCATTTTTGCCATTTTTATGCATGAGGCAGAGCTGGAAAGAGTGACTGTGAAGATCTGATATTAGTCATAAAGGTGTTCCATCATATTTCCCTTTTATTTCTCTCTGTTTTCTTGTGGACGATACTCTTCCATTTTTCTGCCTTAAACTACTAATGGTAAATGTTTGACTACATCTTCAGGAAATGTAAATTAACACACCTTCTTTTGTTGCTTTATTAACAATCTGTATCATTAATATTTTAGAAAATAATCCACAATTAGAAGATAACCTTATAGTGTTTCAGCTGAAGTTTTGGTTAGTTGGTTAGAAAAATCACAAGGCTTAACTTCAGTTATAGTGTGACAGTGAATATATATATGCAAAGTTCAGAGAAAAAACAGGTAGAAGTAATATATCTCCTCCTGGCTCTAACTGTGTACTTCAGTTAAGGGATAATCACAGCATTGGTTTAGCTAAGTGAATAGCAAATTTTTAGCTTGTGTAGGAGTAAAGCTTGGTTGCAGATTTTGTATGTGTTCTTGCTTTTTTAAAGTAGAAAAAAAGTTGATGTTAAACTTGCATATGATCTGTTTCTTGCCTTAATGGCAATGTTTTGATACCCTGGTTAAACAGATATTAAAGAAAATCTTTCAGGAGTAAGATACTGGCTTGTATGGAAGCAAAAGACGTTCTCCAGGTGTGGGTGGTATGCGACTAAGAATAAAAATTTATTTCTAATTGCATAGTTAGAGACTTTTTATAGTTCTCAAGTGCTTTAAGCTCTTTTAGTTGAAATGAAATGGGTATGAAAAAGCAATAACTGTAAATGGTAAAGGCCCCCAGTAATAAGCAGTCAGCCTACCATTCCACCCAGGGGATGTTTGTGGAGGGTGGGCACAGTTATCTTCAGCCCTTGCTCAAAGATAAAGCACAAGGCAGCAAAGGGGAAATAAACTGTTCCCTGTGACAGAAAGTGGCACGTGACTTTTGCTCCTGGGGTTGTTCAGAAGCAGTCTCAGCCCTCATCTCTAGGGATGGCTGCAGGAAGTGGAAACGAGCTGCAGGGATCAGCTTGGTGACCTTTTCCTAAGTTTCTTTGAATCCTGTATTTCAGGGCTGCTCTGGGCTATGCCAGCATGGTTCTTGCCATTCCTGCACATTTCCCAGAGATCATGCTTGAATTACGTTTAGTTGGATGTTATTCGTGTATGGAAAAAGTGTATTTTGGAATTGGTCTTCTTACCTAAGCATTGCATTTGCTGTACTCCAGTATTTCTGTCTTCTATGGTTTACTGAACTGTTAATTTTTCTCTGGCCTGAATATGAAGATGTAGTATCAACAATCTGCTGTTGCTATGTGATGAACTTGTTTAGCAATTCCTCTACCCAGACCCTGGATTTGTAGGGAATTGTGTGTTGAGGAGGGAAATTCAGGGTGAATCTATGCGTAGACTGGATGCCTGAGAAGTTTTCCACTTGTTTTACTATCTTTTGTGGATTCAGAAATATTTTAAATTTTTTTATATATAGTCTTGGTTTGTCAGAAAAAAGCATATTTCTTCAACTTCCTTCATGATTGTGGGGGAGTTTAAATTCAAGGATTTAGCAGCATTTCTCTGTTATTCACTGATTTTTTGTTTGTAATAAACCCCTACAGTACATGAGAACCTAGAATCCTTCTTCCCTTAGTGGTGAGACTTCTCAAACAGTATCCTCTTTAAACTGAGTTTTTAAACCTATAGTAAACTCTTCCTATTACCAGTGAAATTATTATGTCTGCTTAAAAGCACTTTTTTTTCCCTTCAATATAAATGTTGCAATCTCTTCCTGCTATTTTTGCAAAATGATTCATAAGTAACCATGCAGAAAATAGATGTATCCAGATTGAAAATGTTACATGCCCTCCCACATACAACAATGAAATGTGTGTTTTGCTACTAAGATTGCAAATACTTCATTGATGTCTGCATATAATTAAATGTGTTAGATTTTCTTTCCGGCTATACTCACTGGCAAATGTTTCCTGAATGCCACCAGCTGTTATTAGGAAAATGCTCCCTGATCAACCTGCTACTTCTTCATAGGTGGCTATATATAAAGCTTAAGAACACATAGGCTTGCCTTCCCTGAGTAATGCTTGAAGTGCTTCGTGGATTAAAAGTTCATTTTTTTTAAACAGTTGCATATAACAAAGTTGGTTTTCTAGCAGGATGAATTGATTTTAAAATGAGACTTTAAACATGAAAACTTAGTCACATTTTTCATGTGGTTTATTAGATAGGATATAAAGCATCTGTTCTAAACAGAGCTTGTACTAATTACCATGAAGTTACAGCATCTCAATGACCTTAAAAGAAGAGTGGTTCTTTCACCAATATTGGTTGTATTTCCTGTGGTATCTGCCTTGGTAATTCCATTTCCTTATATCTACTGAGATTCTTGCCTGGCAGAAAAACTTCTGCAGTCCCAGCCTCCCATCTGTTAGTCTTGCTTGTGGAACCTCACATGCTCCGCGAGGTAACGAGAACGTGCACGCGGTCCCAGCCGGCTGTGTGTGCCTCAGGTTTCCTGTGTGCTTTCTATGTGGTGTTTCTCCTCCCTCCTCTTGCACAGTGTGTTCTGAACAGTCAACTCTTCTTCCCCCTCGACCAAGGTTTTCCTTCCCTTCTTCAGCAGTGTGCAAAAGTGTCAGTTCAGCTCAGCAAGGATTGTTCATCTCAGTCACTTGAGGCTGTTGCTGGTGCCCCTGTTTTCCAGTGTTATCACTAGAAGCAGGTCATTGTTGTCCATGCTCAGGGATGGCTGGTGGAAGGCACTTGTCTGGTGTAGATGTGACTAACTGGTATGTGCCAAAAGCATGTAAAGTGGAGAGAATGTTTTCTGTCTCAAGGAAGGAAGCAACAAGAACTAGTGAAAATATATAAACATTTACCAGTATTTCCTTTCCTTTCAGTGGTAGCTTCACATTTTCTTTCCATTCTAAGTCTTTGAAAGATTTTGTTTCATTCTAAAGACATTTCAATTCAGTTCAATTCTTTTAAGGACAAGTCAAGAAGATGAATGATTGGACCAATTTAACCTGCTTTTTCTGCTTTACTTTTTCAGGATTGCACAGTATATGAAACAGAGAATAAAATTCTTCATGTGGTGAGTACTATTTGGATTTCTGATAACAAACTTTGTACAGACCACCTAGAATTTTAGAGCTGTGTGTTTTGTGCTTTTTGTGTTCAGTGCCAGTGTGATAACTAACTAGACTGGGTATGACTGAGTGAATATTATAGAACTACTTTTGAGTAGGTCAGGAGCTTCGAAAGAGTTTGTATTTGTCTGGCTCAGGCCCACCTCTTATTTGTAAACCATGATTAGAAGAGCAATTTTTAAAGTAGGCATACTTTTGAGAGAGAGATGGTTGCTAGGCATCTATGAAATCATTTATGTTTGTGTTAGTGATCTAGCTTCATTTATACAGCTTTATTTCTCATAGGAGCCTGGAGATAGCCTAATGATAGGAAAATTAATGCAATGTTTCCTTTTGAATTCTCAGCATAAATACAATGGTCTCCTTCCAGAATCTGTACTGCTATTACTGGTAGTAAATAAAGCAGATGAAAGTTACCAAGGCATCAGAAAACATGATGAGTTTGAAAGACTGGTGCATAGAAAGTCAAAAGCTTGAGTAAACCTTGTCTGAGAGCTGCACCTAAGTTTTAGGTATTAAATTGTGTTTCATATTGTGGCTGAGCTTTAGTGAGCATTAAGTTAACCTAAAGCTTGTTGCTAGAAGTTAGAAGTGAAGATAATCTCTTTAAGGGTGAGTGATAAATTAGGTTCATTTATTTCACATTCAGGTAGGTTTTGGTGTCTTACTGTTCTTATAACCAGATCTTAAGCAGGAAAATACTGCATTTCTTTAGGGGAGCTTCCCAGTAAATTTTGAAATACTTTTTTTTGTCATTTATTTTATTCACAGTGTTCCCATATGAAATGCTTGGCAGGCTGAATTCTGTACAGTTTTGATGCTTTGGTTTCACAGTGACGTGGAATAAAATGTCTCCTTGTATTTTTAAGTTTCATTGACATTTTTTCAGATGTGAGACATAAAGAATTGGCAAATTTAGTGAGGCTAACATCGTCATCTATGCTAAGTTGATCTCTGCAAGTATTTAAGTAATAAAGTCTTTTATTACGTAGTCTTGGCAAAGGCTGAAGTGCTGTAAGTTTGTAATTTGTGTATGTAGCCTGATTTTCAAAGCATGTTTGTTGTTTGCTGTAAGAGCTGAGTTCTGACGTCTTCTATATACAGCATATACCTTTTACAAATTAGCAGAAAGGATTGTACAGGGAGCTGCCAGAGTTTAGAGCTGATGAAACAACTCTTTATACAGTTGTCAACAGACAATTTTGAAGAAACTGAGAGGGATTAATTTAAGATACATGAGTGCACAAAACTGAGACAGGTTTTGAAAGTTATCTTACATCATTCAGACTCTTGTAGGTTTATTTCTTTAGTCTGCAGTAACTCCATTGGGGTCACAGGTGGACATAGGTGTAAGTGTACCCCCTGTGATTACTGCTCAAGCTTGAAAGGAAACATGAACACGAACACAGCATTGAATGTCTTAGTGAAGCTGTGGATTAAAAATGACCCTACATGGATTAAACATGACTGTATGTATTACATGTAACTTGGATCACTTCTGACCATGTTGCATATCAGCTGATCAGTGGGATTTGATGGGGGAAAGGCTGACCATAAGCAATTGGTGAAAGAGGTATATCTGTGACTAAATAATTAAATGAGTGGCATTTGAGATCATATTTTCAGTTTGAAAGGTAGTTTTTTATATGTGCAGGTGAAAAGGTTGATGATAGAATTGGAATTGAAAGCAGTCACAATTCCTTCTAACCCTTCTTCCTTGGAAGACAGAAAAAGGTTCTGTGGGTTTAGCCCATTAGACAATCTAGGGGGAGCAATCCAACAATAAAAATAAGGTTCTCTGATATAAAAAGAATTGTAGTAAATTTTGGGAAAGGCATAGAAGGAACTTAGAGTAAGAAACACTGGGAGAACTAGGAAAGATTGAGAGGACACGTGCACAGGTACTGGAGGACAGAAAGTAAATTCTCTCTTTTTAAATCCCAAGATCACGCTATTCCAAGTCCATTTTCAGAGTCCATTTCCCATTTGAAGTGGTGTTTGACCAGCATCCCACACAGCTGCCTTGGAATGATCAGATATAAACATAGAGCTGTGTTTGCTGAGGTGACTCAGGCGAGAAATTGAATTCAAACCTGTGGGCTCATCCCATGTAATCTCATGTACCATTTCCTCTTCATGACACAAGGAAACAAGTTTCTCAAAAAAGTGAAAGGAACTTTGACTTAAATTGACTTAAATCAATTAGCATTTCATGCAATTAGTATAAGGAGATCCTTGTTGCAAGGTATTGCTCTTACTGAAGATTGAAATCAAATTTTAAGAGATCCTTCTTACGTAAGTAAAAAAGAACCAGAGCTACAGAAATGAAACAGAAATATAACTTAAAGGACAGTTATGTACTCTTACTTGTTAGGACACCAATATATTTGCCACCTTAGGAGCGGACTGCTGGATCAGAGTAGTAGATTTTTGTCCACATTGCCTGTTGGTGGTCCAGTGGTTTACTTTATGTTGAACCTGAGTTCTGGGTTGAACATCTCCATTGTCGACAGAGTGCAAAGGGGGTTTTTTTTGACTTGTGCTGTGGTTCAAGGGCTGGAGCTCTGCAAGAATACATCTTGCTGTCCTGTTTTCACTGGAGTGAGCCTGCTTTGTGCCAAATTAGGGAGCAAGAGCATGTATGGGCACAGCGGGGATGTGAGACCATCCTTCTGCTGTTGAACTGCATACAAGGAAACCTCCAAAGTTAACCCATCACTGAGTCTTCCTCTACAGCATGGTGAAGTAAGCAAGATCCTCAAATAAATGAGTGATTGGTTTGCTTTAACTAGGTAGGGCCAAAAAAATAGTTCATGTGCTCATATTGTAAGAGCACTGATTTTTTTTGAAAAGCAGATGAATGCCCTCTTTCCTTCAGAAGTGACAGTGTGCGTGTGGAGATGGCTGAATCACCTTGTCCACAGATAGTATATTTCAATGTCAGTGAATGTATTGACATCTTAGCTTTTCAGGTATTTTCTTTTCAAGAAATGGTATCTTGTGGAGACAGAACTCTATAGCTTCAGCTTATACTCAAGAAATAAATATTTTTGTTTGCTCCAAGCAATATGAGTTTCAAATGCTTTGAAAAAGCATTTTGATTGTCACTTATGGTATTAGGTTGGATAGTAAACTAATGTGTATTATTCAAGTAAACACATAAAATGTATCTAAAGGAAAAAGGTCTGATTGAAAAATTATGAAGTTTTAAGAAGAAATTACCTACTTAAATTTGTTTATGTCTTCTAAATGGAGTTTCAAAGTGTGTCTGGGGACAAAATGTCTTTTCTGTAATTTTTTGTCCTAGAATTGTAGGAGTGTTGAAAAAATTAATTTAAAGACAACTACATTTCTTAAAAGGTTGGGGTTTTTTTCCCTGTGATTTCATTCAAAGAAAGACTTGGTTTCTGTGGAATAAGAAGCATAAAACCACGCAGGATTATTGTGTTTTGCTCATTGAAATGTTGATATTACTGAAATATTCATGAATAAAGGGCAATGCTTCATATTTCTGCCTCTTCATTTCTTACTATGTTTTTTCCAGGTAGCTTTTACTAAGTAAGCAATGTAAGAAATAAATAGTTTAATAATAATAACAACAATAATTTCTTGATATAAACAAAAAGTAAATAGTACTAGAAAATAATACCAACAGAAGTAGATGGCAGTAGAAAATACTAATTTCAGAACAGGTTTCATAATCCAGTGTGTCTAAATAGGAAAGAATAAGCCATAGGTGTGGTGCTGGCTTCAAAACTGAAAATCAGTATGCTCTTGCTAGTTCATATTTAGAGTCTTTATATTGTTTTAACTGGAGATGATAAAATATTTGGAAAGCTGCTCAACTTAAAAGGCTATCAGTTTATATCTGCTTATTTGGGGAGTTACAAGTTAATTGTTCCAAAAGTCTGAGTGGAACTTGAAAATATTTGAAGAATAATTCATTGATTCCATCCAGCTGTTCAAGGCTGTATGTGATGGAAATATCCAGTTCAGATTAATCCTTGTGAAGCAGTAGAGTATTAAAGAGAGAGCAAAGCTAGAAAAACTAATTATAGAAAGTAGAAGCCAGGCTCCAGTCAGATTAACAAGAAGTTTTAACTGAAAAATTGTAATAATTTTTCTTTTAACTTTTCTAGTTTAATTGCATAAGAAAAAAGAGTGTTTTCTTAAGGAGTTTCATTTCTAAAAAGTTAGGCTGCATTTCCTGCAAAAAGAAAATACAATTTTATTGAGCTGGAAAACTGTAGAAGGTAGACCTGCAGAGGGAAGCTAATATTCAGAAGTTTTTTGAGAAACAAATGAGCTATGTAAATTTTAAAAGAGTTACTAAGTTGAAAAAGAGAACAAGCAGTGGATCAGAATGTTCTCTTTTTCCATGAGCCTTGTGGAACCCACAGTGACGATAATTTGCTCCTGCCCACTGTATTTGAATATTTGTTATAGAAGTATAATAGACTAAAAATACATTGTCAAAGGTATCATTTCTATAGTCTTAGGAAAAAAAAAGAAAAATTAACCACCTTCTGCCTTTTGAGGGTCTATACCTTGTAAATTGAACTGAACAAGCTTCAGTCTAATAGAAGCTTTTCTTTTTGCATCCGAAAGAAGATGTAGTTCAGTTTAAACTTCATATATGTACCCGTACATGTTTAGGCCCACTTGATTTTAAGACTGCTGGAATTACTGATGTGTTCTGTACAATAAAACAATTGTTTTGGACTAAAATTAATTGGTTAATAATTATTTGGTTTGGCTTAAGTTCATTAATTAGACTACATTCATCTTGGACAGCTGTAACTAACTAAAATGACAGACTAAGTTTAACATTACCTGGACATTTTTTCTTACTTTTGGTCTTGAAAGTCCATATGTCTTATTGGTGTCTTACCCCTCATTCAAATGCCATAGATGAGAGTGCTGATGAGGGAGGCTGCTGCTTTTCTTGCCCTCAGTCCTGGCAACGTGTTTAAGCCAAGATGCTTCAGTATTGCCAATATTTGTCAAGATAGATTTTAAACTTGGTCACTAAGGTAATGACCTAATGACTAAGGTCATTAAGGTGAAATGAAGGACAGGGACAAACCTAAGTCTGTTTGCTTGACCAGAAGTGTGTGGTGACCCTAGAGCTGCCCGAGTGGAATGGACAGGTTGAGGGAAGGCCCCTGAAGCCGTGTCCGTAGGTGCTTCACTCTGCTGCAGAGCACATTTTCCCAGCACAAACTGAGGTAGCCACAGAGAATCGTAACAGATGCAAATCTAATTTAGTCACCTTTAGGTCCCCATCACTCTGGCTGAAATAAGGAGCAATTGTGGAAAAGCTGTTAGAAATTGGTACCTTACAGTCCAAAAATACAGATAGAAACTAAGTATTATCTGTCATTTTGCACGCTCTGAGGTGTAAAGTAGTTGCCTACTGAGGGAAACATAATGTTTCCCTTTGAATTTCTACCAAACAACGAGGTGCTGTGTGGTGATATTTTTTGTTCTCCTTTGAATCATTTAGCTTTGCACATAAAGATTGTGGTGTAGCTTCAATCTGCAATTATAAGTGTGTCACTTGAATAGAGAGGAGAATTTATTACTGAAGTGCAGTGATGAGTTACTGCAAAAGAGAACTGAAATCATTGCTTTAAGGCTTATAGTGAGAACAGGGACTCTGTGACAAAAGCAGAAAATGTAATTATCTGTTGGTTTCTCTCAGTTAATCTTTTATAACTTGCTTTTTTTTTCTGGCCTGGACAAATCCTTTCCCTGTGTGCAGATACCTTGCACACTGGAAGTTGAGTGCAGCTTGAGAAAGGTTGGGGATTTTTAATGTCTGATGATTTTTGTGGAAGCAACTGGATCCTCAGCTTCCTGTATGTCTTACTGTAATTAATACTGCATTGCAGCAGGCAATCAACACTTACAAAGGATAAAGGATCCTGATCTTATTAACAATGTTTTCGTAATCAGAAGTATAGTTTTACAAAACATCCGAAAGTAACTACCATTTGAGAGAAAAGGTGACTACCAACGGATTTTAGTGGAACTAAAATACGTGTCTGTGATACAGCTTGTCCTGCATATTTATGCTGGGAAATAATGTGTTCATGAATTGTTGGGAACAAAATGAGTTGAAAAAGTGCAGTGTTTGAGTGCTTTGAGTGCCACGTGGCAACATCTTTACCTTGGAAGGCCCTGATCCGCTGAATAGGTCCAAGGTCTTTTTCCATACGGATTCCTGATGGGGAGGAAGCATGCTCCCAGTGAACTGACTGTTTTGTTTGTATGCTGATTTATGCTGATTAGCATATTATCAGCACGAACTGTGAATGAGATGTTCCTGAGAGTAAAGGCAAGGAAAAATGCATTATTTTGCCTGTGTCAGCCTTTGGACATGTTTCCAGTGAGGGCCCACGTAGCCCGCCTTTGCAGTGGGGAGAGAATATCTGCTGTCTAAGTGTGTGCTCTTTGCTGTCCTGGCTCTCTCTGGACAAGCTCAGAGTTCATGAAAATTTGCTTTTGACATAAGCCAAATAGATACTTGATCCTACTTATAGTTCAGCTCTTTAACCAAGCAATATTTACGGAAAATGGTCCAATGTCTAATAGTTTACAGGGATAACATGCTGTTTGGCTGCAGTGGGAATATCTAAGCAAGGTGTGAGACCCGAAAGACAATGGTCCGTTAGAAATGCTTTGAAGCGTATGGCAGATAGTTTTATCCTAGCAGCTTGGTTATTTTGGCACCCAATATTCCCAGAGCTCCTCTTGAGGAATATTCACACCACCTTGTTTTAGGATTGCAACCAGTATACCTGCACTGGAATGCTGATCACCATAGGTATTACTGTACAGACTGACTGCACCCCTCTCATGGGGAGGCAGAGGGAGAGCAGCTGCTCCAGGGAGCTATTTAATGCATCTAGACCTAGGCTGCATGCCACATCCTGGACTTGCCCGACTCCTCTCCTTTCCCCATCATCTGTCAAGGCAGCTGAGAACGTTTTTTAATGAGGAGCCACATCTGTGAAATGTCATACCTTGTGTTAGATGGTAGGAATGCTCCTTTTCTCTGTGTTTTGGCATCTCTCTGCAATGTAACAGTTGAAAAGTGGAGAAAAAAAATAATTCACTATAAACAGAAGTTTCTCTGAAACTGCTAAGAATCCCATAAATTTAGTGGGTTTAGAGGAGAGTAGTGGGAAGACTAGGTGGCTGAATACAAGTCTAAAGAGATGTAAAAAATTCCATTTCCATCTGCAGATAATAATTTATAATGTGGGTCTCTTCACTTTGCACTAATAGCTAAGTGCTGTGTAATTTTTTAAGCAATTTTTCAATAATTGTCAGGGCAGTTACAAGATGAAAATAGAAATAACATGCCAACACTATTAAAAAAACACAAACAGAAATCTAGGCTTTCATTTTTATTATGTAATTTTATATAATTTTGCCTTTTAAAAATACCAGCTCGAAGCAATTTTCATGTGTCCAAAAGCCATTAAAGAAGCCCAAATTTCAATAAAGTTCTCTTTTTCACTTTTTTGTAGTTTGGGTAAAGCACAAACCATTCTTAACCTCATTTTATATATTTCTTGACTTTCTTTGTTCAGTAATGATTCTGCATCATGAAAAAGTAGAAGGGGTGGTGCGTGTGGCTATGCTTGAAGGTAGTATTTTTTCCAGAAGAAGGTCATGTTGGTTATATAAATTTTGTTATATATTCCATTTGATTCTTATTTGCTTATTTACCCTGAAACATTACTGTTCAATAAAATAAGTGATCTGTATCCAAACCTAAACTTTCAACTGTTTGTAAATACTTTAAAGGGGAAAAGAATCTCAGTGTACCGGTCTGTAACAGGACTAAGATGTCACTGTCATTGGATTTTTTTTTCTTTTAGCACTTTTTTAAAATTTTCCATTTTACATACGATATTTTTAGTTTGCCATTTGGAATTATAATAGTGATTTGGCAGGAGGTTATATCCAGTTTTACATTATTTTTCCATAGCATTGTTGCAGATATTTTTTACTGTAAGAACTGTACTTTGGAATCTTGGAAGATTGATTGGTGTAACAGTTGTGTCCAGTTGTGTTTCTGTCATTTGAGGAGACTGGTTGGTTTTCGTCTTTTGAATTTCAGAGCAGTTAAGCTGGTTCTTAATTGGTTTTGGAGATACCCATAGTTTTGGGACCAGAAAAATGTCCTAATCCCTTACTTTGCTGACAAAAGGTGCATGTGGAAACCGGAATGGAGAAATCATTTAAAGTTGCTGAAAGGGGACTTCATGGAAAACGCTGAAACTCTGAAAAATCACTTTCTTACAGAGAATGATAGGAAAGCCTCACAGCTTTCTTGCTTCTAAGAAGAGGGTGTTCAGGGAGTGAGAGATCAGCAGATAATTCAGAACCAATTTCACAGTCTCAGCCTTTTTAGAAACTTTTTCTGTCTTGCTGCAGAGGCTGCCAGCAATAACTGCTTTAAGAATTATCCCATTGTGAAGTGGTGATTTATTGTAATCTTCATGTCTACAATAGTAAATCATGTTTGGCAGCTATAGAACATAAGAAACCCAGTCCAAAGACAATTAGTATGTTTTATTAGTATAGAAGAAACTTCAGAGTTAATGGGAGATACCTGTCATCATTAAGATCCTGATTGTCATCTGTGCTGAACAGCTGCACATTCAGTGAAAATTAGTGGGCTTTGGGGCACTTACTGTCTTTGCAAAAGATGTGGGTAGGGTGGGTGTTGGAGCTCACCACACATGCCCTGTGTGCCTGAGCAGGGCACCTATCCCTCAGAGTGCGTGGGAACCCCTCTTTGACTCTGCTCAGACACAAAACATTTGCCTCCTGTTCTTCCCTGGTCTGGTGCTGTTAGTTCAGGGTCATCACAGATACTGTATTTTGTGTTGTATTGCTGTCTGAGACCTTCCCCCTCTGCTTTGTATGTGCTTGAAAAACGTGATGGTTTATTTTAAACTGTATACTGACGTTCAGATAGTTAGCAATGGTGTGCTTATTGTGACATTTTCCTTTTTTGTTTTTTTTCTTTCCTAGTGTAAAACTCTTTCTGGCGTCTGTGACCACATCATCTCGCTCTCCTCTGATCCACTGGTTTCCCAGTCTGCCCATCTTGAAGTGATCCAGCTTACAAACATCAAGCCAAGTGAAGGGCTGGTAAGAAGTACGCAGTTAATCAAACCCATCATCCAGGATGAGAAAGTGATTTTTTTGAAAATAAGTTGTATATATGAAAATGAATAGGACATTTTAGCCTTTTCTGTTTTAAAAAATAATTTGATTTCTCATGCGACTGGGCCAACAGGGAAGTATTTTGTAAAGCTGACTGAAGTGTGCAGAGTTCAGTGAACAGGGAGAAATGAATAAGAAGTACTTGCCATTTATACCAGCTTCTGAAAAATGGTTCAGATTGTTCTAGGATCTTGAAGTCTGAAGGGACTTAAATTACTAAGATCAGCTCAACCAAGAAGTTTGCGTGGGCTTATGCACAAAACCTGTCAGATTCTGGAAAACGTTTTGTAGTATCTCTGGGATATAAAGCTATTTTATAAGTTATTCCAGAGCTCTACAGCACTGCTGATATGTAACTCATTGAATTTTATTGCAAGAATTCTGCATTCTTCATCAGGTGCTTGTGAAGGCTCTCAATGCAGCCATCCTGTGTTGTTCAAGAGCTGACCATTGATCTCTTGTTTACTCAAGTATCCAACACCCACTGCATGGAAAAAACCAACACTGATAACAATTCCAGATGTATGACTTTACATCATTCATAATATCTGTTCCCATAATTTTTGGATGCAGAAAAGAAGGTGATCAGAATACAGGTAAACATTTTTTGTCCGAAGAAATATCTTTTGCAACTTCTGCCCAAGCTTATTCCCATTCCATTTTCTTGAATAGTCTTGAAGGAGGACTGCTGTACTCTTTGCAGCAGGTTTTTGAAGTTGTCTGGATGTTGTAGTTTTGGAGAGTATTTTGGTTTGCGGGTTGGTTGTTGCTGGGTTTTGGGTTGATTTGTTTTTCTTGGCGAAGTTGGCATGCCAAGTTATTTAGACCAATTGTACACTAAATTAATTTTCCATTCTTTTGGAAGATCGCAATTAAAATATGAGAAAAACCCCAAACACTTGGATGAGTAAATACAGCCCCATCCTTTGTTTTAGTCTGCAGTTTGTTTTCCCTTCCTCTGCCGGCTTTCTTTTTTATCTCTGAATCCATTTTAAACTTGGTCTTCAGGATTTCAGCTTCTCATGGATTCTCTCCTCCCTCTCTTTCCCTCCCATTCTCCTGTAATTTTAGCTCTTCCACCACCTCACTGCAGTCAACCTTTTCAAACCCTATCTTCTATTGTAATGAGGAAAGCTTCTTCCCCTTTCTCTTGACCACCTTTTTATGAGTTCTGCCCATTTTTATCTGAACTTTAATTTTTTTTTCTTTCTGTCTTGTGACTGGGTTTTTTTTGTTTTTTCCCCCTCATTTAAGTCTTCGTGTAGGTTGGCATGAACTCCCAGGGACTGAGAAATGTTGAATGGTATTTTTGTAAATAAGAATGTGTTTCATGGGTCTGTTCCTGCTGGGTAGCTGATGAGCGAATCTCTTTCCCTCTCTGTGTCTCTGTTTCACACCCTCTGTCTGTCTTGTCTGTTTAAACTGTAAACTCTTCAAGGCAGAGCTTTTTCTTTTTATGTATTTGTGAACCAACTTAGCAGGGTCTTGAGGTCATTGTCATAAAAATAATTATATGTTTAAAAAAAAAAAAAAATGGAAAATAGCAACCATGCAGTATGCAAGCCTTAGAAGGATACAATGCCATTTGGACACAGTAATGGTTTTTTCTCCTCATCCTTGCCTGCGTGCCACTATTGTGTAGCCTTGGCATTGTGCCGTCTCCTTTAGATTGTGAGCTCTCCAGAGCAGGCACCAAGGATGGCGTGTGCGTGCCGAGAGAGTGACAATCATCCCCTCCCCCTTGTAACAGCGCCAGTCTTGCCAACAGATCACCTTTGGCACATGGTTCTTGGTGCTTTATATGCTTTTGGGTTGTTGGGCTATTGTTTGTTTGCTTTTCTAACCAATACCTTTGAATTAAGACACAGTGAATGCACATCAGTACTGCCCCACAGAGTGCTAAGGGTGTCAGTTTAAGAATTGATGGTGGAGCTTGGAGTTGTGAATATTCTCTCTGCACATCAAAAACGCTGGAATAAAGGTGAAGTTCAGTCATTTCTGGACCTTCTTCCAGGATTTGTGCAATGATGGAGGTGGAAAAATGGTTTATTGTCAACTTTCCTGTGGATTTTTGACCCAGTGGCAGTTCTGTGCTGGCTTTACCAATCACTAAATAAAATGTTCTATAAAGATGGAAGGACTTCAGGCAGAAGAAAAAAGACAAGGATGGCTGCTAACTGGGAAGATTTTTTGTCACTTATCGTGAACAGAATATCTAACATCTCAAATTCAATAGCTAAGAAGCTAAAGTAAATCTGGGAGAGAAAAAGGAAAGGACAAGAGAAGGAAATTAGAAGTTTGGAAAACAATGCCACTTCCCTAAACTCATGGTAAATATATGATGGAATTAAGAAAATGCTTGAAGCTTTTACAACTTAAAAAAGGATGGAGCATGATCAGGATGTTTTAATCAGCACAAATAGTTCCTTCACTGTGTTTGGTCTTTTCTTGTGGAAACGTAAGTATTTGTCAGAGGTAAATGTAAATTGTCAGACTAATACCTGAATGCAGAAGAAGCAAAGTAAATGTGTTACCATGTTTTATAGCTATTAAAACTAGTTATTAAAACACCTATGACTAAATAACCTTTCAAGCAACTAAACCTGTCAAGCAGAAAATGTTGTTAGGGTGTGATGTGGAGAACCTCTTGTGTACTGGGTAAAGCAGTGTTATGGGTGGGGTTTGGTATTGGCTTTGTTGGTTTTTTCCCTTTTCTGTTTTCCCTTTATCCTTGTCTCTTGTGACTGGCTGCATTCCTGTGTTCTCCAGTGAGAGCTGCTGGGGGAAGAGATGTAGCCTGCAGTGGCTGTGCAGTAAGGGTGAAAAGAGTTGTCATGGTAGAAAGCTATTTAAAAAGACATAAAATGGATTAATGGGGTCAACTTTGCAATGACCAACATACTCCCATGTGTAATCCTTCCTTTTTTTCTTTTTTTTTTTTCCTTTGAGGACTTGCAAGTTGTTTCATCTGTATGAGTAAGCAGAATTTAATTTTGTATGTTATCACATTACTTATATACAGAGAGACAAAACTGACTAGCTTAGGTAGTATGTTTTGCCACAAAACAGACTTAAAAATATTGCTGCTTGACTGAAAACAGTGAGTGTATTTAGACAAAAAGTAGGAGACCAAGTTTTTTGGGTAGTTTTTCTGCAACAGTCGCTTTCTACTTTATTTTTAATATAGAACAGAATATCAGAGAACTGTAGCATAGGTTAATCTTGAATTAATATTCTTTCCGGTTCATATAATTATTTTAATCCCAGTCAGGTAAGTGACTGTGATATGATTTCAAGTTTGCTGGGTTCAGCAATGGAAAGGTAAATTCATCAGAACATGAGTGTGGTTGTTCGGGGTTCCTTTTTGCTTGCTGAAGCAAACACAAAAGAAACTTGTCACGTAAAAAATCACTCATAAAATACAAGTCATAGATACAGCAGGGCATGCCAGCTGATTAAGGTGCACTGCTGACTACCTTTCCAGGAATCCAGTGTACTACTGTTCCTGATATTTCTCCTGAATTTTTTCGTTTGAAATACTGGAGGAGCTGGAAAAGGGTTATGAACAGCATTCTGAGAGCTGTTTGGGGTTAAAGAGGCACGTGCAACTTTGGAGGGCTCCATGAAAATGGAGTGAAAGTAAAAATTCATTTATATGTGTGATAAAAAGGAATTAGTATCTTCTTTCCTTTTCCATCCAGGATTGCATAAAATATGTTAGAAATATACCACATTCTGTTTTCATTCTTTAAAAAAGTATAAACAAAAGCAAAGAAAGAAAGAAAAAGAAAAAAAGCACAAAAGGTCTCTTTTCTAACCCTTAACTTAATGACCAAGATAAATTGTAATGATTGGTTTGAAATTAGAGCTCTACCCATAACTGATCAGGACAATCTCTCATGTAATTAAGCATGAATTACTTGTTTGTTAATCTAGGCATACATTTATTTCTGATTACTAGGTTGGTTAGCTTATGGTTATTTTAGTCATATCAACTGAATTATCTTTCCTTTTACCTGGTGTAACTGATTCTTGTAAATTCTTAGGGACTTATCTTTGAATACATAAGATGTGTATCTCGCAATTTCTTTGAGTGCAAATGGACAGAGCACACACTGATCTCCCCTGTATTCTTGATTGCTAAAAGTACTATTGATATTGTGCAGCCACAAGGAGGCAGAGAGAGGAAAACTTGTAAATGTCTGTGGTACTCTTATTTCCATTCCAGATCAAACAATTGGAAGCCAGAAACATTCTCTTCTCTGTACCATTTCCCATATATTGTTCACTTAAAATGAGGAGTGGAGAAATATGGGTGAAAAGGGGCTCATTTTTATGTTGCAGAATGTTACCTCTCCTCATTTAAAAGCTGCTTTATAACAACAATTATGTTGGCTCTTGCAAAATTAATGTCACGTTGTACTAATGTAACATTTATTAATTTTGCACATGTGGAATAAATACGATCTAGGGTGGGTATTTTTCAGCTTTCTTCTTCCCTCTCTTAATGTGTGCAAAATCTTAATCCTAGCCTTCAAAGAACATTCTGCAAAAGTTCTATCTCCTCTTTTGCATTTTCAAAGTCTTTAAAATATGTCGAAAAGAGTAGATTGGATGTGAATTGTCCTCTGGAATGGTAGCACACTTGGATGAACTTACTATCCTTTGGAATAATGCTTTGCACAAAACTAAACATCATGTAACCATTAAGTGTGAGACTTTTCCCTCGGCTTTCACCCTGATGTTTAAGGTTGAAAGCAGTAAGTCACTGTCAATAAAAATAAAGATGTGGCTTTCTTCAGAAATTGCTCTGTGTGGGAACCTGAGTCAAAGTTCCTGTCACCATGGTCGCTGTGATTTTGGCTCTTGCCATGTTGCAGGGTGCATGTCCCAGTCACTTAGATCTGGATCCTGAGAGGGATTGAGGCCCCAGTTGGTGGTGGTTTGAGGATAGGTGTGTGTACCAAGGAACAGATACTAACATATCTCAGCCTCTTGTGTGGCTCATTATGTTTCCTGTAAGATATCTGTATATTAGTGTTTCCCTACCTCACAGGGGTGTTGTGAGGATAAATGTATGAAAAAGACATTCTGTATTTGAGTTAAGCAAAAACCATGTGATGGAGCCAATCAATGGACAAATTACTGAAGGTACATAGAGGAGCTGGAATTTGAAGGATGATGTCAGGGGTTTCTGACCGTCTAGTAATAAGTAGATTGTGGATTTTTTACCTTCTAACTGTGGCAGCTGAACATGACAACGTGTTTGATTCAATTAATGCTATGTAATTGTGCAGAAGAAAACAGGAGTACACTTTTGAGCCCCTATCCTGAGAAACTCAGGAAGTCCCTGGTTTATTTTACTGGGGGTGTTATCCACCTTGTTAATTGAGGTGTAATTCCTCGTTTCTGCTACCAAAACTTGTCTGTCAGTTCTGGTCCCAAAGTAGATGAGTTCAACTCGATATGTCTTCTTTGCCTCTTTACCATACTTACTCACCAGTGAGTGCACTGGGCTCCTCAACTAGGAACAGACATCTCTGTGGCACTCTGACTAAAAAGAGAAAAAGTAGGTTATGGAGAGGATGTTTACTCAGGTGCTCAGTGTTTACCTGCTTTCTGTAAAGTGGTCAAGGGAAAGGAGATTCCTCAGAAATTGTTGAATGCTCAGTATATGCCAATTATCTCTCCTCTTTCCTTCTCTCGGTGTCATAGTGGATGCTGTTGAAATGTTTGAATTAAGGCTTAGTGAAAAGGCATATTTGAGACACTGTCTTGGACTACCCGTGCAGGAACTTCTGTCTGTTCATAAGCTATCCCTCCTTTTTCATATTTTTTGAAAGAAGTGGGATAGCTAACAAAGTTGATGTTGAAGTTTTCATCATTGAGTTTTATAGCTGAAGTGTTCACTGGGATGAGTGGGGCTATGACAAAGTCTTACAGCCATTTTGCAGGCACAATTCCAAGCACTGGTTAGCAGTTTGAAAGTTGTGTTTGCAGGGTTGGCTACTGAAGACTCCAGATCTTTTAGAACTCAATGTAGTTTTCAAAGCAAAATGGACATATTGATCATACTAAGGCAATTTGTAATTCTGGGGCTTTTTGTAAGGCATTGTTATATTTGTAGTTGAAGAAGTGTATTAAAAAAACTGGGGACTATTTATGGATATAATGGTGGTAAACGTTTCAGTTTGCTATTGCTAATTAGGGCCAAAATTATTTGGGCTGTTCTTGAAGTGTATCAAAAAGCACTTTCCTATCCAGAGACAAATTCCTCATGGCATGCATTAAATTCCACAAATCTTAAAGAAAGCAAAAAGAAAAGAGAGATTCTTTAAGAGATATGCAAGTTATGTTTGGATGGTGATGGTTTGTGAAACACTTTAAAAATTCTTTCCCATGATGTCTTTTTCTTAGGGTATGTACATTAAGTCAACATATGATGGTCTTCATGTAATTACTGGAACAACAGAAAATGTAAGTATTGTTAATACTGTATGTTCAGGCCTGGAAGCCTTTCTGACCTTACCTGTGGTTAATGCTTTCCCTTTGCTATAAAGTACATTTTGCTTGCAAACCTGTGCTAGTTGGCTGTTAAGAACCAATGGCATGTTGGACAGCAGAGACGCTTGTGCTTGTTTACCTCAGAATTGAAAGAGTTGTTCCCAGTTAAGAACCAAGAGAATCAGTCTTGATTTGTTCTTGCAAGACACCTAAAATGCTCTAGTTGATCAAGACAGGGAGCAGTTGTCTTGGAGTTACTTTGCTGTGTGAATAAAAGATAAATGTCTATATTATGTTCAGGCTGTTATGCTGGAGTTTGCTGCAGTATTAGACAAACAGCTTTTATATTTTCCATCTATCAAGCTTCATTTTGTAATAAATGAGTGCATGGAAATGGACATCCCTTCACATTGACAAATAACCATGTATTTCTGCATGAACTTCTGAGTAATGCCTATGGAAAGGAACACTTATTACCAGTGTACTAATTCTCACTGAAGGTATTAAAGAGCAAGTAAAACATAATAGACTACTTTTCAAAAGCTTTTGAAATACAACCTCCTTTCCTTGTACACCATATTTAGGGAACTGGCTGTCTGTTAGGAGCTGAGCAAAATGATAATTTTGGGGGAAAAGGCTTCTTTCCGTGGTCTTCAATTAATGTGGAACAATCCCTAAACAACACTGAACTGTTCCATAATGGTTTAGGCAATTCCTTTCAAAGATTTTGATGGCATTTTCTTAAAATGAAGCTGTCAGAAATGTTTGTTTTATCATGCTACTGTGTCATCCTGTGGGAAGTGCAGACTACCTACATGGCATTTACAGCTGCTGCATCTGATCTGCAGTGAGATTCTGTTAACATCTCAATAAAAGAGGAATATTATTTTCATCCTTTCATGGGAGCTGCAATCTAATAGCCTTTTTCCTTTCTGTTTTCTGCTGTGGGCAGGATATCCATGGGTTATATAGATAATACTTTTTGTAGAATTTGTGTGAATGCCACCTGTCTTAGAATAAGAAAAATGTAAGAAATTCCAAGGAAAATAAAAATTCTAGAGAGTCAGGCCTACAGCTACAGACATCATTAGTGAAATTAGCAAAACTAAACAAACCAAACAACTACAGTTGAGCTTAATCTAGGAAATATATGAAATAAAGAGAACAATTTTTACAGTTCAGTCTCTCAAATTAAAGAAGGAACAAATTCTTTCCATAACTTACTAATGGATTTAATTTCCCAGGGGCAAAGATAAAAATAAAATCTTAATGCATTCCCTCAAAACTCTTATCTTTTGTGATTCAAGAATATAATTTAAATCTATGTCAGGAAGCTTCAGTCATGATGACTCTTGTGCTATTGTTACTGACTCTTTCACGCACTGTGACACCCTGGAGGTGCTCACAGCAGACCAAGAAACTGCACTCTGTTGTCAAGGGAAAAAGCTGTTGTGTGTTAAAGCATTTGTGAAAACAAGCAGTGCTTTAGACAAAGAAGGGTGTCTCCTGCTTTTAAGAACACAGTTTCTAACTGCTTTCTTTAACACACACACACACACACACACACACACACACACACACACACACACACAAACAGTTTTGATCTTGGTAGATGGGAGGAGAAGGATCTAAGCAGCATGGCCAGAACAAGATCATGATGGTGCACGTGTGATCTCACCTTCCGGTCTTGACATGTTTACTCTTTGCAATACAGTTTAACTTTCAGGAAACAAGAATCCAAATTCTCTCCCATTTGAACAAAATTTTGTGTCCTTTTAGTGTTCAAATCTGCTCTTTGAAGTGAGATAGTGACAGACTTTTTTGTCTTAAAGATCCTGGAGAAGAACGTGTGTCTGTATTAAATGCAGTATCATGGTAGTGCTCTCCACATAAATGTAAGAGAGTAGTTTTGTAGTTGCAGTTCTGCTTTTTCTCTTTGAACATTTGAGGTGTTTGATGTCCAGCTGCAAAGCCCTTTGAGTTTGGATCTTGCTGTTTGGCATTAGGAGTCATCTCCCCCAACAATCAGCCCTGCAGATCAAAGCAGCTGAGCTCTGAAGCTTGAACTGAGAGCACTGTTCCTCACAGGTCACTGCCCTGTAAGGGCTTCTCTCTGGTGGCCCTGTAGCATTAGAGCAAGCTGAGCTTTCCAGTTCATGTCTTCTGTCTTTTGTTTGGAAGTAGCAATCTAAAGGGTGTATTGGTCCAGCAAAAGATTTTAGGTTTCATGTTGAGTAGCTCTTCTAGACCATGTTGAAGAGATTCTTTTAATTCACAAACCAAATGAGTCCTTCAAATACGACCATTTTGTCCTTTGGTTTTTCAATAAAAAAAGAGCATTTTTCTAAAGTAATAGCATGCAGTGCATCTCCAGCAGGAATGTGGCTTTGAAGGGAGTGCTCCCAGTGTCACCACTTACTGTGATCTGGTTGGCTTTGCACGGTACCCTCAGATCACAGGGAAGAGAGACTTTTCAGAAGAAATAACACCAAAATCTCCACACTGGGCATGCAGCAGTTGTGCTTCAGGGGCTCTAAACTGGACTTTCAGATAGTGTGGGTATACCAGGGAATTAGGAAAAAGACAGCATTTAGCCTAAAGGACAAAACTAAATCTATTTTAAAGAATAAATCCTAAGCAGATTCTGAATAGCTTTTATGAGCCTCAGTGACAGGTGCTTCCATCTCTTCAAGTCCCTGCTGAACTGAATTACCAGCTAATGAAGCTGCAGTTGTGGTGTGGCACACTTTGTTCCTCCTAGTAGGACTTCATGAGTGGATTCTGTGCTTAATGATCAGCATATACATCTAAATAAGAAAGACCTTATAAATTCTCCTGTTTTCCTTAAATAGCCATGATAAAAGATACTATTTTCCAGCAAGGTCTGTTTTTTACTGGAGAAGAAAAAAATAAGGATCAGGAGTTGCAACCTCTTCATAAGACCACAGCCTTGACATTTCTTTATAAATGATTTTTACCTCACCTTGCAGTGTGTTTCAGGCATAATTGCAATGAGGCTTTTTTAACAGACTTTTTCAGTTTGTAGATTCTCAGACCACATTTTAATGGCTTGGCAAACTGCTACACAGAATACCCATTTTGTCAAGATTTAAGCTGCAAATGCTGAAGACACTGTAAAGCAAAGGTTGTATCATAATAAAGTCCTGTAGAGTTCAAGGGTAATGACACAGGATTCACTTGCATTTGCATTTTATAAGTCTTAGGTGTAACTACATCTTAGCTAAAAGAGCTGTATTACATAGGAGGATTATAAAGATTTTAGAGGTATGAATTAGTAAATGTGAGTAGTGAAATGGCAGACAGAAGAGAGATTATTGGAACAAAATCGCCAGTGTTAAAATCATTTCCCAAGTCACTCGGCCAATACCTTTATTGCTTGAATAGTGCCAAAATGTCAAGGCTGCTGTTCCTTATATAAGTAAAATTACATTCTTGCCAGCCCAGTTTGATTTAGGGTGTTCTGTGCAATGTCTGCTGGGACTGAGTCATGAGTGACTCTTCTTTCAGCCTCTCGTGCCTCTTGGATATCTTTCATTTGAACGCTGTCCCTAACTTAGGCCATGAATTATGTGCAATTGAACCAGCAAGTCATGGCGTAGCTGTGGGATGTGTGTTTTGAATGGGGATATAGTACATGGGTTATTACAAAAAGTCCACATTTCAGGCCTGGAGCATTTTTCCTTGCATGATCTGTTATCTCACCTGCAAATGAATTTCATTTCACTCCTTTACATAAAATTTGTAGCAGTTTTTTTTGGCAATCTGCTCCTGAGGAACATGTTTTGTTTGGGGTTTTTTTTCAAACTGTCGGTCTCACCTTCTACTGTGGAATCAATTAAGTGCCTTCTGGCAGCCACAGTATTGTGAGAAAAATTAAAGTATGACTCTGAAAAACTGAAGGAATTTCTTTTCCTTTAAACTTAGAGGTATTCTCCTCAGAAAACAGTTGGTCTACTCTAAAGAAAGAAGGGAAAATTTGTGGGGCTTTCGCTTTATGGAAGAGGGGTTGTTTTTTTTTGTGGTTTTTATTTTTATTTGGGTCTTTTTTTGTTGCTACTGAGATTTTTTTTGAGGTAAAAGCAAAGTGCAAAACTACTTTGCTTTTTTAAAAGTGTGGTCACTGTAGGATTTTGATGATGGTTGCATTTCTTTCACTCTAATAATGTTCAAAAACCAAAGTTACCATTAACTTACTCTTCCTAGGTTGTACCTAACCTAATCTCTTCTTGCATGCTCTTTGCAGAACAGCATTTTACTGAAGCTCTCTGCAACATATTGAAATGTTGTAGAATAAAAAGACAATTTTATGAAATTCATTTATGAAGAATTGCAGGTTAGTCTTGGTAGGTTCAAAAGTCAGCCAAAGATTGACTTTTGAGGCTTAAGAGATGTCACAGATTAAAGCATCCTTCTGTCAGAAATTCAAAAGAAATCCTTAGGACTTGGTTATGGTATATATTCATACCTTTCCTAACATGTGATTTTATTGTGTAGAATAGTACATAACATTTTTCTCCAACAAGAACAAACTGATTTATTAAATATTTCTCTAATTCTTTATTTCACAGTAGAATGTCATTATCAATCTAACCTGATTTACATAGCTTAGCAATCATACTGCTGAAAGAGAGATGATGACCGGTAAGACCTGTATTCTTGATCATCTCTTTTATTTTAAATTCAGTCACCTGCAGATCGGTGCAAGAAAATCCATGCTGGGGATGAAGTGATTCAAGTTAACCACCAAACTGTGGTATGTATAACTATGTTCTGTGTCAATTGGAGATAGAGGTGTCGTGGCACATTAGCATGTGTAGAAAAATGTGTTTTTATAAATCATTATTTCTTCTAACATCTCAACTTTCCTTTTTTCTTTTGAAACCAAATAGTTCTGAAGTCTTAAGCTAAACCCTGATCATCTGAGTATTACAGGTGGTATTAAGTTAGGCTAAATAGCTGTGGCTTGGGAGATCTGTTAGGCTGTTTTCTGCTTACCCATGCTCTGTTAATTGGGTTAAGTGTAATGGAAATTTTGGGTCTAAGGAATGCAGGGAGTTGTAAATATTGTGCCTTTTTGGGTTTAAGATAAGAATACTTCCTGGAAGCTGGAAAACTGACTACTTTCCAAACATACTGGAAAGTGTAGAGCATGTTTTTTGAGAAGACAAGCATGTGAAACTCCCATAGGGGTACCTAGAATGATTGACTTAATTTAAAGACAGGTTTATAAACTTGGAAACTTAAAATTAAACAAACCTTTCAGATATGATAGTCAAGAAAACTAATACCATGCAAATTGCTCTTTGTGGGAACTTGCTAGTTCCTGGTGATTTTATGTAGGATTAGTGAACTGTTAAAATGAATTTACCTTTTCGAAGCTAAGGCTTTGTAAGAGAAAAGGCAGACTGTCGGTATAGAAAGCAGCTATTCTTTTTCCAAAGTATGAAGTTTCTTGAGAGTAATGAAAGTCATTATTTGGTATTAGTTACATGTGTTCTTGGAAGCATTTTAACAGACAAAAAAATACCCTGGCCCATTGTTATTAGTGCAGCAGTCATTTGTTAGCAGTTGTGTTTTGTCATTCCACATGGGGCTCCACTTCCAGCTTTAGGCCGTTGTACATCATGTCAGCTCCTCTGCACAGATTAGGATATTTCACTATATCCTCCAGTTCAGCTTGAAATCAAATATATTGTACATATGTGGACCTTGGTGGATGAGGAGCTATCTTTTGAGCTATGCAATGTAGTTTGATAAATCTGAGCAGGTCAGGGTGAATTTTAATATTGTTTTGGCCATATAGTTTCTTTATAAGTGTTGTATCCCATGATTACTTTTCATGTACAGTTGATGACTAATTTCTTTGTTTTTCTGCACTAAGAGAGCTTATGACATCAATTTAATTTGAAAAACATTTTAGAGCATTATTATTTTGGCTATTAAAATACATACACATCTGAAGAAGCACATCATGAAACATTCAGTACTTATCTTAGATGGTTTCTCCAACTATTTCTGATGGTGCTGCAAAGTTGCCTTGTCAACTTGAAAATTTCCAGTTGGCTAGGTACTTATTCTAGTTTTCTTAGGACATTTACACTGCATTTATTTGATGGAGAGATCAGATTCCTACCTCTAACACTAATGGTAATGTTTTGACTAGCCTTTCTTACTTAATTGGATGGAACATTTAATGTAGGATTTGAGTGTCTTGGCTTTTGCATTAGTGAAGTATTTTCAGAGGCACAGAAAAAAGTGTTGATTGTATTTCTAGGGAAAAGGACTATAGGGAGCTAAGACAAACTTAATTTAAAATTATGAATACATATAGTAATAGACTAAATCACACATTTACTTAGGCTTTTCTTTGTTGTGTCAACAATGTAATTGAAATAGTTGTCATCATTGATATTGTATGCAATGTATACAACTAATTTCCTTGTAGTCTAGTGTTGATTTTCCACAGTGAAAGTCAACTGGGATTTTCTTACGAATGTGGTAGCACCTCCCATGTTAACTTTGCAAAAGTACACTTCATTCACTCATCAATTTATAAAGCCCAGTATTTCATTTTTTCTGTAGCTTCTGCAGAATTTGACAAGAGTCTAAGTAAATCCTTTTGTACTTCAGTCCCTGTCATGAGGAATTTACTGTCCAGTTCTATGAATCTGTTTTTCTGGGAAGAGGTATTATTCCTTACAGTGACTCTTGCTTAGGAGATAAATAATTCTGAAGATACTACATTTTGTTTTTATTGTTTATTGATTTTTTTTTCACAGTTGATATACTACTCACCAGCTGCAGATACAAGACAAGTTGCTCCCTGTATCATACATATTATATGTAACTCAGAATACTTGTATCACAAGTATTGGCCATAGAAATAACTGACTAAATTTATTAAATATCTAATTCTAAAGCTGTAGGGAAATATTATTCACATCTAGCTGTTATTAAGGTGAGGTCTTGCAAATGAAGACTCAAAGTGTAAAAAAAAAAACAACTTTAATTTCTTTTAGAGATCAAGCAGTTTTTTAAATTTTCAGTTATTTCAGTGTACTTTATCTGTCAAATTGAAGTTAATATCGGTCTTTTTTACTTTATATTTAGAAGAATAAATACAAATATGAGGAAGAGAAGTTCCATACAATTGGTGTAGAAATCCAACTTGATAGATAATACTTTTACAAGAATCACATTTTAATAGCTGCAAAAAGGCTGCTTTTTCTGACAGCCCACTGGCTTTCAAATAAGCAGCATGACAAAGTAGGAGAATAGTTAAGTAATTTATATTGATTTTCATTATGCATGTCCTAATACTGGGTGTCAAAGAGTTTTAAATTATCTGTTGACATCCTCTGCTTGTAGTGATGCTTAATCTTTGTAGT
The DNA here is from genome assembly GCA_013397795.1 of Orthonyx spaldingii. NCBI lineage: Eukaryota > Metazoa > Chordata > Aves > Passeriformes > Orthonychidae > Orthonyx > Orthonyx spaldingii. The sequence goes on along the minus strand of VZTJ01002320.1, from coordinate 656,355 downwards.
ATTTCATTTGGCAGTGAAATCAAAGAATTTCAAGTGATTATTTTGATTGTTTGCTGTTCGATAGAAAACATGCATAACAGGATTATTGCACTTGTCGCTGGCCCGATGTTGGGAATGTAAATACCTTCTAAATTTTTAAAATTCAAAAAAATTGATTAGGCCTAAAGTCAATGAAAAGTTACTGTTTAGAAAATTTTCCCTTAAATAGTGGTTTCTTGAGGTTAAATCACTATGTGAATCTTCTGTGTCAGTTTTGCCTTACAGGACAGGTCTGTTCTTAAACAGCTCTGTAACTAAGGGTCATAACTCCATCCAATGTGAGAAGGTCATGGACCTGTTGGACCAAGTCCAGAGGAGATCACAGAGATGATCCCAGGGCTGGAACACCTCTCCTGTAAGAAGAGGCTGAGAGAGCTGGGTTTGTTCAGCCTGAAGAGGAAAAGGCTTTGGGGAGACTTTGTAGCACCTTCCAGTACCTAAAGGGTCTACAAGAGAGCTGGAGGGGGACTTTTTACAAAGGCATGTGGTGATAGGCCAAGGGGAATAGCTTTAAAGTGAAAGAGGGCAGGTTTGCAGTAAATGTTAGGAAGAAATTCTTTGCTGGGAGACCTGTAAGGGACTTGAAAAAGTTGCCCAGATAAGCTGTAGATGCCTCATCCCTGGAAGTGTTCAAGGCCACATTGGACAGGGCTTTGTGGGGATGTCCCTGCCCATGCAGGGGGTTTGACACTAGGTGATCTTTAAGGTCCCTTCAAATCCAAATGATTCTGTTATTCTATGACTCCTTTATTAAAATTCAAAGAATTTAGACCATGTTTTCTCCTAAACTTCCCTGAAAATTCCATCCTTAATCTTCTTTAAAAGCCTGTATGTGTAAAATATTTCCAATGTAAACAAACAAGCTAAAACACCTCCCTCCTTCAGGTATTTCAGAATTTGCACTTACTACAGTACTCATATTAGTGCCCATATATAATTCAAGAGCCTATTTTGGCTCAAGATAGTCCTTTTTTAACTAACTGAAAGTGCAGGAGACTATATTATTGTTTAAATGAGTTAGTACTCTCCACTGTACTCTTTCTGGTTGCATCAGTGATAAAACAGTAGAGAAAATACTCTAAGCAGAAAACAGGGATGTACAGAATCAGGATGGTATAGGATTCTTGATTAACAGTCTGTTCTTGTATAATAGTTTCTTTATTTTGAAGGCATATTTGGCACATTGTGTATACTTGAATACAAGTATGATCTGACTTACGGCTTGAATACACATTTGGTATGATGTGATAGACATGTGGATTCCCAGAATTTGTGTTGTTGGCTAAAACTCACCAGAACTTTCGTAAATATTGATGATGGAAAAAAATAGGTGTCTGTGGTCAATTATCAATCTGTTGCATGTAAAAGCTGGTAGATTTAATGTTTTTAACACCAACAAGTTGGAATTGTTTTTTTTCAGAATCTTGTAGTAGATAACACTTAGCTATTATACAGCAGATTTCTTACTGTAGAAACTCTGGTGTGCCAAACCAAGTCCACATAATTGACTCACAGGAACTCTTTTTATATTTTTTTATTACAAAAACTTAGAGGAGATTCTGCCAAAATTCCTCTGAAACATGACAGATACATTCACAAGATCATACCTTGCTTTGTTGGAAGGGTATACAATTAAGAAGAGTATGATGCTTTCCTAGATACTCATTCTGACTTAAATCTTTGTTTAGAGAAATGAAAGAACAGATTTTTAAGTTTTACTGTCCAATTAGCAAGGAGAGTTCAACTTCCACAGAATGTTTTAGAGAGATGGTAAATTCCAGCTCATAGAAAGTACTGGACTTGGGGTGCATATGAATCTCTGGAGTGTATGCATCCAAAATGGAGTTTGCAGTAGATGGCTTCTTATTTTGGGGGGAAACCAAATAAAACAAAACACCTTTAAGTAGAAAAATGATGTTGTGAACATTTCTGTTTATGTGGTTTTTTCTGCACTGTTGCAGATCCAGCTAGGCTTCATTTAAGGCCTTGTTAACTTGGCTTTTAATGAGGCAGGATTTCTCAAGAGGCTTAGTGGGGAAGTGGGCTGTAATAGTGTAAGGGAGGGGACAGCAGTGATAGTCCAAGCTTTATGACATTAGATTTTTGACACCTTATACAACTTCCATTAGCAACATCTTTATTTAAAACAGTATTTTTATTATGATGCTTGACTTGGAAAAAAAAACAGTGCAACAAGATCATAAAAGTTCAAGGGAAATAAGTTTTTTGTTCAGTTTCCTTCTGTTGCTGTCATGCATGTGCTTTTATGGAAGAGGAGATAGAGGAACAGCTCCCAGATCATGCTTTTAATCCTTTCTGAATCCTTGGGCTTTCTCTGTTTATAAAGGTTTGGTGAATGTTAACACAAATATTTAATTTTAAAGGTGTGTGGGATTTACATCTAAAAACTTTTTAGGGCTATCCAGAAATGTTCATGGAAGTCTTTATGGAAGTAACCCAGTTTTGTAGGGCTCTGTCCTAAACTCTGCACAGTTTGCCAGGACAAGGCATCGATACAACTGACAATTGTATTCTGTCTTCCAACCACCCTCTCAAAATTTCAGTATAATTCCCTATCCTGTTTTTACAATCTCCATCAGTATTGTGTAGTACTGAGACAGGAACTTAATTGTCATGATCCCTTCAAAAGGAAAAATATTTTTGTCAATTTTCCCTTACCATGGAATTTGTGTTGAGATTATATGGTGTTATTTGTCTTTTTTACATAGATGTGCAGATACACACAGAAATATATTGTTTTATATTGAATGTATCAGGGAAGTGTGGTATTGCAGAGATGAAATGTGTGAGGGAACATGATCTTTCATTTCCCCATGGGAGCAAATGCTGGATGCTCTTGTGCATGGAATCTCTTTTCCATTGATCCCTGGGGCTTGTTTAGAGTTGATGTGTGAAACACACAGCACTTTGATAAGCACAGGCTTATTCTTATGTAAATAGAATGACCACGGTGTGTCAGTGTGGGCATCCAGTTGCACTTCTGTCTCTGGCAGGACAGAACAGCAAGTCCTTTTCACATCTGTGTTAGACCAGCATAAACTTTGGCCAGCCCATGTTGCTTCATGTTTCTGCCAAATTTTAAATAATTTTCCTTATTAAATTTTCACACTTAAGCACACCTGTGTCATGCTCCAGTGGAATTCCAGTTGCAGCAGAAAGCCACTGCTGTTGTTCAGCAGTTGCCTGTCTCCTAGATGATAAAAGGGCTAAACTCTCTACAACTTCCTGAAAGGTGGTTGTAGTCAAGTGGGGGTTGGTCTCTTTTTCCAGGCAACAACTGACAGAACAAGAGGACACAGTCTTAAGCTGCACCAAGGAAAATATAGGTTGGATATTAGGAAAAAGTTTTTTACAGAAAGAGTGATAAAATATTGGAATAGTCTGCCTGGGGATGTGGTGGAATCACCATCCCTGGACGTATTTAAAAAGAGATTGGACATGGCACTCAGTGCCATGATTTAGTTCAGTTGAGGTATTGGGGCATGGGTTGGACTCAATGATCTTGAAGGTCTTTTCCAACCTGGTGATTCTGTGATTCTGTAAACTATGCCAGTTTTTTACTTCAGTTTAAAGTCAACCTTCTTGTCTTAGCTGAAAGCATTAAACTTGGTTGACTGTGCCCAAGAACGGAAAGGGAACACTGTCAGTGTCACTTGCAAGTGACAAATGGTTGTGGAAACTGATCCTTGCTGCCTCTAGCTTTGTGAGTGACCCGTTTGGTCCTGTGACCTGGGCACTGGCATCCCACAACCAATGTGCTCTTGGATCTGTGCTCCGGAGCACCCGATCCTGACCCTCTGCTGCAGTTACAGTGCACTGGAAGATAGGCTGGGCATGGTAAACCTCATCCATGGGATTGGTGTGGCACTGATGGAGCTTTGAACAGTCAAGTACTGAAAGGCTGACATTGCTGTACGAGTCCTTTCAGGAAGTTCTTTCAAGAAGAAAACAAGAGATGTTGTGCAACAAGAGATGCTCATCATTTCATATGACTGGGACATGGGTTCAGTAGCCATAAACTGTATTTTGAGAAGTGTTCCCTGCCAGCTGATTGTGGTCCTGCCCACCTAATGCTGTTTGCTGTGTCCTACAGCTCACTCAAAACCAGATTTTTTTTTTTTTTTAATGTCCTGGCTGTACCCCAGAGTGGACAAGTCTACTGTTATTGAGGTCTGGTACTTTATTTTATATGTGATTATATGAACATACAGGAACAACATTCAGCAGACTATTGAGTTCTTACATAATTTTTCTTTGGGGAAAAAAGTTCTTTTGTAATTGAGGATATAGACTGCTCTGTACAGCTACAGTTTGGGAATACATACCTGGGCTGACTTTAAGGCACCAAAGTATCTTGAAAGCAGTGTAATTGTAGTAAGAAATCCTCTGCAGACACCAGTTGACTTTTTCTATAAATGTCACTGGTGGGCCTTCATAGTGTCACCACTGGCAATAGTCATGTTTCTGAGTCCATACCCAAGTCCAGTATTTTTATACAAGCTATCCTTAGGACTATACTCCTGAGGATGTGTTTGCTAAAAACTGCTGCAGTATTCTATGGAGCATTTTTGTGACCTAATTGTTAAATTCGTCTTTCTACACAGAACGCACTGGAAGATGATGCTTTTTAATGGTTTTATTTTTTAGAGGTTTTTTCTGTTTTGCTTTTTTCCCCCCCACATGGTAACATTTCCATAGAAGAAAATCTTCTAAGTGGTACTGTAAATGATATTAATATTTTCAACATAAATATTGAAAGACAATATGCTGCCAAAATGTTTTTGCATATATTCCTGATAAAAATTATTTTAATCTTCTCAGTAGTTGCTGCTGGCTACAAATCTTAATACAATTTGTTTTTGCAGGCAGTTTAAATCAAAATTTTAGCAATATGTTCTCAATAGTGAGTGTACTGTAAATTCTGCAGTTAAAATGATTATTTCAGAATATATAATTAGAGTATATTTTTTATGCCAGGTGGCAGATACTAAGTAGAATTAGAGTTTTCTATTGTTAATTTTTTTGATACCTGTAGAACAGAATACAGATTATTTTACTCTTTTTGTCTCATAAGAACAGGTTGGAAAGGCCTACTGTTAGTGTAAGTTCAGGTATGTGTATTTGGAAAGGAAGGCAGGTATTATTCTGCTGCTAATAATTTCCTTTTCACTGAGGTTGTTGAAAATTGAAGTACACTGTAGAAAAGATGATAAAAGCTAAAGGAGGGATTTCTTCAAAGTTGTTCGTATTAACACATCTGACATTACAGGTGTGCACAACCTGGAACACATGTGAGTTAGGATGGAGTAATTTTGAATACCTTCTGTGCTTTGTGCACGTAGCAGCTGTGTACATGACACAGCTGATCTTCAGCTTCCAGCCTGAGCTTCTGTTGCATAATCTGTTGTCTTATTCTGATGAAATTAGGAGGTAACTTTGAGGATGTATAAGACAATGATTGTTGTAAAAATAGATCAAAACAGAAAAGCAAATTAATGTTGTGTCACATGAGGAAAAATTAAAGCAAGGGAAATTCTATAGTTTGAGTAGATGTACTCTGAATACATAAAATTTTATTTAAAAAAACTCAGTATTGAACTAAAACAACTCAGTGGCCTGAACAGAGTACATAGTCTATGACTGATTATTTTAATAGCAGTAGAATGAAAAAAAAAAAAAAACCAACAATATCTCTCATGACTAAATAATTACTGCTTTTTTATGACAGTTTCTTTTAACTCCATATCCCTGTCCTTCCTTTAGCTAGGTGATGCTGCATAAGTTTGCAGCTCACTTTAAGGTTTATTTTGGATTTGAATTTTTTTTTGTTTTGGTTTGCTTGGTCATTAGTGTCCTTAAGGATTTTTTTTTCCCTTACAATTTCTGTGTACACATATTAATTTATTTTCACTATATGAATTCAGTCTCAAGAAACATCTGTTTCAAGGGTAGCAGCACTGTTTAGCTGCAGGGCAGCTGGGGATCTCAAGGAGTTTATTTATACACTGAAAAGCTGGAGGGGTGTCAAAGACTGTTGGAATTACTGACTCGCTGGAATCATTCTAAAATATTAACTTGTGATAATGTAAATCTAATCTGAAACAAAATTATTTATATATGTGTATGCATGTATGTTTACATATATTTCTTGTTTTAATTCCAGGACAAGCATTTGGGGAATTTAAATATGAGGCTGTACAATGCACACACACACAGCTCAAATTACCATTGTGAGATGAAGCACAGGGCCACAAAAATGAGTTCCTGTAAGGCAAATGTGGCTGGGGCTTAATACTGGAGGGTCACTCCTGAGGAGCACATTCCTTATGCCCCATGAAATGTGGAGAACTTGGCTGTTCCTCCCCCCGAGGGAGGGGAAAGCCATCCACATCCATACTGCAGCTTAATCTGTGAGAAACCAGGGTGTGACCCAGTCTGCCTAAATTCTGTCTGAGCCTCCAGCTCATGCCGCCAGCTCTCTGTGCCTGCTTAGATATTTATCAGCACGTGAGTTTCCTTAGCACTCACCTGAGGCCACCCAAGTATGCTGACACGTCTCTTCTTAGGCCGGGGAGATATTGTCCTTTGCCAGAAACCCTCCTGAAACGAATAGGCACCTGGGCTCTCCATAAATTCCCTGGAAGCTCTTGAAAATGAGGCCAAGCAAGGACTCTGGTGGCAGCACCTTTGTTCATAAGAGTTTAATTTCTGTGTGCTTGCTGAAGAAGGGGTAGGGCCTGCTCATCGCAACGTGGCTCACACACCCTGTTCTCTGCAGTATGTGTTAATTTGTATTGTATTTATATTACATAAAAGTGATCACTGGGAATTGGGACCAGAACCCTCATTTCCCATATCCCAATGCAAGGACCTAATGGTTTCTTGCCTGTTACATAACTGGGGTTTGTATTTGCATAGTCCCATCAGCACAGTACTTTGCCCCCATGGAAGGCCTTTGAACTGAAATTATGCACATCTTGGTGCTTGAGACATCTTCCTAGCATTTGAAATTCTGAGTTTAGTCCCTCTGAGGGTAAATAATGCTGAGATCCATGTTCTGCAAGTGGATGGAAGGCTGAAGGAAAACCTTCCAAGCTGCCAGTACCTGTCTTTTCTGGTTATGTGTACTCCTTGTTGAAGAGGCAGTTCTCTTAAAACTACCACGCTGCAGACAGCCAGTCACTGCAGGTACCCAAGTGAAGGGAGATGCTTCGAGTTTCAGAAGTACACCAAATCTGAGTGAACTGGAATCAACCCCACTTTTTTAGAGCCATATCCTGAAATGGGGAAATGAGACCCTTTTTCCTCAGAAATTGTACCTACAAACTGACGTTTATGTCTGTAAAATATATAATCAAACCCATGAAGTTGGAGTCTTTGCTCTTCCAACAAATATGCTCATTTATTTGTTCTAGGATGTTGTGCTAGCAATGACTCAAAAGCAAAACAATGGGGTAGCTCTGAGCTGAAGGTTGATTGTATCAGTACAAAATGAAAGGTAAGCATTGCTATTAAACAGTGTCCAAGCTTCAATACAGAACTGATTCAGTGTTCCTGGATAAATCAAGTTTTTGTTCCCTCATGGAAAATACAGATGGTTGCCTCCTATACAGAGGTGCTCTGTAGTCATGTTACTAATATTATCAAGTTTGTTGAATTATGGTGGTACTCTGTTGTGCAAATACTTAAAAGGAGCAAGGTAGTAAAATCAGTCAAAAGTTTAGCTCTGGGTCAGATACATTTTCTGTCAAGGAAACGTGTTTAGGACAGCTTAATGAGAGGCAGTGATTTCTGCACTCAACTGTCAGTTTGGATCCTAACTTAGTTTATTCTTGAAGAAGTCTCTTGTGATCTTTGGTGTACATAGCCAAAAATTAATATAAAAATCACTTATTTCATGGTTTGGTGGTAGCAAGCAAAGGTTTTAGTGAAATATCAGGAATTACTGAAGTAAAAGATGTGATTTTTTTCAATGTACTTTACATACAAACTGTGTTGTTGTGACTTTGAACAATGATACAGCGCAGTGTGATTAGTGACATTCTAAGCATGCACAGAACTGACTGTTAACATTGAATTAAAATTGCATTGATTAAAATAATACAGCCAAGATACTCTTTAATTAGCATTGCAGCCTATGCAATCACAATATTATTTACCTCTCCTCTTTTGGAGAAAACCATTATGCAAGTGTGGATGCTATTATCATGCTGGTTTAAGAACCTGGATAAATCCCTGAACAGGCATCTACTGCTCTCCTGACACTGCTTCCCCTACCGCATACAGATACAGCTTTCATCTCTGTGGTAGTCCATGCTGTAAACATCCTTTTGTGTTTTCCTCACCAGTTATATTTTCTGGAGACAGAAGACCTATGGCTTTCCATTAATTTGTAGCCTTTTCAGACATCTGCAGCTGGGGGAAGGGAAGAAGATCCTTGCTACTAACATTTGTTTCATGGGGCTAGCAGCTGACCGTCCTCATTTCTGGCCAGTGTTCATGGAAATCAGTCTGTTAATTCAGCAGCATGATGCTGTTAAATTTCTTGTCAGATTCTGAGTTGCTTAACAACATGCTATGTTTGATAGTTATTTGAAGTGCAGTGTTGGGGTTTTTTCCTTATGCATTCATGCACTATTTTTTGTCATGAAATGCAAGATGGTGTTTGATATGGAGGTTCTTAAAAAAATATCCATTTCTTATGGTGAATACTCTTTCCCTCCTACAAATTGTTCAGGTTTTTTTAGCTGAAAAATGAGTAAAAGCTTGAAGCCTGAAATGTTGATAAGTCCAAGCACTCTGGGTGCATGCAACTAATTACAGGCAACATTGAAAGAAAAAGAATTTTAGTTATCTTCTCAGTCCACTAACTTTTTAAAATTAGACGCTAGAGTGGATTTTGCATATTTGCTTAGTTAGAAAATAGCACATGGCTTAGCAGGTTATATTTAGCAGCAAGGTGTTATTTTTCCTTCAAAATGTAAAGATATTAGTACTTTTACCTTTTATAAATCTGCAAGTCAGGAAAGAAAGTAATGGAAAAAAAATAACAGTTTTCTTTTCATGGATGCAGAAAGCTTTCATTAACTTTCATGGGACTCTGGTCACCCTTTGAATAGAATTATGCCTGTAAAAATATGAATTCTGTTCTGTTTACTGTTTGACTGTTACTCCACCCTCTCGATGATGCAGTTTCGCTGTGTAGTGGGTTTGCACACTGCTTTTAGATGATGTAGATGTTCTTTGGGGATACAGTTCCTAGATTTTTCAGACCATAGGTTATTTCGTAGCATCCTAGAAATAGTTGGTGTAGGTCCATCCAATTGTCTTTGAGCTGCCTACATGTTAATCTTTACAGATCTTCTTTCTGGATCATAATATACAGCAATAATCATGAATGAGCACAGGAGTATGGGAATACTGTCATGAGTGCAGCTGTGTGAGAAAAAAGATTCAGTGAATGGTCATGTTTACTTTCAGAAAAAAGGAAGATTATTATCAATTTTCTAAGTTTGTCCTAAGGGGGGCAATAGATTTATCTGGGGGGGAAAAGTAACTATTCAAGAGCAACTTTAAATTCTTTAAAAGTTAAGTTCTTGACAATTTAGAATAGGCTATTGTAATATTGTCATCCAGATGTGCTTGCTGACAGCCAAAGAAAAATAGCGAACTTTTAAGATGTATCTCAGCTTGCTTGGAGGCATGTTCTTTTATCCAGGTGGTGGATGGGGACCTCTAACAGCACCCTCTGCTAAAACTTCCTGCAGTTTGGGACAGTGGGTGCTTGGCAAGGAGATGAGAATATCTCAGGGGTGTGCAGGGCTCCCGTGTGCCAATCTTGCCCTGCTGAAGCAACTGGGTGTCCCTGAGTGACTCAAGCACTCTGGTGAGGCTTCCCAGCTTGGCCACAGTCTGTGGGCATGTAGTGGTGGAATGAATGAGAAGCGTGGAGGTGGCCTGATGTCGATGCTGTGGGCAGCCTCTCTGCAGGCCTGCACAGTGTCTGTGTCTCTGCAGTGTTGCCCTCCCCTTCAGGAGTGTGGTCCCCCTGCCTGTGCCACCCCAGCACGTCTGGCCTTGCACCATCGGTCTGTAGTTGTGGGTTACCCCTTCCGTCCCTCCTTTACCTGGTGGACTCCTCCAACAGAGCTGCTGTACTCTTGGCAAAACCAGCTCATCACAACCCCTCAGGGCACCAGTGGCTGCCCTGGTCCCTCCCTGCACAGGCAGCCAGCAGGGATTCAGGCACGGGCAGTGAAAGCCAGCACTGGGCTTAGGCTGCCACCAAGGTCACCTCTCCTGACTGCTGCTTCTAGATGGCACTAGATGGCATTAACAATGTAAATTTATTTTAAAGCAAGCAACAGTAACTTCCTTGGCCCCTAAAAATGGGCGCCTGGTCAGCATAGTGCTCCGTTTTCAAAGTTAATTGCGTAGGTTATTTTGCCATAAGTAAAGTTGTCTGCTAATGCAGTCCTCTTACATATATATTGACTTTTCAAACCAGTATTGAAACTTTCTTATTACTGTCCTTTTTTCAGCACGTGGGCAGGATAAAGGATATGATAGGAATTTTGAAAAATCTGCCCAAAAAACTTGATGAATAGAAGATGCAAATTGTTAACTATGGTAATGAGAAAGGAGATGTTAGAGAGAATAAAATCAAATTGCACTTAAAGGGTGGGTGACGTGTCACTGAAGTGGATTTCTGAAAAAGAGTTTTCAGTTCCAGATATAGTCACTGCTTTTTCATCTTTCCAACCTGATCTCTCAAATAAAATTGTTTTGTCTGTGTCAAAATGAATTTTGGGAGAATCTGAACTATGTTGGAACTGAAAAAGAGGTCTCCTACGTGGACATCGATTTCCTTCAATGGATTGTTGTCTGCCTGTTATGCGACTTGTTCCTCTTAGGCCAGTTTAGTACTTTCTGTTCAGATTATGAGAAGCCATCAGAGCCTGTCTGAACAACCAGAAAACTTTTTTCAGGGAACTAGATAGAAGCAGAGGATGAACTTCATTTGAAATTTATACTAAACTCAAAATTTCACTGTGAAAAATTAAGTTAAATTGTTTTTATTCATGAGCTTCTAAATTAAATACATCAGATTGAGTGCTTTGAAGTGATTTTTTTCTTTAATCCCCCTAACTCTCATAAAGAGACTAGATAATCTCCCATTTATTGCAATGTAAGGCATATTTCAAATACATGAGGCAGTTTATCTCTGCAAAGTATGAAAGTGCATTTAAAATAATTTTTTTAATGCTAGTGTAACCAAAAAGCCCCAATTTTATTTATGTTCCTCTGGCTATTTCAGTGAGAAACAGATGGCTCCAAAGTACAGTTTTCGCATGCAGCGTCCTCCCATCTTAAATGGGAAGAACTTTACATCCTGACTCCATAACTGAGGTGAAATCATGTTGTCCTCAAGGCTCCCTATGCTGCTTTATCCAGCAGAAGGATTCCGCTGCAGAAATCCATCGTCAGTTGTTGCATCAGGGAATTACAGTGTGCAGTAGCTTAGGTACAGAGATCTCTTACATGACCTGTAGGCCATTAATTCCTTCTTTTGGATAGCAAATGAAACCTCGCATATGGCCACAGTGACATTATGTAACTGTGGGGAATATATTGCTTCTGAGCAGTGGTGGAAGTCTCTAAAAGTAAGAAAACAGTAGTGTAAATAGCAAGGTATTTTTAAATAAAATTGTAGTGTCCTTACACACAAAGCTTGGACTTGAGGATATTTTGTTTAAATGCTGTTGAAACACAATGGAAACTTCAATGGGATGTGGGAATTGAGCTGGAGTTGGTTAAGTTAATGTTTCATTTTATTCAAAGTCTAATAGCTATATGCCTAGTACCTGGGACTGAAAAGAAGGATATCAGCATGCTTGGAAGTCTTTCTGTGAAAGCTGAAAAGTATTCTATACAGATGCATGTTATCAATACCCTTTTTCTTTTCATACAATAATCTTACTGTAGAAGAACATCCTGGATATAATGGGCTTTGCTGTGGTGGAAACAGGACAGGTAGGTTCACAGGAGCTGAGGAAAGGGTGGTGAGGTTTGAGCCATGTCGGTGATTCAGGGTTGTTGGTAAGATTAGTGTTGGCTTAAGTGGTGTGCTTGTATGGGAGCAGCAGTTCATAAAATAAGTGATATTAAACAAAGTGAGGGTTGGTGTAATAGGGACTAAGGTACAAAGTAAGTAGCAACAACCTACATGTGGTTGTCTTGCTTATGCATGGGTAACAGATATATGTGTCGTATTGCACTATACCAATGATAAGGAACATCTGTGCTCTTTGTTCACACTGCTGATTTGATTTTTCAAATGTATTGACATGATCTAAAGTAACCTTATCACTTTAGAGTTCTAGACTTTTGTTTTTCCACTTCTCAGCTGGGTAATTTTCTTCTTGACAATGTTCTTGTACAAATTGTGAAAGAAGGAAACTGTTCATAACTGTGATCCTTTACACATCAGGAAAATTTACTTGTTTGTTTAGCAGGGGATGGATGGGGACAGAGCAAAAAGAGGTAGAAAAGCTGTCAAATTAACAGAAATAATCACTTTCTGAGTCTACAGGCCAAGATTTTGAAGGAATGTATGATTCTGTCTATTGCCAGTCTAGGTGCCAAACTTGAAAAAGCATACTTTTAATATCCAAAAGAATTTCACAATAGTTACCTTGTAATCAGGCATTATTCAGACTTAAAACCATTGTCATGACTTATAATGTTTTAATATTTGAAGTACTTTTTTCCAAAAATGCAAAATAAATTATTCAGAAAGTTCTATCTTGCATTTATAAATAGAGACTTGTTGCTTTCCATTTTAATCAGGGGTTTAATTTTAGAATATTTCAAAATGCTGTAATTAAATTAGGAAAATTTTATTTTGGGCTAATACATAGTGACTGGACTACTTTTCTGTCATTGATTTACTGTATTTATTTCTGAAATCATCATGAAAGAAGCACTATTTTAAAAAAGGCCTTGTGATTCTGACTTCATTTTCATAGCAGTGTGAAGAGTAGAAGATTTTCCTGAACTGGTTTGTGCTTGCATAAGCTGCTAGGAGTAGTAGTGTATGACTACATGTGGTTAGTGAACTTTAAATAGTAACCACAAAGTACAAAATGCTCAGTTTTGAAATGAACTGTCAATGCAGAAGCCAGGGCTTTTTAACTTTCTAATCTCTAAAGTCTATATACCAGAGCTAAGTTTGAAAACACCTTGAGATTTAATTGTGCATTTGCAGTGAAGTAACAGTAGTTTATTAATTCTAAAACCTGAAATGATGCATATAGAACTTAATGCATTATAATAACTATTTTAATTTATGTGATTTTTATGCAATAATTAAGTTTTGACATTTCTAGAATTAATCTCCTTTATGATATATATACACTCCTTTATGTTATTTACTAATCTTATTTAAAAAGGGAACATTACATATTGAATACTGTACCTCAATTTTATTGTAATGATTTTACTGGTTACCAGGTGGGGTGGCAGTTGAAAAATTTGGTGAATGCACTACGAGAGGATCCGAGTGGTGTTATCTTAACTTTGAAAAAGCGACCTCAGAGCATGCTTACCTCAGCACCAGCTTTACTGAAAAATATGAGATGGAAGCCCCTTGCTCTGCAGGTAATGAAGCTTAATCATAAGTCATACACCATCATTTTAACTATAGATTATCTCAATGATGCTTTATTGTGCTTCATCCTCAGCAGCATATAGATTTACTCTTGTATACTTGGAAAAATTGTTTCTGAAATTATTTCTCTGCGATTTGTTCTCATAGGCTTAATTGAAATTAAACCTGTTAGAACTTTTCAAAGTTAAGAAGTAATCATCCCAGTGTTCTACAATGCAGAAAAGCAGCCGCATATAATTTTTTCTAGCTAATGAGAGACAAACATGCTTCACAAGCTGATAAATTTTTGTTTGATTTCTTGAGAAGGTGTTTGTACAGTATAACCTCAAAATAGAAGGGAGGAAAATGTTTGTGTTCTCAGATTGATCACTCATGGAGTTATAGGAAAATTTATAAGGTGATTGTATTCAATAAACCACTTGACCATGAAAATTTCCTCACGTAAATAAAGTTGTGCTTGTGTCAAAGTTGTCCTTGAGATTGAAGGCTTGCACATAAGGAGGCATAGCACAGGATGTCTGGCTGGCCACTTAATTTTAGTAAGCCTGCAACGTGCTGAAAGCCGTGGAATGGTTTCATTAAAGCTCTCATGTTTAACTCTAGGATAAAATGTCACTGTGATGGATTACTCTAGGAAGTAAAAGTTATGTTCAGACTGATGAAGGCATATAACAAACTGATGGAGCCAACAAATAATCCATTTTTTCCATCCTGTTCAGACAAAATACTGTTTAGAAATTTATTTTGTTTGCATAAAGAGTGCATTCTTTGGGACATTTTTATTACCACACTAAAAATACTAATTAAAAATTAAGTACAATTGAAAGAGAAAAAACTTCTGCAAAGTTTGGAAAGGAAAATGGGATATGGAAATGCCACTGCCATTATCTATGGTCTATGCCACATAAAAAGAACTAATGCCATGAAGAACTTCTTTCATATATATGTGTGTGTATATGTGTGTGTGTGTATAAATATATATTATAATGGTGAAATGCATCATAGTCTTTGAAACTAAGTTTTTAAATGATTGAGATATCTTGACCTTTCAGATATAAAGAACTAACTACACATGTGACAAAAACTTTCAACCAGGAATTAGTGTCTGAAGATAAAATTGCAAACCTGGATGCATGATATGAGTGTATGAATGTTTATACTTGAAGGCTGCACTTTTTTCATAGCTTTAGTGAGAAAATAAATACAAATGCAAGATACACATCATTGCTTTAAATGGGATCAAAATGCTTTCGGTCTAAATCCTGAGTTTGGGTGAGTTTGGTACTTCTTTGGTGAATTGGGCCATGCTCCTAAATACTCCGTTTTGCTTCATTTTATCATTTATCAGCAGAATAATTACGCTTCAGACTCCACATCAGACGTTTCTGACAGGTACTTGGGTCTTACTCAACTGATCTAACTTTAGATGTGCTGTGTAAATATCTACATGTCCTTCAGGTTTCTCATTTGAGGTCCGTTGGGCCAGCAGACATGCATTAGCAGTTACTGGTTCATTCATTTTGGCCTGTTCTAGACTGATCTACCTTAAGATATGGTGAATTTGCCCCTGCACATGCCTCCTTCTCTGCATTTGATGATAAAGGAAATCTGGACAGCTAACTTGAATATAGATTATCTGTATTGGATGACACTGACCCTAGATAGTGATTTTCTGTAATCTTACAGATTTGGGGAATGGGGGGCAATGGGAGTACTGGGAGGGGGAGCAAGGGGTGGAGGGAGGGTTGGTTCTTGCTGTTAGCATGAAAAATATGAATATTTTCAAGGCTAATATGAGCACAAATAGAGCTACTGTTAAACATTGCAGATATAATTCTGGTGTCACGATGATATTATTCTGATTTTATCAAACATGACACCAGGAAAAGGCCAGAACCTCGTTCAGTGCTTATGTGTGCAGTGGGCATATGTGTGTCTGTTGTAATTTATAATTTTAGTGTGAGAAACAACAGTTTCCTTAAGTAGGCGGAGTGTGGACAAAGCTCCAGGGTGAAGTGCAGGCAAACTTCAGAAGATGCATAATGTGGAAATTTCTGTTGTTGATTTATGCAGATCAGAGTCAAACAGATGTTAAAGTCAGCTGATGTTAAAGTTTACATGTAGCCTAAGTGTGAAATCAGTACTGTACATTTTATCAATAATAAGCAGCAAAAACAGTCAGAATGCAGTGTAAATTTAATTTTATAGCTGTAGAAATACAAAGAAATTATGTTTATTTAACAAGTTTTATGAAAAAAAATCTTCAGAAAAACTGTAGGTCTAACAGTTGCAATTGGCGCAATGACTGGGCTGAAATTTCTTATGTTCCTGATTCACATAAAGGGGCTATTCTTTCATAAAGCTTGGGAGGTAATGTGAGAGGAGAGGGGGGAAAGTGATAGCAAATACCAAGAGAACATAAGAGAATGCAGTGCTTAATGTCCACTTTGCAAGCAGGGGAGGTTGTGGTAAATTGTTTTCCTGTATCAGGATGTCTTGAAATTATTGAGAACATTAAAACTGTGCATTATCCCAGAGTTGAGTTAATTGAACCATATGTACTCTTCAGCGGACACAAGCTATAAGGAAACTTTGACTCAGTAATAATTCTGTTACAGTGCAAAATCTTCAGAAGATTGTAGAGTGAGATATGGGGATGAAATTCTCATAAAATGGGAAATAGGATCAGCAGAAAGACTGCTGTGGTCTTTTTGTTCTACAAATAAAAGTGAACACAGAAAAAATGTGATGTCACAACCTAATCATATTGTGAAGAGTGAGGTTAGAAGGTGGAAGTTTGCCCTAATGTAAGAAGGATGACACAAAATCAGACTTGTTTTTTGTATGCATCCCACCAATCAATACATTTAACAGCTGATGCCATGGGTGTAGAAGGTAAATATTTCAGTGTATTAAATTCGAAGACTCATTTGCATTAAAATTTACATTGTGATGGTTAAATTGAGAACCTTCAAAACTTAATTTTAGCTTAAAGTGAATAACATGGAGGCATTATTGGTCAATTACATTCTGCTTGTTCAGTCAGTAATTGTGTACAGGAAGGTGAAGTTTGCCATTTGCAGCTACATGACAAACGAGACTTCATGGAGAGACACTAAAAATGCCTGTGAGCTGGGAAAGTGCCCGACGAGTCTCCCAGCTCAGGCAGTGTGCAGGTACTGCCAGTGTATTGAGCTGGTCTGTGTGTGAGTGACAGGTCATCCTAGGAGTTAAATTATACAGAGAGTGAAATGCTTAAGAGCTTTCTGCCCACTGTTAGTGATCTAAATTATCCATATACCAGGCAAACATTCACGGTCTCCAAGTGTGGAAAATGTTTTAAGATCATTCAAATATTAACTGGTTTTTAATTGGCATAAATGCTTCTTATAATTTTCAGATGTTTACTTTGAACAGCTCTGCCTTTGCATTGCAGTCTTGCCATGAATTGGAAGTTAAATGCAGGCTATGCAATTATCGATTAATTCTTAATTCTTTGTGAGGTTTTTTTCCCCCTTTTAGCAGAAACATGTATATTTATTCTTTTCATAAATATTCTTATCCTTAGAATAAATATGAAAGGTTAGGGGAGAGAAAGAAAGAAGAATTATGCATCTGGTGTAGCAGTCCTGAAACTGAAATTGAATGGCTTGATGTACAGTAAAATAATATAATTAGCCTATGGCTATAATATGCACCATTACATAATGAGTTTGTATTTACAAGCACATTAATTCCAGCTCTAAGGTCAATCAGTACAGAAATAAAAAACTCCCTTTTTTCCACGCTTGTGTCCTGATTAAAGAAAGTGCTGTTTGGTTGGTTGTTTATTTTTTCCTGTTTTCAGTCACTTGATTGTCTGTTTTAATATCCATCAGTATCTAACCTCTTACTGGTAATCAAGGTTCTCCCATGATGCGTTTTAGAATCATGTCCAAATTTGTGAAGTCAAGGGATTTTTCAGCCTGTGTTTTTCATTATTGGTTTTATAACAGTTGAATTAGGCAGCTGTGGCCTCGGGGAGTTTAGTGGTTGCCTTGTGCAATTGAAAGTATTCGTTAATATGGTATTGTACCATAAATATTAAGATGTTATGCCTGCAAGACAAACCTTACTAAATTTGCCTTTCAGTTACTTTTTTTGATAGTCTGATCCATTGTGTGAGAACCTAGAATGATATTGCACTTTGCAATATTTGTATTTCTGACTGCTACTGAATATGGTGAACAAACCATTTAACTTTGACCTTTAATTTATTTTATTTTTCTTGCTTGACGTAGAGGTGACTTTATCTTTGAATTCTCCAAATTTTTGTCTGGTTCGAAACCTAACTTAAATAAATGTCCTCTACCCTAGATTGTCTGTTTTATTTCTCCTTTCCAGTTTGTGTTATTTTGGGGAGGTTTCAAAGGGAGGCTCCTTGAAGTGCTGTTTGAATAAGGGTGGAAAATTCAATAGAGAAGATTCTCAGAGCATAGGAAATTTTGTGTAAGTCGCTGTCATCACAGTAGCAAGAACCTAGCTGCAAAGTCCTCCTTTGCCTCCTGGAAAATGCTTTGTTAATTACTCAGAAAGAAAATGGACTTTATTACAGTGTGGAAGACTCTTCATCCAGTTTTTTTTCAATACAGAAAAGGAGTGCTGAAGCAACATGTGCCGTGCCACGGTTAACTTGGAATGCACCTGCCGGTGGCAGTGAGAAGGCTCTTCCTCATGGCAGTGAAGTGGGGGCAGGTCCAGCTGCCAGCCACATCTGGTGTGTTGACTTGGAAAAAAACCTTCTGACCCCTCCTTCACCAAGCCTTTTTAAATGTCACCTTTTGTATATCTTAATAGTTTGCTGTACTGTTTTGTATTTGATTAAATTGTACTGTTATAAAATCACCAGCAGCTCAGTATCTGTAGTCTGTTTAACAGAGTTTGTTTTGGATTAGATGTGCATCTTGTTTCCACTATTATATATTCAGCGTTTCATTTTCCTAAGAAGAAATGGCAACAATAACAAGTCCAAGAAATAAAATGCTACTTTTATTATTTTTATTCAGTATATTTTCTTACTTGATTATATTGCCTCCTTCATTCATCTAGACACAATGCTATATACTGTTTTCGTCATTTATGACTAGAACTAATCATCCTACACTTTTAAATATTAATAAAATCCTAACTTCTTTGCTTTTAAGTTACTTAGTTGTCTTTGAACTGCATGGGAACTGGGCATTCTTTGTAGTAGCACTGTTAAAATGAACTCTGACTGAATTAGTTACAGTATCTCATAACTTCATGTCATGGTTGTTCTTATAAAAAGATTATTTTATTGAAAACATTTTTTTTTCAATGTATTGTTGTAACCTTGAGTGAATATGAAAAATATATTGGCAGTAAAATCCGCTTACTGATGCAAATACTGTGTGAAGATAATGTAATTTAAAATTTTGTATTAGTTTTGCTTATATTTTGAAAATTTGTGTTTCTTTTTCTGGAGCAATGTTTCTCAAACTTATATTGCAGCTTCCAAGGGAGTTAATGAAAGATTCAAAGAGTTTTAAAAAACATTAAAAGGAATTTTAGATAGTGTATATTAAATATTGATTACATTCATTGTTTAGATAGAAAAATCAAAAATAATACGCTGACTCACTGGGACACTCTCTCAGTTCCTTCAGGATTGGGGGTGGGAAAAGCAGCAATGGGTCCTGTTAGCAAGAAGGAGGTGGGGACCACAGGGAAGAGTCAGCCAGGGACAGAGCAGCTTCTGAGGAGAGGGGATTGTGTGCTGTCAGTCAGCACTGACAGGGATTTCCTCTCTCCCAGTGTTAGAGAAACTGCTGTGAGTAAAGACAGTTGGTTCCCTGTTCTCCAGCCAAGTGACAAGTTTAGGGAAGGCTTCATAAAGACTAATGATCCTGAAGGAGTGTGGTGCATTCAAAATGTTTGAGAAATAGTACTCCGGAATATATTGAATTACAGATTTTGTGTCTGTCATTGTGAATTAAGATTGATGCAGGGTCATTTGTGGGACATTTTTTAGGTTGTTCCAATTTTAATATGTAACTTCTAAACTTTTTCTGTCAGACTTTTCCCATGGGCCAAGTATTCAACTCATTAGACCTGAAAACATCATAGTTTTATTGCTGTTTCAGCAAGCCCACTTGCCCTGGCCAATCTGCCAAAAAGAACTGAAGCAGGAGACCCTCTACTCCTTGGAAGAGAATTAATTCAGTGATGTCACTGATGTCCAAGGCATCCAATTGGGAAATACTTGATTGGAGTTGCATGTGGTTTTGTGTCGTGTGCCTGCATGTGGCCCACTGAGTGGCTGCCATTGAAATAGAGAGCTGCATGAGCTGGTTACTTACAGGTGACCAGATTGACTTGAAGTGAACAGTTGTCTCTAAATTTCAATGTACATGTACCATACTTCCAGGCCATATTCTGAAGGCTTTCTTTTCAACCAGAGGGGTCTGAACACTTCTTAATTCTGTATATAAAAATGAAAGCTGAATTTCCACAGCACAAGGTGCTGTTTACAACAGTGCTCTCAGTGTGTTGAGCTAGAACCAGGACAGACCACCATGTTTTTACAATGTAAAAGTTCTTACTGAGGTACTGATTTACTGGTGTAGTCATGATAAATACTTTTTTTTTTTTTTTAAAAGAAGTAGTGACCTACTTTTAAATTTGGATTTTCCTTTTTTTCCTAGTTAGACAGCTTTTCTGTTTCTGTGGAAATAAGCAGAGAATTGAGTTTGGCAATGCAAAATGGAGAAACATGGAAAATATATGAGACATCCTACTATGTTTTGAGACAATCCTAGAGGATTGTACCTCCACCTGGATTGGATTGGATTGTGTTACAATTTCTGTCCCCCTGGGAGCTCCAGGTGGCCTGGGAAGGTGCATTGGCTTTGCCGTCCTGTGAGGTACCACAGTCAGAGTGTCACCAGTTACACTGTGTGTGTTCACTCTGAAAGTGTCTGATGGGAGAACAGTTGCCTTCAGTAAGTTGGATAGCTTGTGGCTTTCTCTGTTAGACTGAATACCATTTCTTCCTATTGCACTCACTGTTTTAACCACTTGTTTTAGCCAAAATATGCATTTGTCAAAGATGTGCAAACCCAAACTGATTTCCAGGATCAACCAGCAAATTGCCTGGAGGACAAACTGACCTGTATGTCAGGGCTGTGTGTTATACCAAACAGATTCCTCAGACTTCAGCAATTTTTTTTCCCAGAAATTAAGGCAATATCATTAGAATTTAAATAGTTACAGCCAGATATTCTGGACTGTAACACATGGGAAATTCTTTCCCTGTGTTCTCTAGCCCTCCAGCAGCTTGTCAGGACCACCAGAGGCCCATCAAACTCTTGTAAGTCCAGATCACTCTTACGCTTGAGCATGATTTTCCCTACATAACATAAACCATAAGCTCTTATTGACTGCCACCATTCTGGTGTCTAAGGCCCCCTTGCCTCTTACCTGCCTTTTCACAAAGGTAAACTAAAGGGTTGTCTTCTGCCTCTAAATGGAGAAGAGCAAACCCATCTACACAGTTTGTCTTCCTCTCAGTGCTTCTGCTGGTATGAGCCATGAGCAAACAGCTTGGGCTTAACAAATGTAAACAGGATCTAGGTCATAAAATCCTTTTGGCTTACCATGAAAATTAATTCAACAGGCTACTCAGCAAGCCACAACGTGTTCTTGTCATAGAAGTGCTAGATATCAGAGAGGTAACAAACAGTGTTGTATTAGTGAGTGGTTCAAAAACATCTGTGGCTACAGTGTCACAGATGAAAATTTAAAGGATAAGATTTTTGTTTCTCTGAAAGAGGGAGACGGAATGTTTAGGGTGTTTTTTATTGTTTTGGGTTGCTTTGAGTTTTTTTTACCCTGTTTTTACCACCAACTTTATTCTTTTGCAGACTTGTCTTGTTTTTAGTGGTTGTAAAGTCTTTTACCTGTCTGGTTTTTTGTGTGTGTCTTTCTCCCTCTCTTCCTGTAAATACTGGCAGTCTTTCCTTGGCCTGGCTTTAGAATACCCACATTAACTCTAATGAGCAAGGAAAAAATTAAGCAGTATTACTGTTTATAGGAGACAGATTTTGAACATTCAAAACCAGAAAACTTGTGTCAGTTTATACCTGTTGCTCTAAAGGTGGACTTGCAAAGTTTTAACAAGCAAATATTAATCATCCATTTTATTATGGATACTATAAATAACATCTAACACAGCTCTGTTCCTAAAACAAGGCAGTAACTGCCTAAAGGATGAGGTTTCCTAAGTGATATTCGTTGTTCCTACATAAACACTGTAAAAAAGTAACACAGTAGTGGGGCCTTGGCTTGATAAGCATAGATTTGAATGACTTATCACCAGCTGATGAAAGGCCAACATTCTGACAGTGTTCCTGCTTTAAACTTCTGGGGTTTTCTGCTGCAGTGTCAAGATTAATATCTAGAAAATGAGAAGTGATTAATCTGCACAAGAATGCCCTTTTAGTCTGTCATAAAGTATTGTTAATAGTGCTGGGAGTAGGATCTTTCTATGCACCCATTCAGTCCACATTTAGAGCTTCTCTGCCATCAATACAATGTGAAATTTTTGTGTCTTCAAGTAGTTACTAAGGTCAGAAATTACAGTTACAGGGAACTCTCTTCAATCCCAGCACTTCTTTCTTCAAGGAGTAAACTTCCAAAAAGATGGAGAAGAAATAGCTCTTTCTAAGCAAAACTCAGTATATTCTAATATTGGATTCTGTTTAGGGTGTATGAAGATACTCTTGGACTTGCTGTTCTGCTCTTTTTCTTCTGCTTGAGTTTAGCTATCCCACAAACCAAGCCACACAAGGCTTTTGTTTTTAGACAGACATGTTATTAAGTACACTAAAACAATCAAACTTTTCTTCTCATTTAATTTTTCTCCATCTGTGTAGAGACTTAGAAAATCTTGCTGTAATTTTCAGCCGTACAGTGATTTAATAAAGATAGTTAAATTAAGGAAGAAAAAGGTATGCTTAATTCATGAGATAGAGATGTGATTAGGAGGAAGGATCCTATCTGGACTGCAATGATAGCTAGAATGTGTGATTATTTTGTAAGGAGGGTACAGTTTATTTACCTGTGAGTAAATGTTGTTTTGTGAGGAGTGTGCCCAGGGGAATGAATAATAATAATAATAATCTCCAGTTGATTCTCTCATAGCACGTGTGCTCTGAGCATGCAGTACCTGATTGAACAGCATCTGCAGGCATAAACTGAAGCTTTTACAGTTGATTCTTAAGCCATAGAGCAGATGGGAGGATTTGACATTCAGTTTAATGCCTACTTATGCACCTTTTGCTGTCAACACTAGACTTTTCCTTTACAATGTTAGTTTAATTAAGGAATTAACTGGATTCTGTATGTTATCTACTCGTTAAGATTTCACCAGTAGCTCTAGTGATCACTAATTTCATGGACATTGGCAATAAACTTGCTATGCTAAAGGGAAAGAGATGTAACCAGAGGAGTCAATTTTATAAGCACAATACATGTCCATTTGTAGATCTGTCTTCTTAGCATGAGTGGTTTTTTAGTCAGTTTAAAAGCACACAAAACATTAGAACTACTAACTATTTCTTTACCCTTCTGAACTGTATTCTGGTTTTGGCTTTTACAAATAAAAATGTGTAATATATAAGGATAATCTTGATTATTTCTCTCTCTCTTTTGAACCAGCCTCTTATTCCTAGAAGCCCTACAAGCAGTGTTGCTACTCCATCCAGCACTATCAGCACACCTACAAAAAGAGACAGCTCTGCCCTTCAGGATCTCTACATACCCCCTCCTCCAACAGAACCTTATGTTCCAAGGTAAAAAAATATCATTTCACAGTACAATTTGATATTAAAAATGTTTGTGAAGTACCTGACCATTCTTTTCATATCTGTTTATTAGCCTGCCCTGCAGATAATACTGTATTAATATTGTATTTTCCTAGTAAGCTGGTTATTAAGGGTAGATGTGTTGAATCAGACCCACAATGTTCTGAATCAGTATCTTGTCTGCAGAATGGACAGTAGCCTTTAGAAAAGAAGGTTCAGTACCCTATTTTCTCAAGTATGGGGTAATCAATTGACTGCAACAGTCTGATCCTCTTTCAGAAGAGCAAAAGTTACCTGAAACGCTGAATCTAGAACTAGGAAAGGAACTTGTATCTGTCCCCTTGCCCAATAATCATGGTGATTAGGGAGTCTGAGTTAAATGCAAGAAACTTTCAACTTCAACAACAGGACTGTTTAGTCCAGCCATAGTGTTTTCTGTTGTAGATATATTTGATTAGATATTATTAGAGCAAATTTCAGGTTTGTGTTTTAGTGTGGCCACTCTGCTAGACTGTGCAGTGATCATGCTGCTCCCTGTCGATATACCTGCCACTCTGACCTGCCACAGGCATTTTCATCTCTCCCACCTCTCTGGACTGGGAGAGCCAGAAGAGCAGCAGATCTTCCTTGCAGATTCATTCGCCTACCTTTAAACAACCACAAATGATTCAGTGTAATTCCATAACTTACAGATGTTGCTTTCCTAAAATTCTGAGAGGATTATGGCCTACAAGTAATACAAAAGTGGCTACCCAGAGGTCTAGGAATGTATTTAAAATGAATCAGAATTCCTAAAGCTTCCATATTCTTAGAAACGGGCTATCATATGTCCAGTTAATGTATTTTTAAATTACTTCTTACTTTTCTTTTAATTACCTTTCTTGGAAAGATTATAAGGGCAGCATGTCCTCTGTTATACCTGAGTTTCTTGTAGCTGAGTTTTTCTTACACTTTCTTATCAGCAACCCCTCCAGCCAGTTAATAAGATGTATGACCTGGTACTGACAGGACTTTCCAGGGGGTTGTCCAAGAGTGAGGTATATGGCAAATTAAATTGCCTAGTGGGGAGGAAAAGTTGTGATTCTATGATAAATTCTTAACTCTTCAGAGGTATGAAAAACCTTCCAGGACAAAAGTGTGATTTTTGACTTCATGAGGATGTCAGAAGCCTTTTGTGAAGCCTTAAGCTGTGTCCCATATTCCTTCCTTATCCCTGCCTCATCTGTACCTGGCTTGGTTTCTATTTCTCACAGAAAAAAAATAAAAATTGTTTCAAATGTGACATTTATAACCCCGTTGAACTTATGCATAGTCTAGTTCACTATCACTATTTTGTTTTTTCTTTTAATTCATTCTCAGTCGTGACACTTGAATTGTGCACAGGAATCCAATATATATTTTATCTCCCTGATAACAGTTCTTTATTATGCTCAGATAAATATTTTAAGGACATGGTTTTCAGAAAACTGACAGAAAAGAACCAAGTATTTAATTGTAATCCATTAACATAAAAAAACCTGGGGGAAAGAAAAACCCAACCAAAATATAGTCTTAGGTGAGTTTCTCTTTGAATGCAGTAGTCATATGGTAAAGACCTAGAACTCCTGAAACTATACTATCTTATAGTGCATCCACATTTTTCAAGTATTTTTGGTGAACATTCACTACTCTTCAGTTTTTGAGTTCTGCTCTAAAAATTGAGATCTTCCAAATGGATTTTGATTATTTATTAATAACATCTCTTAAATCATGATGATAATGCAGTAGTTTGAACCAATTCTGATAAATCTTGTAATACATATTAGTACAAACTGTAATCTTATAGATTAAGCTTTGTACATTTGAATTTTTTCATCAGCTTAATTGTAATGGAGTATTCTTGATTTCACCTGTCATGTAGAGTGCAGTGTTTCTGAATAATTTGTTTGGGCATTTCATCAGGTTTTTTGTCTGTGATTAACTACATTAAATCATGTCTGTATTTTGGGTATTATCAAACTGCTCAACATCTGTTTCTCAATTTATTGTTGCCATTCCAAAGGAAGAAAACAAACAAACAAGCCCTCCTACTGTTACTGGAATAGAGGAAAAGAATTGATATTTTGATGTAAATTGTAAAAACCAAAGCCTTGGTGATGATACGCACAGACAGGACAGCTGCTGATATATCCTCACATAGATGTCATGACAAAAAGGGAGTAACACTTTCCATGTGCTGGTTACTTAGGAGTGCTGGTTGTATTTCAGTGCCTGCTCATATTTACCAAATACCTTTGGGGGTGAGAACGGAAGCCCTCATTTCTAGAGGGCTGTGGCAAAGAGTGTTTGCCTGGTGGCTCTGTACTTAACTCCATGCTTGCAGTAAAGATCCCTCTAGGTCAGGCTGCCCTGCCTTCCTTGTGCCAGCCCCTGATGCTGGTTGCAGCATTGATTAGCATCTGGCTGGTTTATGTCATGTTAGCTGCTGGGGTCCCCAGCTCTGTCACCACTCTGTCACCACAGAAAACTGACTTCTGTCACACAGAAAGTCTTTTTGTGACTGGAGGAAAGCCCATAGCCCTCTTGGGGCTGCACCAGCCCCCCTCACTAAGCCAACACCATCCCTGCTCTGGGAAAGCAGCTTGCCAAAGTGAGTGTAGTGATCAGTGGGGGTTTGTGATGCCGCACTGTCACACCGAGGCAGGATGGCCTTTTCTCATCCTTCATGGCTGCCTGGGTCCCATGAGGAGGCTTTGCTTTGTCCTCAGATGGAGTCTCAAGGTGCCAAGGGAAGTAGGGGTCAGCATGCTGGCCAGCTTGGGACTCACATGCGAGTCCAGGGGGGCTGAAGGACTCCAACAAGAGCATATGGCCTAGCTTCTCTCTTGATTACCTCTCGTGCATTTTGCTGCCCAGAAATAACTGTTTGATCAAGCCTTTTGCAGCTATCTCCAGGCACAGTTCTACCAGCATGTTTACTACATGAGCCCTGGTTCATCTAGTGCAAGAAATGACTCCTAACCCAGCACAGCTTGCTCTCTTGTTTGATGCCTTTGAGTAGTTTCCATTTTCAAAGAGTGGGGCAGGGGTGCAGGAAAGCAGAAAGATCCTGGGGATCTGACACAACCTACAAAGTGAGCACTGTCTTGGGGTAGCAGCTGATAAGCAGGTGCTACACACTGTATTTGAAACTGCATGGATGTACCTATACAACTTCTAGACTTGAAATGATTGTGCAAACTATGTCAGATGTCTGTACATCTTCTGTGCCTGGTTCTTCTTGACCTGGGGTTAAAGTGTAAGGAACCAGACTGAATTTGCTGATGCTTGTCATGTAGCCATGTCTTGAAACTATCAGATATATTTAAAAATGCAAGCATAAAAATATAAGACCAACATTATTCCTCTGCCCTAAATCATAAAATGCTAGGTAGTTTCCAGAAAAACCAAGAAAAATAAAAAGAGTAACTGCACATCAATTTTATTTCTATAATTCTTTTCAAGAGAAACCAATGAGATGGATAAATCTGTAAAGAATTGAACAAGGATGTGTGAGGTTACTGGCATATAAATGCATACATATGCTGTGTGATCCTGATGTGGGGTGGATTTCATCTGTTTCAGTGTATGAAATGTCAACATAGGCCCATGTTTATTGAAATATTCACAGTTTTAAAAAAATCAGTGTCTTATCTCAACATATTAAAAACTTCTGTTTTTAACTAAAGGGATGAAAAGGGAAATCTCCCCTGTGACGATGTTGGCAGACACATAGTGGGCAAACCAGTTCATACAGGATCTGAATCTCCAAACTCATTTCTGGACCAGGAATATCGGAAACGCTTTAATGTGGTTGAAGAAGATGCAGTTTTATACTGCTATGAATATGAGAAAGGAAGAACAAGTGGTCCTGGAAGGAGAGAGAGCACACCGACATATGGTACAGCATTGATCTCATAAAGATAATCACCATTTGTTGATTTTAGGATTTTCGTGCATCTGCTTTTGTTTTTAACCGTGAAAATATTTCTGGTGGCCATTGATTTTGCTAAGAATTCAATACTACTTTAAGTCCAATTTCAACCTAAGAGCTTATTCTGTTACAGGAAAGAAAAAAATCTTGCTATGATAGGTAAGTCCAGTTTAAAATTGATGTGTTTTTTGAATATAAATTCTATTTTTGCTATCATCTTAGTTTTCCAGATTATGTTTAGCTATCATTCTATCAAAAAAAAAAAAAAAGGATATACAAGAATCCCATACTTTTTTACTAAAAATACAGAATGGAAATATTCTCTCATTATAAGAGCAAGACTTGAATAAGTTTCCTAATTCCGCTTTGGAATAATTTTCCTAGGTATAATAACAATCAAACCACTTCAGATTTACCAAGAGGTGACATGCTGCTTTCATGCTGCACTGCTCTCTAAAACTCTTTAATTTTTCATTAGTCCCAGAATTGAGGTATGACTGATGACAGTGTGCTTTTTTTTGGTAATACTGTATTAACCTCCTCTCACTTCCTATATTGCAATTGGTGGCTTTTTACATTTAGCAGTTCCTCTTTATTTGAGATCGTAGGTTGTTTAAGAAGGAATTCTGCATGTAAACATGCACGTGTATTTGTGCTACATCCACATCTTGGATTTTGGCTTATTTAGGATGAGAATTCAGAAACCATTTCTGGTGAGAGTTTTGATGCTCAAATACTTGTACTCCAGTTTATTTTACCCTTGAAACTGTTGAAACTCTTCCTTTACCTGGTGTGGCAACTTGTTTCAGCTTTGATCTGGGAGAACTGGTTTTCTGTTGCCAAGTATAAAATGGTAGAGACATAGAGTTGTTAGGCTATAGAAGAAAATGAAGAGGAAATCTCCTGTTTAGAAAAGGTATTTTGACTGCTATAGTATTAGCTGAGCACACACTTGAATACTCTTTCAACCTGCCTGCTATGTTACTTCAGTTTTTAAAGTGAGCACAAGCTCTATGTTAGGCTTGTTACAGAAATCCTGTCATCATATCCCTTTGTGAAGAAAATAGATGTAATTTATGAGGGAGCATAGATTTAGTACATCATAGCCAAGCTCCAGAATCACCTGGGAACCTTGATATAAATTGAACTTGAGCTGTGTAAAGTATCCTCAGGACCTGGAGCAATGTGCTTGCACAGCATTAAAGGTTGCATTTTCACAAAATGCACCCTTTCTACACAAGTGCACCATCGTGCTGAAAAATATTCAGTATCCTTTTGATTTCAAAGTGTTGTCAAGTATGTTCTAACAATGCCCATTCTGTGCAAAGTAACTGCTAAGTTTTCAAAATGGATATGTCAATTTTATTACTGCAGTATTTCAGATATTACAGTTGGTGTCTGCAGTCAGTTCCATTAACAGAGATGTACTCACTGTTCCAGACATTAAATTTTAATACTGGTGGTCCAGAGTGAAGAAGAACACATTTCTTCTTCAAGGACTGCTGAATGCATTATTTTGTTATAGAATAGCTTTTTTAGCCTTTTTTTTCTGTTAGCAAAAAGGGTCATAAAGGCATGGATCAAAGACTCCACTGAAAATCGGTCATTATTTAACACATTTGTTTTACAGCCTTTCACTTTTGATCTCACTTCTTTTTTAATGAATTCACATCATCAAGTCCATTTTCATTTAAGTGTATTTTCTAAAAATATTACCATTTCAGCTTTAAATTCTAAAGTTTCCCACATAGCATTTGTTAACATAAGGTTTGTGGGTAGGCATGACCTTAGGGTTTCACAGAAATCTGGAAAATGACAATAACACTCTTCAGGCTTATGGGGACCCATTAAAGAAGGTCAAAGAGAGTTCCCAGGCCTAGAGAAATAATTGTTTTCAACATGTACTTACCATTAATTTTGTGATGGTGTCAGTTTTTTTGCAAAAATTTTCTCAGTCCTCCTTCATCAGAGGTTAATAGAGCCCTCTGTAATTTCTTTATTGGAAGCTTTTGACATTTTTTGACAATGTTAACAAAGATTTTTCGCTTTCATGCTCTTGCTGGCTTCCAGCAACAGCTGGCTTCTAGCTGTTGTATAGTTGCTGCTAATTGGCCTTGGAAAGCTTCTGTTCACATGCAAGATAAAAATTTTCCTGAGTGACCTCACCATGGAAAAGAGATTAGGGAATCCATAGGGGTTAAAAGCAAGGTTGTTAGGAGAGGTAACAAGCAAATGAAACTTGAGTTTAAGGAAGGAGACATATTTGATCATTGCAGTTTTAATGCCAGATACAAAAGCAGGTACTTTGAACAGCTGTAGGTTTTGCAGAAAATTTGTTGTTACTTTTGACAACAATCAGATTTTACACAATTTTGTAGCTGTTCTATTTTATTTAAGTGTGCAGTTCCTATTAATAAGATACTGTGTGTTCAGCCTCACAAAGAACAGAAAGTTGTATTTCTAGAAAAAGAAACTGTTGAGAGCTGCTTCTGATCAGGTAAACATGAGCCGAATACATCCCCACTCAGGAAATGACTTTGTAACTGCGTGCACTAAATCTCACCAGCTTCAATCAGACTTAAATATGTGTCTCTAAATAGTAAAATGAGTGATAAGTGAAATGTTTAAAATATATGCGATTTTCCTGAGTAGTGATGTATTTGTGACCTGATCCTGTGGTCTGTACAGAATATATAGCTTTTTTTGTCAATTTCTTTTTGAAAAGATAATAAAAACTTTTACCATTTTGCTGCCTGCGTGGTATTGGTGTGTTTTCCATGCACACAGTACTTTAGCAGGGAGATGGACATGTTTGAATATTTGTTTTCATTATAAACATGTCTCTTTTTTTCAATGTATCATGGATTTAACCTCAAAAATGTGGAATAAGACTTATGTAGGGATTCTCTCAAAATAGTTTGCAAGACTTCTCAAGTTTTTGCTTTTAGCTTTGCTGCTTTCAAAATCAAATTATTTACTCACTTTTTGGGTTTGTGACTGGTAGATTGATTTAAAAAAGAGCAAGGGCTGATCTTGTTGGGAAAACATTTTGTTTTCAGTCTGTCAGATAATATGCCGTATGCTGTGCTACTCTGTTTTGTTTCAATCCACTATTTAACTTGCATAGCACACTGATTTCACTGATTTCCAACTGCATGTGTGCAATCCTTAAACAGAAATCATGGTTTACAGCATTTTTTAAAATCAATCCAGCAACATTTTTTAAAATCAATCCAGCAGCTTCTAGCAGTCTTAAATCAAAATTTTAAAAAAAGGATAGTCTTCAGCTAGTCTGTCTTTTTCTGTCTGAAGTCCAAGTGAATTTATCAATATAATGTACTTTGCTTTCTGTGGATGAAATGCTCCAAAAGAAGTTACATGTAGAGGTTTTCTCCTTTCTTTCTTACTCGGCCACTGATGGATTCTGTAAACCCACCAGGAAATATGCTATTTGTGAAGGTACTTCAGTGATATGCATGAGTTTCTGTTACCAGCAATTCACATATGCTTTAAAACAGTTCTCCCATGTGTGTGCCAGGAGCTTCCAGAATAAAAAATAGATATTGCTCAGTGAAAACTGAGGTTATTTGAATGAGTTTGTCAGTGTCAGACGTCACTCCAGTGATGATTTTGTAGGGCACTGGATTTATTTTCTAAACTTTAAAAAAATCTATTAAGTACTTAGCTGCTTCTTTTCTGTTAAAGAAGACAGAACTCCTGTCTTAACCTCTTGTTCAGAGGCAGTGCTGGATCCTCTTTCGTAAGCAACCCTGTAGAACAGCAGCTTAGCACTTAATTTGTTCTTTCTTCTAAAGAATGTTAGGTTAATGCTGCCTTATGGTGCATGATCTCAATTTTTTCCTCTGCTTCCAGGGAAGCTGAGGCCTATTTCTATGCCTGTAGAATATAACTGGGTAGGAGATTATGAAGACCCCAATAAAATTAAAAGAGATACAAGGAGAGGTAAGTGATCTGAACACACATCTTATAGAAGGCACTATTCATTTTATCTTTCTTTAAGCCATATATTTCAACATCATTTTTCAGCTTGCTTAGCTATATATGTTTGAGAACCTGTTTTGGTATTTTCTTTATTATGTATGCTTAAATTTTTGCAGAGTCTATTTTAGGATTGAGGAAGTTCATTAACCAGGCAAAAGAAAGTCATGACTGCAAAGCCATGCAGTTCTTCTTAAATTCATGTTGGCATTTCAATGATACAGCTGTATATCCCATCCATTTTGAAACTGGTCTTAATTTTATAATACTAGAGAACAAAATGTATGACTAATACTGATAAATATTTTTTATGCTCGAATGAAAATTATATACCATATTTCTTTCTATTTAGGAGTTCTTTTTGTATGGAAAACATTCTAGAGCAGCATGGGATTTACCTCAAAATCAAGTAGCATAAGTGCATCAAAATTTTGGGTTGTGAGGCTTGGATATATAACTCCACATACAAAATTATGACCTCTGAGATTGCTGTTATCAGCCAGGAACAAGCTGTTACAGTAATGATAGCTATTTCTGTAAAAAGATAAACTAAATATTCAGTAGGGATCAAAAAAGGAAACACTTGGGAATTATTAGGAAAAGAATACAAGACAAATTTAGAAGTATTCTTATGCTGCCGTGTCAGTTGTTGCTCATGCTGTGTGTGTCGCTTATTCAATTCCAGTCTCTTAATCTCTTAAGAAAAATACAGTTGAATTCAAGAAGGTTTAGGAGACGATAAAAATTAATCAAATGCATGAACTGACTTCCAAACTGGGGTCAGTTAAGCAGGCTGGCCATTATCAGTTTGGAGAACTTAGGCAGGACATTATAAAGGTTTATAAAACTGTGTGTGGAATGAAGTAAGGAAATAGGTTTGTCAGTGTTTAAACTGAAACAAGACCAAAGAGATCAAATAGCTCTGTTGGATGCTGGTTAAAAAGAAAATGAGCTGGTGCAGTTCACGTTCAAGCTAAAGAACCTCTTGCCACAGGAGGTTGTAGATACTAGAAGTTCACATGAATGCAAGGAAAGACCAGACAATTTTGTGAAAGAGAAATCTACTGAGGTTTCCTAAATTGTCAGACATTGCTTCTGGGTCAGAATGTCTCAGCTACAAATTGGTACTTGCTGGAAGAGTATCCAGGGAAAGCATGCATGATGTGGTGAATTATCTCCAACGAGTGTTCAAAGCAAATTACTTTAAAATATGTGGCACCACTGACCTTTGTATTCATTAGGACTCCTGGTAAAAAAGTAGCAAACTCCCCAAAATTATTGTAAGTCCATCATTGCTCATTTTTTTTAAAACTCCAAGACAAAATTTATTGATGTGCAACTTCTTTTATATTTTGTTCCTTTTATTTAAAATATGCCAGAAAAATGTAAGAATCATGAATTTTCCCTACCAAAAGTTTGCTTTCTTATTATATCTGAACCAAAGAAGCAAATGGGTTTTGTTAATGAAATAGCCCTGAAGAGTTAACAGTGACAGCAAGCAGATCTTAGCAAGAATGTTACATGCTTTGGAAGCAGGATTTTTATGCATGCAACAGTTGACAATGATATTTTGCATTACTTTTCTTTCAACAGAAAATTCATTACTTCGCTATATGAGCAATGAGAAAATAGGTCAAGAAGACTACATGTTTCAAAGGAATAGCAAAAAGGATACTGGGAAAAAGTCCAAAAAGAAGGGAGACAAGAGTAGTAGTCCAAGTCATTACTCACTATTGCCTAGTTTACAAATGGAGTCATTGAGACAAGAAGTCATGGGCACACCTGGACCAGAAACTGCTTTGTACCATGTGAGTAAAAATAACATTAACAAAAGTCGTGGCTCTGTGTTGTGATAAGAGACACTCTTGGTTTATAGTGGTGTTCAGACCTTCTCTGGACTGCTGCTGTTGCACTAATTTATATTCTTTAGACAATAACTAGGTCTCAAAGAAATATTTTAGAATTCTTAATTTTGCAGTTAAGATGTGGGATGAACACCAGTGTTTTGCTTCCTTTATCTAGAAGATAGCACGTTTCAAATGCAGTGTGGTATCTCTGCCTTGACTTTACTTGCTGCAGATGGCAAGGGAAGAAGCAGCAGTTTCCTGACTGGCTAGAAACCTTTTTCCCAGCATCTCTGTCACTGCAATATGCTAAGTGTTGTCAGACAACCCCCTTACCACAGGTACTTGAAAGGCCTGACAATGGCAGGAAAACTTGTGGGAAGTGGTTTTTTTTTTCTTTTGAGGTAAGGGGAGCTCTAATGCATGTAACTGTTTTTAACATAGAGCCCTCAGGAATGCAAGTATAAATGTGAAGGGGTTCTGCTGAACAGGATGCAAAAGGAAAATTGCAGTAACTTGCTCGTTTTTAAGTGTGTCCAAAAAATGGAGTTAGAAGTTAGAAGATCACAACATATTTTAGATGTGGTAAGACATTTACCCCGTAACACTTTCCATGTATTGAGAGAATACTCATCTCTCAGTGACATTTCTTTCTCAGTATATGTTAAATTCCTGACGCTATGCAGTGACAAAAACTTTTATTTTAAGGTACCATCTTTTTTTTTCCTTTGGTTCCCTCTATTACATAATAAGTCTAGTTTCCAAATTCTGTACAAAAATTAATTATGTACACAGGAACTGGAAGATTCTCAAAACTCTGGTATGGAAGTTAATGAGCTACAGCAAGCATAGAATTGACAACAAGCATTTTTCATTTACTTTGGATATCCATCCACAAAACCCTTGAACTGCTAACACCCCAAATTCTACCAGTATCAGCTAATCCTTCTCGTGCATCATTACCATTAAAGGATCTCTCTCCATAATGCCATTAAATCTTCTGCATCTATTTGAAAGTTTAGTAGGAGCTTATTCCTTTATAAAAATAAATAAAGGTTATTCATTTCGTTAGAACACAAATCAGTATTGATCTGCTAACTGGCTATGGAGCAAAATGCATGAAGTAAACAGAAAAAGGAAGCTTGGACTATTGATTTGTCCCAGGGGAAATGGAAAGGAGTCCTTCACAAAGCATTTACAGCCCTCTGCAGCTGAATATTGCTGATGCTGTCTCTGGAACCTGGCTGCTATCGTGCAGTACCAGAGTTTCTTTTTTGTGTTGATGCCACCTAAGCATTCTGATACATACATCTTTGCCATATAGCAGAGCCAAAGGTTTTGTAATAAATTGGGCAGAACTTTTCTTAAAATCTTAAATAAACAGTGCAGTGAGCACATAAAGATTGGGGGAGTACAGATAACACACAAGGAACTTGTATCTGTCTGCAGTAAAATTTTATTAAGCTATAGATAACAAATAAGACAATGAAAACATACTTGATGCTCAAATTGCATCTTGAAGATCACTAAAAAAGTGACTGTCCTATTACAAAATATTTTTTTACAATCTGCAGCTACCTAACTTTTCACAAAGATTTCACATTATTTGTAAATGGAAGCCTCTGGATGCACATGGGTTGAGTGCAAAGGAACTGCTCTGATAGTAGTGAAAGAGCTGGAGGTTTTTGTTGGGTTTGGTTTGCGTTTTTTTCAGAAGTCAATGTTTTTCATCATGCTAGAATATCAGGGGAAGAGAGAATACTTTGACTCTGTGCTGTGTATACCACAAGCCAGTGGATTTTCCTAAAGTAAAGAGCAGCTTCTACCAGGTGGCTTTAGTTGAATTTGAACCTGTAGTGCCTCAGTTGTTTGTATAAGGTCCCAGTGCTAAAGAACACTCCACCAGGCTTGTTAAGTAGCTCCAAACCCTGACTGCTCTTGTTGTTAAAAGTATTCACCTATTAGCCTGTGTTTGCCTGGCTTCTATGGCCAACCATAGTTACAAATGTACCATTAACCTCTGGATTTAAACATCTTTTGTTACCAAATTTATCCCCCAATGTAGGATTTTACAGGTTATAATCAAGTAATTTCGTAGATTTGTCTTGCTTAAAAGAGTTAAAATGAGCATTTTGGGTTTTTCTTCAAAGGTTGTGTTTTTATATCCTTTTCTTATTCTCATAATTCTTTCAAATCTTCGTATTTAATCCTGAATTATATTAAGCATCCTTCCTGAAGTATGTATGCCAGCACAGCACATAAATTTCCAGGAGCTGCATAGAAAGGTTACATAACCTTTCCTGTTCACTAGTTCTCTATTTAAATGTTTAAAGGACTGGTTACCTATTTGAAGCATAACCTTGGAGTGAGAGTATGTTTGTTACTTGGTTTTAGTCTTGTTTTGTCTGTAATTATGCTGTTTCAAATCACTTACTTGCAAGACTAGTATTGCCAATCTAAAAGCTTTTATCTTGCTTTCTTTGTTTTTAAATACAATAACATTGTGTGTGGTTGGTCATGTTGAAATATGTGACTTCTTGGATATGCTTGCTGAATAATCCATGTCTCTGAAGCAACCCTAAGTATGAAATATGTGAGAGTAAGGGCCCTGGACCCTCAAACTGGGCCCTCACGATTCCCAAGTCCTTAACAAGGCGTATTGAAGCACCAGGAGCCTGGGGTCAGCTGTGGGGTCTCTTTGTTCTGAAATTGTATTTTTAATGTGCGTATTCTGTGAAAGAGAAAGCATGCACATTCAATTTCTTCCTTTTTTTCTTCTATTTTCTTTTCCCTTTTTTCTGAATTCCCTGGAGGAGAAACCATACTGCTCACTCAGCATTCAGGTTTTGTGTCATTTTCTGGTCTTTGATTCTGTGTTACCTTTATTCAGTGATGTTTTATTTCTTTTTTGACTCCATTGATATAAATGTTAAATAATTTTGGACTAAAAATGCATCCCACTAGTTAATAATGAATTCCCTTACAATTCCAGGCATGTTTCCTTTTGAATTCTGCAGCCACTGACGTGAGCAGGTTGATTACCTTTTTGCTGTGAAGGTTTTCTGCAGAAAAGCAGCTTTAACAATTATGCTGACTTCACCTCCTTCTGCTTTTATACATGGCTC
The DNA here is from genome assembly GCA_013397795.1 of Orthonyx spaldingii. NCBI lineage: Eukaryota > Metazoa > Chordata > Aves > Passeriformes > Orthonychidae > Orthonyx > Orthonyx spaldingii. The sequence goes on along the minus strand of VZTJ01002320.1, from coordinate 619,843 downwards.
TACAGAAAAGAAAAATCTTTGATCAAAAACCTACACTGCTGAATTAAATTACCACAGCAGAAATGTTATTATTTTTTGTGCTATAAACAAAGTGGATGGTGTTAAAAGAATTACCATGGTAATGTAGAAGTGCCTGATTGTTGTTTATTTGCTAGAAGCTATTCTGCAAAATGCCAGCAGATTCAAATTGTTATATTCTAAAGTGATGGCAAGTGTGGCAGTCTAGCATTTTTCTGACTGTCAGGATACTAAACTTGCATAAAATCAATGGTTTTAACAGTTTTGTTTATATTGTTGACCTGCCATTGCAATCAAAAACTGTCTGGTCATGGGTGCATTTCAGTTGCAGCCTTGAAAACGAACAGGGTTTGCTTGTGTCCACTGAATGTAACTGATGTGATAGCTGATACCATAGCAAAACAAAAACTAATGTGTGTTGTGTCTGTGAACTAAACAGCTCTTGTATCCACTTCTGGTGTTTCTGAATCCTCACATACAAATTTTCTTCACTGCTTTATTTTTTCATCCCATTCTAGAAATTGTTTTGGCATTATGTTGATTTCTAGCCAAGTTGTTATTCCTGCATTCTATTTTTCTTCCTCACTATTGTAAAAGAAACCAGCACAGAGTGTTAATGTTTTTATTAAGCTGAGGCAAGCTTCAAACTGTTGCTAATCTGATGTGCAGACAGGTGTTCAATGTGATCTGTTTCTGTAGGTAGAAAACAGCGCAGTTAAAATTGTCTTGAACTTTTGTCTTGAACTCTGATGTATCATTGTAGTTTCTCGAGTTCATTATGTTCTTCTGTACAGGAATTTTCTTGGTGTGTTGTGCTTTGTTTTTGTTGAAGGAAAATAATGTGGTTATTTAGGAGGGAGATGGAGTCATGGGTCAAAAGAAGTTCAACATCACGTAAATAATAATTTGTCCCTAACTGGATCAATGCAACTTTCCCTTAGCCTAGAAACAGCATTTCAATGTGAAGAAAAGGTTACAGGCTATTGTATGGAGTAGTAAGCAAGATTACTTTTTCTTGCATAACTCCTTCCTATATGCCATAGACTGCAAGCTACACAGAAAAACTTATATTATTAACCTTGTTTCTTCCCCCTTCCTGCTTCCTATTATCCCTTTGCCTTTTCCAGTGTATGCTCACTTGTTCATCTATTCTTAGCAATATATAGTGACTTGCTTGTTGTAGGAAAAGTGACAGAAAAATAACAGCTTCTCACTTGGCTGTGATAACCAGTCTATTTTAAATTGTTTAATTAATTAGAGAAGTTTTCATAGTTATTTTATTTACATTTGAAAATAAGGTAAATTTAGTAGCACTTCAAGTTCATACATCTGAAACAGGTCGCTCAGTAATGGGTGGAGGAGGTAAATCAAGATTTTGTACCATTGGGATTTTGCTGAATTTACATGTGTAAATACGTACACATGCACTATCTTTAATGTTGCAGTTTTAATTGGGAGAAATAAAAGCTATCAGCTGGAGTTCTTTTGCTGCAAATTGAATTAAGTTGGTGCAATTTCAGCAAACTTTTTTGTTTTCCTCTTCAGCAATGTATAACCATCCATGTGGTTCAAGTGCAGCCTGATGCCTCTTAATCCATAATTAACAGCACTACTTGCTGCAGTGAGCACCCACGGAGAGCCAGGCACTCTCCTTTCTACTCTGCCAGTGGGGCAGCAAGGACGAGGGGTTTGAGCAGGGTTACAATTGCAGTTGTCCCTCTCTCCAGTCCTCCCAGAGCGGCCGTACCAGTTCAGCTCAGGGGGTTTTCTGAGCAGAGCTGGTGGGGCTGCATCAGTCTGGCCAGGCAAGGGTCAGTTGGCTGCAACAGTGATCTTGTTGAGAATAGTGTAAGTGAAGAAGATTTGTTTACGGACCTGTTGAAAAAATCAGGTTTTAGCCAATAATATAAATTGGAAAGGAGAAGGTAACTTTTAGCCAAAATAACTTCTACTTAAATTATGCATATTTCCAGGTATTTCTTGCCTCCTACAAAACCCTCCAGAAAAAAAAAGCAGGAAAAGAATTTTTAAAAGTTGAATTCAAAATGTGTGTATTTAGGTGTTGCCAATACAGAGCAGAATTTACCAATAACTTATGATTTTGAAAACTTTAAAGTCTAACTCTACTTAAGTGGTTGATTTTCCCTTACTTCTCCTGTTCCTCTCTGCAGAAAGGCTGAAAGGAAGTAAAAAGTGAAAATACTTAAATTACATAGTTTTTTGATGAAAATTCTTGAATCAAATATGCATGTATTTATAAAACCTTTTAATCACAGTACCCAATAACTAGCATTTTTAAAAATGCAGAACATCTGCATATTAGTTTCCTAATAAACTTGTGCACGAACTGCCCATCAATTTATTGCAAAAATCTTCTTTATAAAAATGGCATCTAAAAAATATTATATAAATCATTTACCAAAAAAACCAACTCTAACAAAACTACCACACTGAAAAACTAACAGTTTACCATAATTGTGAATATGACAGTATTTAAAGAATTTGTGTTTGGTGAATTTTTTTGTTATGGATATTGGTAAATAAAAAAATTTTGTAGAGAAAAAATTAAAAATCCATTGCACAGATTTTAAGTAGGTGTCTGAAATCTAGAATGTACCATTACAACAGATGGAGTTGGTACAATTTCTTCTTAAAAATGTTTGAAGTCCAATTGTGGCCTTATTTAAAGAAGAATGCTCCCTTTTTCTTTTTCTCCTCCCTGTTTTCACAATAGTCTATAGTTAGACATGTAATTGTTATAGAATAAAATGTAGCAGTTGGTATCAAAAAGCAGTTTAACCTAAGTGTATAGTGAAAAATATTTTCCAATAGTATTTCCATAATTTTTTTAATATTTGAATTAGTGTTACTTTTTGCTGTGGTCTTTCCTCTCCATTTAAATATATGTATTAAAATAATACTGAAACTTGCAGATAGATTACAGACTCATATGATTTAATCATCAGCTAAGGAAATTTTAAACTCCCTTTGAAAAAGCAGCAATTATTTAATGTAAAAGAATTATAGTTATGTTCCAGTTGAAAATCATTGGCATTTTTATATTCCCAGCTAAGAAACTGCACTGGATTTCAAGTAACTGCCCATAAATTAAATAAACATAATGAACAGTTTTGGAAATAATTGTGAAAAATTTAAATCTATCTAATTACCACAGTAAGAAATTATTTTAAAAATCATTTCTTCACGACTTTGTTGAAAGTTAGCCCTTTACAGTCTCAATATAATTGTGCACTCTCTAGCTTCCACTGTAAAGGTAGGATAACACAAACCTTAACCAAAGTTAGCACATATGCTGTTGAAATTTCACAAGTGAAAAACTGATTTTTCATGATGTCTAGACTTTTCAAAAATAGCTGTCTCAGACTGGACTCCAAGTTGGCTCCTGAGTGCCTCAGTAGAAAAGTCCAGCACCCTGAGCTGCTGTGGTGCCTGAGTTTCTTCTCAAGTACTTGTATGTTCATGAAGGTCCAGCAGAGCTTGGCTGGTAAAAGCTAAGCACCAGGATATCCCTCTCTGGAGGTGACCGGAGCATTTAAGACTTCTACATCTTTCTTCTGTAGGTTATACTGGTCATGTCTCACCTTAGTTTTTGTAGCCTTAGGGGGTCGTTTGGCCTGTGCTACGACTTCAGCTCCTTGCTCCCTTTTCCATCTGTGAGCATGTAGTGAAGAGATGAGGTTGTGATGGTAACTAGGTCCACATGTGTGGAAATGGAAGGTACTCACTGCATTGCAGTAGAAACTGAGCTGAAGAGGCTTTATGAAATTATAGAATAATCTGATTTGGAGTTATTTTAAAAGCCTCAAAGTCTATTCAGAGGCAAATGTTTCATATAGCGCAATGCAGAGAAGAAAATGCAGTTGTGCTATGAAGGCATCAAGAGCTTGTATCCATTTCTCATCAGCCTAATCTAGTATAGTTCAGGTATAGACAGCCCTGCGCTCTCTAGAAAGAACAACACTTAAAAAATTAAGTAAGGGAAAGTAGGATAAGGGAAAGAAAAATAATCGAAAATTTTTGCCTCTTGCCTTCATGAGTCTGAAACACCATCATGTCCCACAGCCACAATGGTCCTGTTGGCCACAGGCAGCTTTGAATGCCTACACATTGGCACATGTGGGGTTTCTTTCTGTTGGATGCTTGTGGATTTGTACATCTGACTCAGACAGAAGAGCAGCATGTCTCACATTCTCAAGTTGGAATAGTGGTTCCAGGACTTGGCCAGCTTCTACAAGCCCAAAAGAAACCATCTAAACAATACTTGTATGTATCCTTTCATTTGAATGCAGCACTTCACAAATGTAACAGACACAAAATAAGTCATAAAGGTAGTATTCATGTTGTTAAAATCTGTGTAGGAACTTCATTTAGGTCATAAGTGAACTGTGTAGCATATAAAACAAACAAAACAGTAAAACAGTTAACCAATAAGCAAAATATGCGTTTCTTGTGACAACTGGAAAATGATTGGGACAGCCATAACATTGTTGTGCTCAAAGGTAATTTTTGCTGTTCCATCTGAGTTTGGTAAAAATGTGGTTCAAAATAAATCTTCTCCATTTCTGAGAGAAAAGGCAAGAGAGAAACAGAATATAAATTCCTTGTTAATGGAAGATGGCTTTGTATTATTTTTAGACTAGTGCAATCAACATAGAGGAATAGAGGGGCCTCCTGGGTCTAGTCCTCTGCTATTACAGTTAATCTCTTTCACTTAATCCTGTTCAGATCTGTATTAAACTCCACATTCAAACATGGTATGAATTGCTGTTACTAATAATGGGACCAGTAAAAGGTGATAAACTGGGTGAATGGATAGCCAGTTGTCATAATTCCAAGTAAAATGTTGGGCGGAGGAGAGGAAAGATGCCAGCAAGAGAAAGGCATCTAACAAATTTGCTACAGAAAAACAAAACCCAGATACCTCAGAAAGCAGCATAAACTGCGTGGGATAATAGAATAATTCAGTCTGGGAGCAACCTCAGGAGGTTCTGTACTCTGGCCTTTGGCTCAAAGCAGGGCCAACTCTGAGGTCAGACAGGGCTTCTCAGGGCTTTGCCCAGCTGGGTGTTGAACACCTCCTGAGATGGAGACTGAATGAACTCCCAGCCAACCTGCAGCACTGCTTGTCTGTCCTCATGGCAGGAAAGTTGGAGATGAACAGCAAAACAGGTATTTTGGCAATAGGTGAGAGGATAGCAACTTGCTCGGATTTAAGGCATAGTTTCTGTTGTTTCATTGCTACATGGCTAAAATCATCTTGGGAATGTGCCTCAGTAGTCTCACATCTTTTTTGCCAGTTCTAGACTCTCAGTCCTTTGAACTCAAGACTGAAGAGACTAGATGTGTATCTGCAGCTTTCATATTTGAGTTCTGTTTAAGCATATGTTTTGTGAAACAGTAATACTTAGTCTCCTCAGGAGGGAGTGCTAAGTTCTTTTAATTATATGGAATTATATTCTTGATTATTCTTGAGATATAGAATTTCTGTCACAGATTAGAGAATATTTTCACATCTGCATTGCTTCTCTTTGAAAGAAATAGTTAATACCATTAATTTGCTCTTATTGGGAAAGTGGTTGCTCAAATGAAATTTGAAGGTTATGAATATGGGAGATTTTACATCTATTTCTATATACTCTCTGATCTTTACTGAAATCCAGAGTTAATTATTGCAACAAAGCAAAATCCTTTAGAGATGAAGTAAGATTGGTTTATGGGCCATCATGAAGCACAATTGGAGTCTTTTGTGGAAAATTTTTGTTTTAAACTTTCCCCATTACCTTCTTTTGCATTGTGACCATGAGGGGAAAAAATGGCATGTCATAATTTCTTTCCATGACAAAGGTGGGGAATTCTTTAAAAATGAGAGAGTTACTGTAAAGGTCATCTAGTCCAGCTCTGCCAGTCTAGGTTTATTCCTTACTGCATAGAATGTAATGGTCTGAAAGTGTAATTTTATATGGTCTAGAGATGTAGATCTATACACTAATAAATCTCTCAGTTCAGAGATGTGTTCCTAATTTCCTTTCACATCCCCATTCTGTAATTTTTCTGTTATCTATTTTGTAGAATCATTCCTGATTGTATCCTGCTTTTATTTCCTGACAGAGGACCGTTGCCTTTGTATGTATTACCATTGTTTGTACATCAGTAAGATATATTACCTGTAGCTGGTACAATCACAATAGCACAGTTGAGATTTTATTTTTTATTAATGTAGAATAAGTGATTTAGTCCCTCGGTTATTCCGCTTTGATAAAGAAGAGATTAAGTGCAGCACATTGTAGCAGAGAAGTTTTTGTCAGGTATTGCACAGAGGGGACTCAGCATGAGTTACCACTGCAATGTGGTGGGGAGTGTCACATCCAGGAGAACTCTGATCTAGGGCTGCCTTCTCTACTGGCTTCTCTCTGTTCCCCTTTCTGCTCAAGGGAAAGGGCGGTTCCAGGACTATGAAAGCATTGAACCAAGGACACTGGCTGGCATGTGTCATGAAATTCAGCATTCTAAAGAACTTGTACTGAGTGGTGGAAATGTTGTTTGAATTAATGGAGCACATATACCTTTTTCAGAGTGCCATTTTATCAGAATGCTTTGTCAAACAGCTCCATTGTTTCTGAACAAGGGATTTTTTCCAAGTAGTGGTTTTGACTCCACAGGAGTCTCTGCCCCATTCCTCTGCCCCACTTACACAGTGGTGGCCCCTCCAGCCTGTTGCTAACACACAACTTGGGAGATTGTGTGGTTCCACCTGGAAAGAAAATGGCTCCTTGCAGCACTGCAGCTCCTGGACTGAAGCTGTTTTATTAGGTGTTCCTGTTTTACTGCAGAGAAGTGCTTGTTGCTTAGCGCTTGGTCCCTGAGTCAGCCAATCCATCTCTGCTACTGTGCTGTGCAGGAAAAAGAAACCTGGTATTTTTCATAAAGCAATAACTGCTTTTTGTCCACTTCTCAAGTATATCCCTTTGCTTTCAGATTAACCCAAGCAGATAGCATTTCCAACCCTACAGAATTCTGACTTTAGAATGATGTGTAGAACTTCTTGTAAGCTGATTTGTACCCTTAAGGTCACCATAGCCAGCTCAGAATTAAAAAGACCTAATGTTATCTTTACCCACCTTCTGCAAAGGGCTGTTTCATCTTATGCTTCGAGGAAATTTTACTGAAGTCTAGCAAATAATGGGACTTTTATCCTGGAATGAATTGTTCTTTTTCTGCCTTAATTCATAAGAGCAATGGAAGTGTTGGGTATGAATTTTAACAGAATGCATCATTCCTGATGTACAGAAGCTCTTTCCTTCTTTTTCCCATGAAAACTTCCCCTCTGTTCAAAGCTAGAAGTTTTCGGTTTCTTTCACTAAAGCATATTAAGTCCAAGTGGTACCAGAGAATAACTTGCAATAGTGTATCTTCCTTAAAGCAGAAATCTGTTTTCTCAGAGCACCTACATCGTCTGCACTTTCCTCTGTCACACAATCAGACAGAGCAATATGAAAGAGATCATGCTGAGGGACACAATCAGAAGTGTTGCTGACTCCTCCTGCAGAAGCTGTGTGTGCTCTTCACCAGCACCTAGGTGTTGTAAGGGAGCATGACACCTTTATTTTAGGCTAATGATTTTTCTTCTACAAAGACCATGGTCTTGGTGCAAGATGTTGTTAATGCCCTGTGGGTGGCTTGTGTTTTACAGCAGTTTGTTTTTTTCTGAGAAGGTCCAGAATTGGCTCCATGTTGTGCCACAGACTACCTCCCCAATCCAATAATACATCAAGAATAAATTTCTTAAATCTGCTTGGATAGTCTTATTGTTTTAATGTTTAGATAAGCATAAGAGGAAAACCTACCTTTCCCAAGAATAACACAGAAGTTTTCTAATCAAACTGAGATTTTTCATGGAAGAAATTGCAAAGTTTGGTATCTGCTGGAGGGGCAATGCAGCAGGGCACAGGTATCCACAAGGCTTCTCAAATACATTTGGGGTGACTTGTCTCAGACACACTGTGAAAGGACAAAAGGCAATGGACAAAAATTGAAATACAGGAAGTCCCATATAAACGTAAGAAAAAAATACTTACACTGTGAAAATGGTTTAACTGGAACACCTTCCCCATGGAATTTGTGGAGTCTCCATCTTTGGACATACTAAAAATGCAACTGGACACAGCCCTGAACAGCCTTCCGTGCTTGAGTCTGCTTTGAACAACGAGGTTGGCTAAGATGATCTCCAGGGCTGCCTTCCTACCTCAGTTGTTCTGTGGTTTTTCTGACTGGTCCATTCCCTTAGTACGAGGTTAAACTGGGAACTGCTCTGGAGTGGAAATCAAAATAAAGGGTTAAATACAGTTCTGTAACAGGTGATAGTTTTTCCTTCTTAGATGGGTGCACTTGAAACATACACAGTCATGGAGCAACTGATGCATCTTGGACTTTTGCCATTAAAGGATACATACAGTTTTTGAATCCTCCCTTTCTCTCCTAGATTACTTACTGTCAATAAAAAGTAGTGTGGGTGGTACCAAAATTACATGTTTCAAAGTAGATGTAGAACAGAAGAATGATCTCAGAATAAATTATTCTAATGAACAGCACTTGTCTAGTTTAACTTTTTATCCTCATTTGCTTCAGGCAGCTATGACACTGCTGCAGTCCTTGTTATGTCAGTTGAAAAGACAGGGGGAATATGAGAACTCTCATTTAAATTTGATGTTGTCCGGGAGTTTTACTGCTTTGGTATTTCAATTAAAGAGTCCTGTGGCTTAATGGCTAAGAATGAAAATCTTTCCCTGGTGGTGGAAAGCAGCACCACCCTATATTATTTTTCCAAATAGCCTGAAGATTAAAAAACTTACTTTATTTTTGCATTCATTATGCTAACAACTTTGCACAAAATATTTGCACTAGCTTCCACAACTGCTAACTTGCATCCAGATAATGTAACATTTGCCACAGAGTCCCCTCCAAATGACAAGAAAACACTTAGAAATGAGAGAATGAATAAAAATCCCTGAGCAGAAGAGCTGTGCTTGCTACCACGTTTCAGACAACCACAGTTCTGCCCTTAGCTAGCCTATTCTTCTTGGATAAGCAGACATAGGAGCAGTTGTATGAAAGGAATAGACATCTTTGATCTTATCAGGCCTTGTAGACTATGTAATAAGGAGACCATCCTGCACCGCTCGTATAGCCATTGCTCACCCCAGAGACCGATAGCAGGTTGGCAGCTTCAAGATCTCAGGCTGCCTTTTTTGTACAGTAAAAAACTCTTAAGGCACATATGTACTGTTTCTTTCTCCTTGAGGTCATTAACAAAACACATGAATGAAATTCTGCTGCTGATTGGCAGGAGGTTTCAAACTGCCTGATCTGACAGAGGTCTTCCTTCATCGTGTCTTTGTAACACAGTCCTTGAAAACTTTATTTTCCACAAATATCCATGAAAATAATTAGTCCTCTTTGTTATTAGGTCTTAATGGACACTAAAAAAGGTGGTAATAAAAAAAAGATTTTGGCAAAATTCCTGTTGCAAGTAGCCTTAAGTATGAGATGTTAATACTGACGTAGAGTGTGACACTGTATATAAATAGGTTTGCGTTTTCCCCCCTTTTCACTCTTCTTTTAGCTCTGAAATTTTGGCTCTCAACACACCAAATGCAGAGAAATGTGTATGAGGTATATCAAATCTGTGAAAATAGAGCATTGCCAGTGTTCTCAAAGCATTGAGAACTATTTCTCCAAGTGAGAGATCAATCATATAATTGGCAGAACCAGCTTTCATTTTTTTACCAGGTACTGGCTTTTCCATCTGTAGGAGAAAGTTCCAGAAATCAGATGTGTTACAAGCTACCCTGCTGAAACTAGAGAAAACTATCTTACAGTGGCAGAGGGGAACTGCCTGACAGTAAATAGTTCCTTAGTGTCTCAACTTGCAGCTTGAGGAAAATTGGATTTGACCTGAGCTCTAAATAAAACTATAAAGATACCTGCATTTTCCCTTCCAATCAGACTGAGCTCAAATTCGGGTAGAAGAATTGGATATTATTTTTTCCATAACCTGGTTCTCTCTTTCAGCTTTTTTAAAATGAGTGAGTGAAAAATCTCTGAAGAAAACCAGAGAAACAAAAAAGCCCCTGAATGAGAATTTTAGTAGCTGTCCCAATTTAGTACTAATTGCTACGGCCAATCTAGACCTTCAGAGAATCTTCAGTTGTGGTCTTTTTTTGGTAGAACTACAAATTCTGTAACCATGAAGGAGTTTATGTAACTATTTTTTGGACATGGATATAATGTTCTGTTGGTCACACCTGGAATTTTTATTAGAGAAGCTCTAAGGAACAGATTCACCTCAAATCTGTTGATGTCTTCCTCAGACTCTTGAAGTTTGTCAAAATAACCAGTCTTCTCAAATTTATTGTTTTGATAACCAGTCTGTTTTCTGCTTTTATTTGATCTATCAACTGGAATAAAAGTTTTCTAACTTTCATCATAATACTTTTGTCAAACATTCTTCTCTTTTGATAGCAGTTCCACTCCAATTTAGTATTAGTATTGAAAGATCAGTTTATTAAGTTTCCTATTTGGTGTGAAACAAATAAATTGAAACTTAAATCTTCTCACGCTTTCATTTAAATACATTTTTCCAAATAGACAGCTATGAAATTACTACTGAATAAGTTAATAAATACATTTTCAGGTTTCTGAATGTTAATGACTAACTTTCAATCTTGTTTCTCTTCTGAGCAAATACAGAGCAGTAGTACTACTAACCAGTAATAAATACTTTATCCCAGGACAGAAACCTGAATAACTCTGAGAATGAGACAAAAACGTGATAGTCTCATTTCTTGAAAATACTGTTTTATCCATACAGAGATGCTGATGTGTGATTGTGTGCATGCAGATTGCATTGATTATACCACCTGTATGAGATTATTTTCTTGCTAAAGATCAAATACAATTACAGGCCAGTGGTGATCTCTTTGGATGGTGTGAGCCTCCACCTGCACGTTTTTTACAATGTGACTGCATTGCTGTGCCATGATCCTAAAAGCTTCCCCTGGGACAGGTTCTCTTTACAGCTGTGCAGCCTTCTGCTGGCCTTTCAGTCATTCTGAAGACTGTTAAATACAACCCACACGGCAAGTCTGGTAATAAACAGTTGCAGGAAGAGAGGAACTGTTATGGTTCTTCCCTGCACAATGAAATCTCCATTGGCTCATGGAATGTGCAGCTAAGCCCTCAGAAAGGTAGGGCTAGAGGTAAGCTAGTATCTTTGTAAGAAAAACCAGACAAAAAAAAAAAAAAAAAAAAAAAAAAAAAAAAACCACAAACAAAAAAACCCACCCAAAAAAAAACCCCCACAAAACCCAAAACACCAAACCAGAAACATAGCAAAAATCCCTTTAACAAAAGGTGTTTTATTCCTCTTAAAATACATGTCCTTTGAGGCTGCTGATAGGAAAGGCAGATCTATATATACATTAAATGTTTCCTTGATATTCTACTTAGACATGCATTTGTCAAAGGGCTTAGTCTAGGTGTATTATTAAATAGAACAAGCTCAAAGACCCCTTATTACAGGAGAAAATCAGTGTGTTTAAAAAACTCACTGAGTTTCAGTGTATTCGATATATGTTAAACATCAAGTGACACCTTCCTCTTGGGTAACGGAAAGTTTTTCTAGTTGTATTTTGGGTGACTGGAAAGCATAGAATTCAGACTATTATTAAACAGTTTCAAATTTTCTTCAGGAGTGACAATTTCCACTTGTGTTAAGGTACTCATCTATTAAATCTTTTCAGTTTCAGTCTCGTTTCCATTTTACTCATTATTTTGAGTTACTAACAACTTTCTTTAATATGGAATGCTGCTTTCTATTTCATTTCATGCTTGCTCTTGGAATTAGTAGGAGAGATGAATTCTTGGAAACTGGGACAAGATGTTTATGAAAGCAGTTGCTCAAAGCTCAAGATGTATCAGAATCAAAATGCAGTGAACATACATTGAATCTGACTTTGTGGGCAAGTGATTAAACAGTATCTTACAGCAAGTTTGCATTAGTACAACTAAATTTCTTGCCTTGGTGTAAATCCATGTTTTTAGCATTCAAGGCATTAAGAAGTAGTATTTGTATTGTTTCAATATTTCCCACATCACAGAATTAAGCTGTAAAAAGGGAAACGTCTTGGTGGCCAACATTAGGACAGGTTGCTTAAAGAGGCTGTGGAATCTCCCTCTTTGGAGATAGTTGGATCTAGGCTAGAGATGACCCTGAAGAACAGGATCCAGTGTTGGCTTCAAAGCACGCCTTGTTCTGGTCAAGAAGAAGGACTTGATCTCCTGACATGACTGAGAAAACAGCACTAAGCATTATCTTACAACTGGTAAGAGGCTGTAGATTGCATTCAGTGATTTCCTGAAAAAACCATGGAGCATTTTTGGATTTCATCCTCACTTGTTTGGTTTTGTTGTTGTTGTTTTCTAATTACATATTTTATATTATATATACATTTTCTGAGTTAAAAAAAACGCTGTTCTTTTGCAAAGGGTCAACTAACTTGAAGCCTGAATCTATGTAAAAATAATCTAAAGTGTTAGTTAAAATCATTGGAGTTGAAATAGTTCCCAGGAACTTCACTCAGTTGTAGAATTTGCTCTTAATTATGATTGAATTCAATGAGCTAATTTAGAATAATAACTGAATTCAATAAAACCTTTCTATTTTGCAATATAACATAACGTATGGAAAAATGGTTAGACATCTAAATTACATGCTTTCTTCCTATTAAAAACTGATACCCCTTCATTACCCTTTCTTCCTTAAAACTGACTCAGAAGTTGAGAGGTGTGAACTAAGGTTTGCAGGTTCAATTTACAGACAAAACATATAAAGAGAAGGCTTTTCATATTGTTCTCACCTGCTCTCAGAATCACTTGTGAGAAAATGGAGCAGAGATTTTCCTTTTCTGTTTTGACGCTGTGAAAATAATAGTGCAGAAAAGTCAACCAGCAGAATGAAATTGTCTAAGTTGCAAACTGAGAAGTGCTAAAGTTTTGGGTTTGTATGTGTGTCTATTTTTTCATCCACTTTGAATTAAGATTTTCAGAGGGAGTTATTGACACACTTCTGCTCAGCCACTCTATTACTCCTGGGCCATTATGATCTCTTCTAGTCCTTCACCGGTTGAAATATTTCATGTGATGTAAGTTGGAGTGGTGTTGCTGTCTTGGTTTGTTGAGAGCTGATGCTGATTTAATTGGTATCAGTAGCAGAAGAAAAAGGGCAGGAGCCAGGGAATGAAAACAAGTGAGATTCTTTTTTCTTCCCAGTGGAGGCCTATTTTAGCCCACTGAGGCAGCAATATAGTGGAGTAGCTTTTGTCAGATACGGTCTCTAAGGGATCAGCACATCTAGCAAGTCAGTTAAATTTTTTAATTACAGTTAATTATTGTCTTGCTGCTAATTTTTCCCCATGGGCATGTTAGTTTTTGCTGCTTGAGAATCTCTCAGCTGTGAAGCAAGAGATCCCTTCGAAGCTGAGTCTGCTGCATGGGGGCTCATGGGTGTGGGAAGCAGGGAGGAGAAAATTAGAATAGAATGGAGTCATTAAGGTTGGAAAAGAACTCCAAGATCATTGAGTCCAACATTTGACCAAACAATATCATGTCAACTAAGCCACAGCACTAAGTGCCATGACCAAAACCAAAGCTGCCCTTGGAATTGAACCTAGTCGTACAAACTGGGGTGAGGGTTTGTCTTATCTACTAGGAACAGGATTTGGGATTGCAGAGCTGTCAGTGCTTTTGCTTAGATTTATTTTTACCAAGTGGCACAAAAGTGTTGATTTCTGGTAAGCTGAAATAGGAAGTTTTAATACTCAGACACTCTAATGTAGCCTTTTCTTAGTTTTAACACTAATACATTTGTCTGCCTTTACAGAAAACTAAAATTCAAAACAAGTGAAATCATGTCTTTAAATTTTGACTGATTAATTACAGAGTTATTTTTTTAGTTCACTGGGGATTGTGCTTATCTGAATCAAAGTTTTTAAACAGAAATGGCTATAAAATGTGTTAATATGTATTGGTATTATTAATAAGCTAAGATCTTAAATAAAGGAGTCATTTCCATCATGTCTCATTGCCGAGGCAATGGGTTAGTTCATGGGAGCGGATCAGCTGGAGGGAAATACTGGTGAAAAATAAGGTTCTAGTTCAGACTTTTTATTTGGGAGACTTTTTCCCAGTTGTGATTTAGCAGAATTTTCTGATGTCTTTCAAAATACTAGGCCTGGTTCTGAGGAAATTGTCTGATGGTCTAGTGACCATTGTATATTTCAAACCTGCTTTAGGTAGTGTCTTATTTTACATATTTGCATATATATGTCAAGAATACTCTAATTAGTGTATGCATTAGAAATACATGGGCTGTGTAGCTTCACTATCATAGTAATCAAAGAGAGACATTCCTTCTTTATTAACAGAACAAGAGGAGAGTGACCATTTTGGACAGAAAATACAGCTGCTTTGGCAAACTAATTGGTGGTCTGTTTTGAGATGTTCCACAGTGTGCTTTTGCTTTACAACCTTATGAACAGGTGAACTAAAATTACCTTTTTTCTTAGGCCTAGAGGTCTCTTGGCTGGTGTTACTTGACGATGACTTCACATAACATTTCTTTTATTACAAGGATGTGGTTGAATATAAACGTATTTTCACTTCTTCCATTTTTATTTTCTTGTAGACATTTCAGCAGTCTTCTCTACAGCAGAAAAGTAAAAAGAAGAACAAAGGTAAAAAATAAATTCTTTTTCATGTATTGGTAGGAAGGGAATTGCCAATATTAATTTTATGGTATTGCAGTATGTGAGGAACTGTAACTTGTTAGCTCCAATAAAATGTTCTGTTCAGTTGATCATGTTGAGAATGTTTTAGTCCATTACTGATGTCTCATAGTTTCCTAATGCTGCTCTACCTTCATGTATCTGCTTTTATCTTTTTTTTGAATACTTAGACTCTAGCCTCTTTGGGGCCAGGGTTGGTTTTTCCAGCTGTGTTCAGGTAATGCCTCACTGCAGCACTTGCTCATTACCTACGCTCTCAGGTAATTTATATCATAGTAAATTTTCCTCCTTTGATTTACAAGTACAAAGGCCTTAGGAACTGTTTAGTTTCAAAAGAAGCTGCAAAGAGAGGTTTGTGAACACCTGTGAAGTACTTAAGTAGTTGTATTTGGCAACCAAGTGGAAAGTACATGAATTTATATGTTGTGTGCTTTATTCTGATGTGAAATATTAATCTGTTGAAAATTACAAATAACCATTTTTCTTATTTTTAAATCTCTTGCCTGTCTTTTCTCTATAGTGTCTTCTCTTTCTGTGTTGCTTTTTTTGTTATTGTTTTTGGTCTTATCTATAGCATATGAGCTCTGAGATGCTGAACATGGTTTGGTTTGATTTGCTTTGGCTTTTAACTTACAGTGGTGTGCGTAAGCTTTGTGGTCAAAATAGAATGCTTGTAATAATTTTTCATGGCAATTTGAGTTTGAAATTTTTAATTAATTTTCTTAAAAAAATATATAGTGCTTTCTGACTAGGTATCTTGTTGATTTAGTGGACAAATCAAATGCTTTCACATCACCTCGTTGTCATTTTCAGCTCCTATTCCTGGTAAAAGCAAAAGGCGGATCTCATGTAAAGATCTTGGTCGAGGGGACTGTGAAGGCTGGCTATGGAAAAAGAAAGATGCCAAGAGTTATTTCTCCCAAAAATGGAAAAAGTACTGGTTTGTCCTAAAGGACACATCTCTATATTGGTATATCAATGAGGAGGTAAACATCTGTACTCATGGTCTCAGTGAATACTTTGTGTAGTGCTCTTGTAATGATTTAGTGGGAAAAAAATGCTTTCAGTGCTTATATACGTTAGTAACTTTATTCACCCAATAATCATACTGAAATTATTAACTGCCTGACAAAATTACCATGAAGATTTGGAGATATTTGTACCTTCCATTTCACTTTTTACTACATGGAGAAATAACACAGTTTTCTGTGTCCTGATGACGCCAGTTTAGAATAAATTTATCCTCAAATCCTTGAAAGCAAAAAGGTGGTTATTCAATCCTGTCATTCAAGCTTAGTCATGGGAGTGTAAACTTTAATGTTGTGCTGCCTGGTGTTCCTTTTTTATCTGTGCTAGACAATTAAGGAAGATAGTTCTGTTTTCTCAGTTGTGTTCTCCTGTTGTTCCTTCTTTGTAGCTTTTGATATGATTTCAGTGCCCTTATATGCTGAACTTAAAAGCATGGGAACATCCCAGCTGAATTGTGTACAGCTTTGCTTATGCAACATTTTCTGCATTGGTACACATTTGATATATCAGTTTTAGCAGCAAAGCTTTTTGCCAGTGTTAGGATACCTTGATTTTAAATCCTATTAGACTCAATAGCAAATATGCTGAGATAAAATCATTGTTACTGTGTGCATACACTGTGCTGGACTTGTTCTTTTAATCACAGCAAGCATTTGTACATAACCTTTTCAAAGTAATCCCCAACTTTTCCCTGAGTAAACAGAAAGCAAGTTGTTCCATGACAGGAGTTACTGAAGCCTGTTTTCTCAGACTCATTCCATTTGTGCCTTGATCCCAGTTTCAGATCAGTAACCCTAACTCCCTCCTTACCATTCTCCCTCCCTTGGCTGCTACAAGGTCTTCATCAGGGCAGTAATTGATGCCTACAAGTACAGTGGGTGGTCAGCAGCTGGGCCCAAGGAGCAGATGGAACCTCTGAGTTGTGCCCCACTCCCCATGCAGAGGGCAGTGATCTCAGCACCTCTGTCCCCACCCTGTCCCAAGTTTCCCTGAGATTTTCTGAGTTTGGGTTATTTTGGAGACCTCAGCTCCCTCAGCACAGCGACTGTCACCACCAATGGACTCAAGGGCTGGTAGGGGGTGCCTCAGTGGCAGGTGGACAGACAAGCCAACACTACTCTTGCCAAAACTCTTTCTCTAGGCAACCATTCAAAGAAGAAATAGCAAGATTATTCTAAACAGTGTATTTTTGATTTTAAAATACCTGCTAATGTAGATCCTCTTACAACCCTGTACCTTCCACATAATGACTCCAGCTCCAGTTTTATGTGCTGAATTATGGCTTTTATTTATTTTTAAGAAGGCGTATAATCATATGGACTGCATATGTGGTGTAAATAACCATTTGAATTCTTAGAAAAAGATTTCTATTTTTGTGGAATTCCTTCACATATGTTTGTGTTTTTAGCATCTTCATTTCTATGATCCTGTATTAATTTTGCATGCAAAGCTATGAGCAGTTAAATAACAGAGTCTGTGTTATTGATGTAATAGTAGCTTAATATAAATAATGCTTTCAAACTGTGAAAAGTCAAGGGAGATTGAATAGCTGATAAAATAAACTGCGTGTAGGTCTTTAGAGGAGAGGGGAGGAAGGTCAGATGTATTCTGAGTGTGGTAGATGAAAGTAGCTGAAGAGATATCATGGCTCTTAGCTGTGATACATAAAAATTATTAACAATACCCACTGAAATTGCTTTTTTCTCTATTTCTTACAGTAGACTGCATTTCCCCTTACTAATTAGTCCATTTTCCCAATAAATGAACTAATTACAATAACTAATTGACTGAATACATTTGGTCATTTTGTATATTTTCAAATGTTGGTTCAGCTGTGAAATTGTTTCAGAAAACTGGGTATTTAAAATTGTATTTTACACCGAGGAATCTGTCTTGCTACTTTGGCAAAAGTCCCAGTGACTTCTATGGGAGGTTTGCCAGAGCAGAGCAGACATTAGTATTCCTTATGTAAGAAGCAGGCAAGTGAAAATACTTGTAAGTTTTCAGCATGATGGGGGTTTTTTTCTGACACTTCAGCTACAGTAATATCTGGAACTATCTTTGCAGGATGAAAAAGCAGAAGGATTCATCAGTCTACCTGAATTTAAAATTGACAGAGCCAGTGAATGCCGCAAGAAATAGTAAGCATGCACAAAAATAATGCAATGATACAATAAAAAAACAAAGGAACAAAGGACAAGGTTTTCCCTTAAAACAGGGACATAATGGACTTTGTCATGATTGTCATGTGGTTGTATCACAAAATAAGCTCTTACAGAAAAATTAATTTTTTGTGTTGTGTCCACCATCTTGCCTGAAGAAGGCTATGTTTGCACTTCATCATGAATCACAGTGCTGAACTAGACCAAAATGAGTTATGAGCAAGAAGACTGCTTGGCTGCTTCTGTCCCTTTATTTTCTTAGTTTTCCTTTCTTCTTTTTTCCTCCTTTCTCATTGGGGTTGCAATTTTTTTTATTTGTTTATTGGGGGTTGGAGATTGTTTGTGTGCTTTATACTCAATAAAGAGCTTTAAGCATAATGCAGAGACCGTCCAAATACAAAGGTCCCCAAGTTCATGGCCAGGCATCAATGTTTAATGTAACTCCAAATTAGTTAGCATAATTTCAGAGTTTGCTGAGACATTATTTCAGTCCTAAGGCAGAGTAAAAAAAAAGAGAATGACAGTGACTTGTTGTATTTTTGTTATATGACCTAAAGGTCTCAAAGAACGTTTGTTCTCACCTGTTTATGCCACTATCCAGATTTGTGCCATTGCACAAATCCATGTATTATGCAGATAAATTCAAGCATATGTAGCAATGTGACAGGTGCATGCTCCCACAGAGATATTTTTAGAGTCATTATTGTTCAAAATTTTTTTGCCTTGCCTTCTAATGATTTGTACAGTTTTTTTAACAAGACTCAAATTGCTGAAATTTGTGCAAAACATCATTTTGAAATGTAAAATGGTATGATTTGTATTACCTACAGTTCTACAGAAAGCACCAACCTTGTATGAGTTGATCTTTATCTCTCTTTGGGGTGAACTCTACACTTCAAGCCAGTCTTAAAGGGCAGAAGATAAAAACTGCATTAAAAAAAAAAGATACATTAGCTTGGGCCTATTGTCCTGTGTCCTTGGGCCACATGGCTGAAGTGCTTCATATTTTCTTTTTTGTTGGGGCAGCAGCATAAAGTCAACTCATTTCTGAGAACTGCACCCTGCTTAAATTGTTTTGGTTTGGTTTTATTTGATTTAGGGTCAACTGAACTGCAGAACATAAAATGTGATTATTAAGATTCTTTGCTTGGGTGGCAGATAAAAGGAAAAGAATCCAGATGACAGATGCTGTAACAGTTTTAAGAAGTCCAGTTTTAGGTCTCAGTAACTTGATGATGTCTTTCTAAACTGAGCAGATGTCACTGTACATCTGCTTTGACTTGCATAACATTGTGTCATGCTGTCATGTATTAGAGGATTTCTTTTAGTCTCAGATGTTACGTTACCTTCTCTAGCAGGAACTTTCCTGTTATCAATTTCTTTTGCCTGATTTCTAAAACACAAATGTGTGTACATCTGTGTGCACACACACAGACACATATATTGAGAATTGCAAGCATGAAGCACATGAAGAATGTCATTACCATTCTTCTGAGACACAACAGATTAGAGAGTAAGAATTATTGTATTACATTATATATATATATGTGTGTGTGTGTATATATATATATAAAATCCATTGTGTCTCAGAAAAATGGTGATGATGCTCATCATGTATCATGTTTGCAGTTTTCCTTATTTTCTTTGGGACTTACATTTTTTGTTCTTATTGTAAGAGACATCCTCAGATTATTCTCAAAATTATTCTTCTTTACTGTAAATTATTCATTATTTCCAATGCATTTCCTGAGTCTTCAGGTACTTTGCCATAAATCTTCATCCAACATAGTTAAAAGATCCTTTCTAGTAATTTATTTCATATTATGTATGAAATGCAGTAATTCTTTCAGCCCAGTCATGTTGATTACTTTGGTGGAAAGAAAAGATGAGATGTAATTGCCCATTGCTTAGGATGACCTCAGTGTTGATTTATGACAGCTTTTCAGAAGTCAATCAGCACATCACATTTTCCTGATTGAAATGCAGTCATTAGAGCTAAAGGTAATGTCAAAGTCATTGGGACGTGAGAAATCACAAGGACTGAGAATTCTTCTGTTGTATTGAATTAATTGTTCAGTCGGTTTTCTGTTCAGAAAAAATTGACAGCTATATGTATATCAGCAAAATTACCTGATACATAAAATTATACCCTTAACTGATTAACTTTACCCATATACAGTACACTGCAGGTGATGGTTGAACAATTATCGATGCACATATGAATCAAAGATTATTTAGAAAGGGGTAGTTGAAGAGCACTTTACTTGGTGAAATCTGGCACAATCCTAAAAGTTGTATGTTCATATACTGTTTGGAGGCATGCAGCAACTCAGAAATATTAACTCATCTCATTCCTTGGTGACCATGTGATCTTACATTTCAGAAAATAAAAAAAAGAGTTGTGCCATTACATTTTTTAATTATGTTTTTCCTCTACAGTGCATTCAAAGCCTGCCATCCTAAGATCAAAAGTTTTTATTTTGCTGCTGAACATCTAGATGATATGAACAGGTAAGGAAATCTAGCAAAGTTCAAGGACCCATTCCTCAAATGTGACACTTCCTGAAGCTACTAATTACGCAGTGATAATAAATTACACGTTAATCTAAAAAGAAAAGTTTAATTGGTGAGAAAATAGGTGCAGAGTAACATTGTTTCTGACTGGCTTCATATCTTAATTATTCAATTCATGCAAAAATTACCTCTTTTTTGATACAAAGTTTTGAAATCTTTAGAAACATGATTCCATGTTTCTAAAAATAATTAACTCCAGTGTGTGAAACAACATCCAAACAGTTTCAGAATTCCAGGTTTCTGGTTCTGGCTGTGTGGCACTTGCAAAGGTGAGGTATCTCCAACTCTGCTTCCTTACATACTCCCAAACACACGATGCTTCCTCTGGGAGTCGTTCTATTTCTTGCCCTGAAGGGAATAAGAAGTTGGAGAAAGATTTAAAGCAGTCACTGTTTTTTTATGCCAGTCTTGAAAAAGGAGTGGGGGTTACAAGTAATGAATTTTGCAGATTCTCTCTATGTCCATGAATTTTGAAGTGAAATTTTGGTTGTGTTGAATTTGATAGGGAAAACTTCAGAACTTCAAAAAAGAACAAGGACTTAAGTCTTAGTTCTTTGAGTATTGATTCTTACTGTATCTATTCTGGCCCACTTGTGCAATTTTTCAGAAAAATGACTGAGACTTCAGCACAAAATAAACACAGTTTCTCTTAATTCATTTGAATGGTAAATTAGAACATGAATTCCATGTTTATTCAAATATTAGGGGGTTTATTTCATTTATTTTCACAATATAAACTGAAATTTATTCAGTTCAGAATAATACACCATTTTCATCAAACGACAGAGGACACAAACAAAAATCTACTATTGCAACCTGAGAATTGTTCTGTCCTAGATAATGTCCGTTGATATCTTTGCTGACCAGAGACATTTTTAAAACAGAGGAAAAAAGAGGTAAAACTGAATCAATAAAGCTTAGTAAGTCCTATAATCACAGTTTAATCTCTCCTGTGTGTACTAGATTCAGCTACATGGCAGAGCACCTTCAGGGTGCTGCCAGTTCATTACTGATAATATTTGGCTGGAAAAGCATGCTGATACTATACTGTGCTTGCTTTCATTTAGGAATAGCTGTCTGTTGACATTTTTTCAGAAGTTTGTATGTGACTGAGGTTCACTTCAAAAGTCTCATTTAGAAAACTCAAAACTTTTTTATTTGTTTGTGACATTTTAGGCTTGCTTTTCCTTGATAATTCTGTCAAGCCAGTCACTCAACATGCAGTTTGCTGCACAGCAAACAGAATAATGACATGGTCTATATACGACATATCCTGAGCACCAGCAGTAGCTAAATCATTTCTGTCAGCAGGTCCTCAGTCAGTATGACAAGGCACCTTCTTTTTAAGGATAGAAATTTATATAATTGTTCAGTAATCAGAAAGCAGCAGCAAATATGCAACAATATTTTTAAAATATATTGCGTAGTGTAAAACCCAGGAATTAAAAGATTTTTACCTTCCCACCACAAATAGTCTTTTTATCATATTTTGAAATAAGTGCTTATTAATTCCTTTAGAATGAGCTTGACAAAATTTTGATGAATTATACACATGTAAATTTAAACTCTGTCAAGGTCTATGGAATTACTTGAAATTCTTACATTTGAGTTGCCATCAGAGTCTCACCAAAGAAGTTTATTTTTTCTCTTTGTTTAATGCTTTAGAAAAATTAGTTCACTTTCACAAACATTGAATTAAATCAAAAGATTGCAAAAAAGTGACTGAAAAATAGTCTTTCAAATGCAGGGATAATAAAATACTTCCTGTCTAAAAGCATTCTGAAGCCTAGATGAAGTAAAACACAGAATGAAGTTTAATACTCTTTTGATCATTTTACATTCTTTTTTTTGTCAAGTTTCTGACATAGATTCTAGTTACGTATCAGGCAGTCATTCCAGTTTTGCTTATACTTGAAGCAGAAGAAACAACAGTAGAAAGCTGCTAATACATAGTCTGACTGAAAGTTCAAAATGGTTCAATTCCTTCATCCCTTGTATAAAATTATTCAGTTCTTTTTATAAAAAAAATTGTTTGCCGGTTATGAAGTTTTTGTTTGTGTGTATCTACTCGCATAAAATGGGTGTGTGAATCTCAGGTAACTCTGTCACTGTTCAGATTTTCTTACTACTTTTATGACTGTGCCACACCATTGTGCTGGTAAGGAGTCTGGAGAGCTGTAACCACTGGACTTTGCTGCTTTAATCTATAGGGTCACGCCAGCAAAATGTTCTTTTTACCCATTAAGGTGCTTAGTCTGGGTGAGAAGAAGGACAGAATATCCTTTATAGATGCAAAGTACTGTTTTGCTAGTGTAAGTGTATGGTCATGGAAACATGTTGCTTGAAAATTCATTGTTTTTCTCTTCATTCTGGTTAAACTGCATTCAGGTACTCACAGACATCCTAAGGTATCCATAGTCCCATAAAGCAAGTTCATCCTGTTGCTTTGAGTTTTATGCTTAAGGACAATTTGACCCTCTACTTTGACTAAAAGTATTGTATCTACCTGAAATGTGAGATAAGATAGAGAAATGTTTCCTACTAGTCTGTGAGAATGAGAGTACTGTGCATCCTTCCTTACAGAAATTGCAGGTCTGCAGAAAGTCAGGGTTTTTTAATCCTGTTCTATGTGTCATAAAACTGTTTTAATTAAATAGTGACAAGAAATGAATGTGCTGTTCTTAAAAAGAAAAAAAAAATGGAGTCCTGAATGACTACAGCAGTTACCAGTGACACTGTATTTATTGTCATACCTAGGAAACAGATCTTATAGTTCTCACAAGAAAATTAAAGCTGCGTTTGCTGTGAAGAAGCAATATTTTCTTGGCCTCTTGCCCTCCAAAGGTTACAGTGGCTACCAAGACACACAGACTGAAGGGAGGAAAGACATAATTCTTCACACATCCTAGGGCTTTGTATCTATTAATATGCATATCAAGAAACATTTGTGTAGCTGTATGATTGGAACTTTTGTCCCCAGTGCATTGTAATCCAGTCATGTATTACTCCCCTTGCATTCTGCAGGAGATCTTTACATTTCCCTTTTGATACCAGTCCAGTGTGTTGGATGTCTCATACAATTCTAACTTCAATGAACCATAACTCTGGCCATGCTTTATTGGAATAATATTCATTATCTAACCATATCTGAAGAAACTTTAGCAGCCGCATATCAGAAAATACGCAGAAGTCAATACCATTCCTTTAGCTTCCAGACTGGCAAGCTACTCAAAAGCTGTGGTCGTTCACAGTTTACAACCCCATCAGTACCTTCTGGTTCACCCCAGAGGCACTGCAGGTCACAGTCCAAACCTCAGTACAGATCATGGCTGGCAGAATTCATTAAAGGTGAAGTCAGTCTGCCCTCTCTCTCAGAGTGAGAGAGTGGTACACTTTTCCTGGGCTCTCATTAGATTGTACTTTTCAGGAAATAATGCTTTTCTGGAAACAGTCATCTGGCCTCGCTGTAAGCAGCATCAATTGACTGTCAGTTAAGTGTTCATTAATTTAATTGGTTACCTCACTAACAAACACACATGCCAGGAAATGCTCTCTTATGTTTAGGATGGAATGAAGGACAGGAGAACCTTTATAGCTGTGTTGTCCAATACTCTGTGGTCAGCAGCCCTACCCAATGGGATTTGTAGGTGGCTGTTCCCTGCCGGCAGTGCAGGTGAGGGCAGTAAACTGGGAGCTGAACTGGGAATGTGAAATCCTGAATAGGTGAGAGGCAAGCAAAGCACTATCCCTGCTGTCTGCCATGCCATTTGACAAAGCAGATGCTTGTCATCTTCTGCTGCTTTACCCTTTGAACTCAGACAAGTCTGTGGCCTTTCTGATCACTCTCCAGCACAGGACTGGAGTGCTTTGGGTGAAGTCCCTGCCTCAGTGCCTCTGATTTGAGCTGGCAGAGCTGGCTTAGCTGGGAGCTGAGCTTTATTCCCCAAAGCAGGTCTTCACATATCAAGAATGTGAACGTAGAAGAGAGCTTGTAGTGGGTCATCTTTCGGCTTTGAAGATGCAAAATCATTGTCTGAGACACAGTTTGTTGGATTTCTCTTTCTGTGCGCTGCTTGTTTTTACAACTCTATGGCACTTCCTAACAATTACAACTCAAATTTTAAGTATCCTCATCAGCTTCCCTATTCTTCTGGCAGAAATTTTCATTGTGTGGTAACGTGAAGTATTCTGCAATCATTTTAGGAGTAAATCCCTAGCTTTCTTCCCAATGTACCATGATTTATGGGCCATTAACATGGTTTACAGATCAAAAATGTGGTCACTGTTTGTGGAAGGATGGTGACAGTCAGTGGAAAGTGTCCCTGCCCATGCCAGGGAGATTTGTAACTAGAAGATTGTTAAGATTCTTCCAGCCTAAAGCATTCTACCCTCCTCTGACTCTATGATTCAAGAGTTAATTTCTAGAAAAGCAACTATATTTTATGATCTGATGCCTGCTTGCCCTGCACTGCAGTGTCTTCAAGACAGGCATGCAGGAGTCATAACAAAGGTATATCCTCTGCTGAGACAAACATCCTGTTTCTGTGCGTGCAGTATGCAAACAAAACCCATCAGGCACAGTTTTCTGAAACAGGGGTTTCCCATCCCTGAAGAAAACGCAAACCTGACTGGAGTTGTCTTTCTGTATACCCTAGCAGTTAAATTGCAAGCCAGTAGGTTGGCAGACCAGGCCTGTCAAATCCTGACTATGGGATGACTGGAGCAAGTAATTCCAGGTTTACCATGGAATGGACAACCACGGGAGATTGCCAGGGTGGTTTAAAGCCTCGTTGATGAAGGACCTGATTCAGTGTAAGCATTTGGCAATGAATACACTGAGAGCCCCATGGGGGAAGAGTCCAGTTTGAAACTGCCCTGCTAGAGACAGTTCAGTGTATACTTGGCCATGGCAGCCCTGCTAAAAGAGAGCAGCAATAGCTCATTTGGTTTTTGGTTTGGGTTTTTTGGATTTTTTTTTGTGTTTGGGTGTTGGGGGTTTTTTGTATGGTTTTGTTTGGGTTGGTTTTTTTTAATTTGTGCACTTTATGGAAGCACTTTTCAACTCTAAGCTGAGATTAAAACCTTAGATGTGAATTGCATTGAAGCAACTATCTTTCTCCCCCCACTTGTCTGACACAAATACAAAAGTGAATTCTGATATGCCTTCTTCTCTTCGTACACAGCACTGTAGGTAAGCTCTAAAATACATAATGGCATAATTAAACCACTCTGTCTGTTTGGGAATGAACCCATTCTTTTTACTGCTGTTTTCTGCTCTGTTCCTCTGCTAAGTTGCCAATTCAGGCCTTAAAATACTGCTTAAATCCTGAAAAGTGTTACTTAGTCGTAAGAAATCAGAACAGCCAGAGTATTTGTGTGATGGCATATCTGTGAGCAGCAGACTTAACAGCTCTTTGATTATCTCTAAATCCTTTATTTTACAGATGTTTGACATCATACATGGCTTTCCATTTGAAATAAAATCCTTGCTGTGAAAACAGTTTGTTCAACAGCAAAATCATAGATCTTTGGAGACTTCCAGAATAGAGTATCAAAGAGAACAGCTGTCTGATATGAAAAATAACGTTGTCCTTAATCTCCTTCAGATGCTTCTAGCTTTGTTTCTGCTAGAAATGCACCCAAAAATTATGAGGCTGGATTGGTATCACTGCTTTTTTTAATATTATTTCAGATGGCTCAACAGAATTAACATGCTTGCTGCTGGCTATGCAGAAAGAGAGAGGATCAAACAGGAGCAAGGTAATGTGTTGTTATTTTGGCTTCTTCTGTCAGCTCTTATCACAAGTTCATCTGTTCTCTTTTCCCTGCTGTGTATCAGGCCTGATTCTCGTCATCTGAAAGCAAATCACATATGGGTATCACTGTTATTGCTTTAGAGAATTCCTTCTCTGTCAGGAGTTTTGATTAACTCCTTCAGACTCTGATTTGCAGACACTGGATTATTTCTAAGGCTGCAGGAGACAGCTAAAAGCAGCGGATATACTGCCAGTAAGCTCCACTATGTGGTACCAAGGAATCTCTGTCCCTTATCAGAAGAAACTGAAGAATCTGCAAGCTAAAAAAAATTCAAACATTGCATTTGGTGTTTGAATTCAGAGAGGGCAGGAGTGCATGAAATTGGTCTCAGGAACAAAACCGTTCTTCTAAAGCCTGTTGACATAATTGGATTTACCCTAAGGACTTTCATTTTAAGGCCACTTAAATTTTGTGATTTCTGCTGGCTTTACTATATTGCAGTGTGTGCTACAGTCCTGTTGGCATTTCACTTGGAGTTGCAGGGTCACAGTATTTTACATATTTATTTTTTATGCCTAATATTTAATGGGTTAAAAAAGCAGCATATATAAAATGAGTTGTTTTGCTTTGAACTGTTGCAGTAGAAATCCTGTTTGCAGGCAGAAAAAGGAAAAGGTCAGTCCAATTGTGTTGTGGAGGTTGTTTCTTAGAATTGCCAGTGACATGGATCCACAGAAGTGTTCCTATCCAAGTACCTGCTTTGGCAAGCAGAGAGCTTTTGAGTTCATGCTCTTTTTAACATATGTATGTACCCAGCAGCAGGCACTAGAAAATTGCAGTGGTCATGATGATCCAGAGCTTATCCAGATGCCTGCCTGCCTACTTCCCACTCAGTTAAAACCTCGATTTTTAATTCTGTGGCTCTGAAGCCTTCATCAGAAAGGTTCTGGGTTTTGGCCCAAAAAACTCAGAGCTCAGATCTGCAGCACCAGTGCACTTAATATAGTCTTTGCTTTACAAAGACTATATTTCTAACCTTTTCTCAGAAAGAGTTGTGTTTGAAAGGCTATCACTAGGCTTCAAAATTTGCCACACGGTGTGTGGCTGTGGTTCTGCACCACCCTATGTGATAGTAACCTTAGCCCTGACCATCTGGCCTGATACCATGTGCATCTTCCGGAGGAGAAAGGTGTGCATGGTCTGTCTCTCTGCAATGTGTTGCTGCAGTGCCATTTCCCTGGGACACACTGTCCAAAAAACTCCATTCTCTGGTGAAAAACAAGGGTGACTTTGCAGCCAAATAGAAACAAGAGAGTGAGATGTTCTGTAGTGGTAGGAGATTAAAAAGCAGCATCAGAAAATTATGTCTGACTTGATTCATACCGTGATTGCTTCACCACAGAGCATCCTAGAGGTATCAACTTGGTGTTGAAGAACCGTGGCTTACAGCATCCTGATATCATATGGTGGTGATACTGTGGGAAGGTTTTTGGGTGCTCTGTTGCTCTCACACATAACTAGGTTATATCTGCTTTTGCCTCATTTCTGATCACGTTGTTTAGTCAGTGCAGCTGCTTATCCTAGGAGTGCTACCCATACCTTGTTTTAGTTTGGTATGGTCCTTGGCACATTGTGTCATTTTTGCTGCATTCACGCAGCCCGGGGTAGCAGCACTGTGCTCACTGTTCTTCAGTCATGTTCTCAGTGCCTCACCAGACCTGGAAATCAGTTTGGAAATCCATACTTCCCAAAGCAGCACTACAGTAACCTGTTTGAAAGAACCTGTGTACCATCTGTTGTCACTGCTTGAAGAGGCTGTGAACAAACTCTGAATCTGAGAGTCTTCTAGGAAATCCTCTGTTTTGGCATTCAAAGCCAAATTAAATTTTTTATTGACAGCAGGTTGGCACTAGAATTACAATGCCATGTGGGACAGTAAGTGAAAAGGTGTATGTTACGCTAATGCTGTCCAAGTGCACAGTTACACACATGATACACCTTTCAAAATCCAGATGGACGTGGAGAAATATTTTTGCTACTAAGAAATCACTGAGTAATAAAATAGCAGATGATCCAGCTAGACATGAGATGATGTGCATTCAGGCCTCATGTAGCTTATTATTAAAATGTCTCCCTGTTGAAGATAATCAGTGAAACCCCACTGACTATGCAAATTATATCCCAGGCACTGACAGAGTTCTTTATTACCACTCTAACAGCATTCACTCATGTTGATTTGTTCTGTGCAGGTAGGTAGAACTATACCCTCTTTGTGTTGCTTGGTTGTGGTTAGTGTGGGAGTCAGCATCGCGTTCCCCCCTCGCTGCCATGCACTGTTTTAATGCCTCTGGTGATTTTCTTTGGCTCCCAGCACAAGGGCTGTTACACAGCTCAGTAGTGTCCCTAATTAGCAGAGGCATCAAGTTAGCAAAGTAAAACCTCTCTATCACTTCAAGCATTATTGCAATTATAGAAACGATGAAGCTGGAATTTTCTATATTCAGTGACTGTACCAGTTGTCATCTGCATATTTGATTTGACAAAAGGTCTTTTATTTCTGTTCGGTTCAGCCCTTTGCAGCAAAGCTTTATAATACCTCTGAAACAATTCAACAGGAGTTGTCAAATCTGTCTCAATTAAGAGTTGAATGGTTCTGAATCTAAAGTTCATAAATATATTTCAAGAGCTTCAGAGATGCACGAATCGCTGAATTGTGGGTGTACAGCTGAATAAAATGTTACATTCTGTACAGAACAGTTTTATAAAAATACCATCAACTTTTCATATGAAATACAATGAATGTTAGCAATACAGCAAAGAACTTCCTTGGATGGAGAAGTTACATACTTTCCAGTCATGTAAATCAGAGGGAAAAAAACCCTAGTTTATATAAACAGAATGTATTTATTCAGGAAATAGCAGGTCAGTGTTGGTTTATATATAATATATTCAGTCTGTTAGTCATTGAGAAAACTTTCAAGATATGCCTGATGCATAGAGCTTGTCCGTCAGTGAATTGGACAAAATCTGCAGAGAGAAATACAGCAACTGCTTCCTAGCATCATACATGTTTTAGATAGACTCTAATGAGTCAGTTGCCAAAAGCAGAGCATTTTTAAAAATTGGTGGGAGGCCATTTTCATACATTTTATCTGAAAATTGACCCCTGTTACTGCAGAAATTTTCAAGACAAGCCGTAGGTTGCCAACAGAATTCCCTGTCTGAGATAAGCTGTGCAAAAGCGTCATCGTACGGTGTTTTCTTGTATGGGGATTTGACAGCAAGAACACCTTCATATTTTTAGCCAAAATTGGAACCTGCACTGAGACTGCTAAATTTTGCTTTCAGAATAAACAGTTGAGCTCCAAGTCTGCAGAAATGTCACTGAACAATGCAATTCTGACAGGTCTCTCACCACACATTGCACCATTAGGCTTTGCTGCAATAGGAACAAACATGCCTACATGCCAATATTTTCAAGTGTTTTAAGTTTCTGGAAACAAGTTTTCTTACAAATAGAATTTATTTATTTAAAGAGCTTTCACTGATTTAGTATTTCATTCACCAAAAATTAATTATTTGCAGATGTCAAGAGACATAATTTTTAGGATTTTCTTTTATTTTGTAGTCATAAAAACTTTATTTATGCAACTTATTTATTATACTGTTTAAAAAGAATCTCTCAGCTGTAAGCTTGCAGGAGGCAAAGCAAGAGAGTCAGAGTAAAAGTAGAATGGCTACTGTGTGGAAAAATGAAATAGATAAATAAGGCTGTCCCCCCACCATTACTAAAATCAAAAAAAATAGAAAACTGTAGGGACACCTGTTTCAAGATGGTGTCATTTAAAGGTAAGTTTATGTTTTAAGTCTTGAATAAGATTAAATATGGTCTATCATTAATCATACAATACAATAATTGTAATATAAAATCATTAAAGTCAAAATTATATGTCGTGCCAGCTTGGATTTTTAGTTCAGATCATTTATGAAGCAGCAATCAATCTTTTTCTCCTTATCTATCAAAGAGAGAGTGGTAAATCATGCACTTTGTTGAACACTTAAAAGGTGAAGTGAAAATTGCCTGTGATTAATCTGTGAGTAGTCTGAGCTATAGTATCCTGTCGTACAATGATTTACCCAAATACTGCAAAGTAATACAGTCAGAAAGTGACAACAGAAATGTTTGCATGAGTCTTACAATGTGCAAAAATGTTAAGAGGTGTCTGTCCTGAACTGACTCAGCAGTTAAGTAGGGGTTTTCTGTAGGTAGTATTAAGGTTCAGTGTCCTTTTAGTTAGATGCTGTTCTGCTTCGAAAAATATTTGTAACAGAATAAATATAAATTCCCTATGTGGTATATTCTTCCAGGTGTTTTCCCCTTTGAAATAAGCTTGGCCAAGACTTGATTTCCTGAAGCAATGAAACATTGTAGCCCATTAAATTTAGCCTACAAAATCTGTGTCCTTTGTACTTTCTCATTCTTCTTTTCTAACTCTGTTCCTAAATGTCATTGTCATATTTTTCCTTACCATATAACATATGTGTTATATATATATATATATATATATATATAAAACATATAATGTTATATATATACACATATATATAACATATATGGTAAGGAAAAATATGTTGTATTATACCACCTTTATGTTCTTGCATGGATAACAGAGCAGCAGCTGTTTTATGAAGCAGATATATGATATAATATGTCTGTCTTACCTTAATACAGCTGTTTGTTATTAGAAAGTGAAATTAAAAGCTTGTGTAACTGGTAGAATATAACAGAGAAAATGGGTAGAAAAATAGCACTGATTATTTATGTGTGCAATAACCCCTACCTGTTTGATTTGCCAGTTGGTGTTGATGACATTTGTTGATGTTATTTGCAGTCAACAAGACTTTAGCAAAGCTATATTTTTAATCTTTTCTGTTCAAAAAATACTTTCAGTATTTTTCAGCCAATACATGTCCAATCATCATTACTTTTGTGGCTGTATAAATCTTTGAAAGTCTGATACTTGTATTAAGAGTATTCTATATGCCTGTTGTATTCATAAGGTATGTACAAGAGTTAAATTTGTGGCTCATTTTCAGGTTGTTGTTTAATATCTCTCTATAATGGGATATTAGATTTAGTATACCCCATAATGTTTAGAATTTTCCCTCTTTAGATTAAGAGAGTTCCAAATTGCAGCAGCTAACACTGACAGCATCAGCATTCTGGCATTTTACTGCCAATAATAGCAAAGGAGGAATTTCCAGTTGCTTTTGTGAAAGCAAGTCTCTGACAGAAAAACACATCCAAATGTGTTGGCAGTTTTTGACCTGATCCTTATGTAACTTGCAGATTACTGGAGCGAGAGTGACAAGGAGGAAGCTGACACTCCATCAACACCGAAGCAGGACAGCCCACCGCCCCCGTACGACACATACCCACGGCCACCCTCAGTAAGTCACCTGCAGCTGTCCCCAGCAATGTGTGCCCAAAGTGCCACTTCTGCCTGCTCTCCTGCTCAGGAGCACACGCATGCACCCAGGATGGCACTCACCCGTGTGGTTTTTTGAGTCAGTGCTGGACTTGAAGCATTTGTTAAGTAACACACATTGCAGACTTAAACGGCCATCATTGCTGTTTTCACTGGTTTGTAGAGAACAGAGATTTATAATCCCACTTGCTGTACAAAATAGATTTAAGTTACAGAATTCTTTCTTCCTGTTCTTCATTCATGATGGACAGCTACTCATCCATGCAATCCCTCACTACCCCCTTATAAACTTTCTGAGAAATTGTTATTACCTCAGGAACAACACAGACTCTTCTCTAAGGCTCCAGCAGTTGTGCTGTGAAGCTTTACAGTAACAAATTACACTTGAATTTCCAGAAAATGCCAACATAAAAATGTTCTGTCCTGTATTGCAAACAGCAATACCAGGTATTCTGTTATTGTGAAAAAGTAGGTTTCTCTTATAGAGAAATAAAAAAATTGGAGTAAAGGGGGATTTGGGTTTTTTTTTTCTTTTTCTTGAAGCAGTTGTTGATATAAAACTAGAGTGTAGACCTCTAATTCTGCTCTGGCAATTTTAATTTTCATATCAGCATACTTGGTATTAACTAATGCATCTTACTTGGATATGGTTTTTGGAATGAGCAGTCGGGAAATTCAGGGCAAAGAGAGCATTCACTATGTTTAATTTGAAGGCAATACTTTATCTTACAAAATTATAGATCTTTGAATCACAGTACTGAAGCACTGCAAGCATGAATCCAAAGAAAAGCAAGGTAGGATAACAACAGGCATTTGGATAGCATTTTTAAGATTTTGAATAAACCAGGTACGTCTCTTCTACGTCTCCCATTCTGCAAATTTTTTTGACGTATTTTATGGATTAAGTGACATAGTAAAGATACTTATTATGAATAAGTATCAGTATTTGAACTACAGGTGTGACATGGACAGACTTGGCTATGCATTAAAAGTAGGATCAGGGCAGGTTAATTGGGTGAGTTTGCACCTTATTAATGAAGCGGGTGCCATCGGTGATGACGAGAAGTGAGAGGTTGTTTAGCAGCAGTGGGGCTGGGTGTGCATTGATCTGAAGACTGCTCGTTGTTGACGTTGCAGATGAGCTGCACGAGCCCCTACGTGGAGCCCAAGCACAGCCGCCTGTCGTCCACGGAGACGTCGCAGTCGCAGTCGTCGCACGAGGAGTTCCGCGCAGAGGTGGCGGGGAGCACCACCGAGTCCCCGGTGCGCAAGACCGCGAGCCAGCGGCGCTCCTGGCAGGACCTCATCGAGACGCCGCTCACCAGCTCGGGACTGCACTACCTGCAGACGCTGCCGCTGGAGGACTCCGTGTTCTCCGAGGTGGCCGTGGTGTCCCCCGAGCACCGGCGGCAGTCGACCTTGCCCACGCAGAAGTGCCACCTGCAAGACCACTACGGCCCCTTTCCCCTGGTGGAGGGTGAGCGGATGCAAGTGCTGAACGGGAACGGTGGAAAGCCCCGGAGTTTCACTCTGCCTCGGGATAGCGGCTTCAACCACTGCTGCCAGAGCCTTTCCGTCGGCACTGCCGACCACCACGAAGAAGCACAGCAGAAGGAGGTTGAGGAGGAGGAGGAAGAGGAAGGCAAAGCAGCAGAAGAGAACAAGGAAGATAAAAGTAAGTATGGGATATTTCTGTGGCTTTTCAAGTGTCCTGTTCATGTAATGTAGAGGTTGTTTTTCCTTTTTCCTATCAAAAATTCCCAACAGTCTTTCAATGTCCCCCATGTTTTACCAGGTCCCCCTTGTCACACATCTCTTTGGTCTGCCTTAGGTATAAGGCTCAATAACCAGTGCTGCATGACCTCTCACGATCACCAGACACTTCCCCGTAGGCTAGTCACCAATCATCTCCTACTAGTAATTCTTAGTTTAAATGGATTTTGCTTCCATGCTTTCTTCACGCTTACATTTGCAAGCAGCCTCCCCCACTGACACAAGTGTTTCAGGACTTAGTGAGATTTCCAGCCAACCCCATCTGAGCTGTAAAAACCTTTTGGTAAATCCTGGAGTGCAGTCAGGCTGTGATTGTGTAGTATCCAGGCAGGCAGGTCACAAGCCATCCCAAAATCTGTAAGAAGTTGAAAAAGAGAGGGTATTTTCCCCAGTTCCTTTCATTGTGATTTAGAAAGAAAGAAATTCAAAAAGCATTTCAAACAAACAAAAAAAAAATTATAGAGAACAACTGTGACCAGCAAGGCTTAAAAAAACCCCATAATGCTGAGTAACTGTCAGTTACATGGCACATAAACTCCATAGAGATTAGTGCTACTTATCAAACATAATCCAAATAACCAGAGATTAGGGAAGGTCCCTGCCCCTCCTGAACACGTAAACACATTTTTGTGTCTGTTTCATGCTCTGTCCTTCACTGTTGTTTGTGGAGCTTGTCAGCATGTGCTGCTAGCAAAGTTGAGTCTGCACTCAGGTTGTAGGGTCAATTAGTGAAGCCTGCACCCATGATTTGTGGGGTTACACTGCAGCTGAGTTACCTGAAGTGGCAAAGAAGGCAGGATGACCCTTGAAGCTCTCCAAGGGGCTCTGCTCTCTGTTCCTTCAAGTTCAGCTTTTTCACTGCAGTAATAAAGTACAAAAATGGTGAAGAGATAGGAAAGAGTAATGAAAGCTTTGTATAATTAACTACGTATCTAAGGCGATTCATTGAAGTTAGCACCTTTGTTGAGCATTAAAATTCATGTGGATGTTATTTAGTCTACTTGCAAGAGTTCAACAGTTTTCCATTGCCCTTAACGCTTTAGTCATTACTTTCCAAACATCTCAAATTCTTGACTTTCCTCTGCTGCCTTGAGAAAACAATGGTTTCTTTTGCAGATATTAAATTTGATGGCGTTAAAAGTTTAAAAAGACACTATTTCAGTTGTGTTCATGCATGACACTGCAAAAAACTGATACATTTATTAGGGTAATATTAGAGTCTTATTGACTGTGAAATGAAGCTGTCTAATTAACAGGGTTAAATTTCATCAACCATGCAGAACATTTTGTCCTATTTTTAGCCTTCAGTTTTGGTTTTCAAATGGGTTTTTACTGATAGCAATATAAAAATATTTTTTAAAAAATTCCTTACTGAAAATGGAAAGGGTCAAGGAGACTTTCCACTGGCTTTACTGTGCTGTTTGGGCACTACTTATAGATACCATTGCAAGGTCTAAGTTTTTAGGTGTTTAAAATCTCAATTTCAATGTTTTTGTGCACTTGGTTGTAGCATTTTATAGCATGCTAATTACTAGTAAAAGGCTAATGCTTGATTTAATGGGCCAGAACTTGGGCTTTTCTCCATCTTTCTATACTAATTTCAGGAAAAGGAGAAAAGAGGTTTAATTTTTGAAGTGGTCTCCCTGTATACACATACTTTTATTTTTAATTGAGTGAGGAGGTTTCCTTGGTTGAAACTTTTAGCAGAAGATTATTTTGGAGACATTGACGACCTGCTAGACAAGTCAAGTGCTCGTGATGAGTTACTGACCTTGAAATTATAAAACCAGAACTAAAATACTGTCTTGTCTGTTGAAAAGTGTAAGTGTTGAATTGCTTGTTGCTATGACTGCAATGTTCTGTTTGCAGCACTGACTTTTTCCAGTGCCTTTACCAGTAAAAGGCAGGAGGATTTCCTGCAAGTGGTGTTCTTAAGAGCAAAATCCAGTTTCTGAGTTCAGAGATTTGCTTGCATCTGCTGAGTCACTAACAGGATGGGTGACCTTGTGTGTGTTACCTCACTGCCCCCTTCACTTCCATTGCTCTGGGAAAATGAAACATCACAACTGGCTGGAGAAAGGAAATCCTCTCTCTTTTAGAAATGTTTTAACCTCACCTTGAATGTTCCCTCATGTGATATCAGAGTCTTTTAAATATATTTATTTGCCTTACACGTTTGTGATCCTGACATAGTTCTGGGCTCTTGGATGATTGATTATGTGTGTTCTTGTGTGTACATGTGTGTGTTTCAGAGCTTAATCATTCCTTTTGCTTTTTGTACGGGACAAGAATGCAGCTCCTTTGCAGTTGTTGATGTACAAGTCAGATGTCACTGCCAAAAGTTTGTTTCCTCAGCTTTCTGTTTTTACATTCTCACTTTTAAAACTACATGAATTTCAATTAAATAGTAAAATGCAGTCCTGTTTCTTCCAACTTTTTTTGCAGAATTGTTTTCAAATAACTGCACCGCAAACTAGGAGCTCCACACCTTTTTCAGATGCTGTGCCCAACTGCTATAATTTAACATAGTTCTGTTGACTTAGTACTAAAGCTGTGCTGATTTGCAACAATTAAATATCTTCTCTCAGTCAGTCACCACTTTATGTCTTAAATAGATATTGCAAGACTTTACTGACCCTGCAAATAGTTGTGTGTATCAACTCTGCTACAATGCCTAGATATATATGGTAAACTGAAAATATGGGTTGTCCTTTTGTATGTTTATCTGTCAGGATCTAACTTTGTTGTGTGTTCAGTTGCTGCTTTTTGTCTTGTTATCACATTAACACTGCACTGCTAATCGTTAATGGATTGTTTTATTTCCCAAATGACTCTTGTGTAAATCATTCAGATGTTCCATATTGACACCATCTTGTAATGGTCTCTTGCTTTGTAATCAAAGAGGATTCTCTTGTGGGATATTTGAGCTTGTCTCCATGTGTTTGCTCCTGACTATGCAAATGGCAAACCACATTCAGACCTGTGGCACCAAACATGCCTCTTGCTGTGCTGTTCAGAGGCAGCCTGCACATGGAGAGCAGGTTGGAGGCTGTGGCACAGTGTTTGCATTTCTGTGATTCAGTTGTGAAGGTCAAGTTGGGCCTTTGCATGTTTGTTTTCTGCTAGTGGGAGGTATTAGAAGGAGACAGCAATGTATCAGGACATCGTCACCCCCTTCCCCTCTGGCCCCAGCACTGTCTGCACTCTGTGTTTTGACAGATTTCACCACTTAATGCAAAGAACACTTCTAGAGAGACTATTTCCAGGTTTTGTGCCAGGAAAGCTTGCTTCATTTTTGCTTTAGTTTTTGAAATTATTTTTCATGGTGGTTCCTTCATTTTAATAGCCTTCTTTTGTTTGTGGTACAGTAACAGGAATTACTAGGGTTTCAGCATCTAAAAGAAGTACGTAACTAGCTCTCTGCAGAGTGTAGCTGGCTGTTGAACCCATCAACTTAGCTGCAGAAAAACCTGCACCGTTTTTGCATACTACCTGAAAAAATCTTTGGAGAACAGCGGTGTCTGTGGGAGTCTCAGGTGCTGTCACCTGCTCAGAGACTGCTGGGACAGGAGCTCTGCTGCTGGCTCCATGTGCTGCAGGATGGGCAGGGGCAATATTGGCACACTTTCCAGGGAACTCACACTTGGGACCTGCAACAGTGTGCAAGGGAGCTTTCCAATGTGCTGCTCCATAAAATTTATTCAGGAACATGGATAGAAAAGCATTGATGTCTATGTTTGAGTTTGAAAAGGTGTTTGCAGCAGGAAGAAATTACTTAGACTGTTTTTCCACTGTTAAACCCCATTTCGTTCTGTGTTGTTTCTTGCCTCTTTGTTCTGCAAGTTGTCAGTCCTTTTTCTTCTCTCTTAAGTACTGTAGTTCTTCCTGACATGTATTTAAGGATTTTTTTGTTGCTACCCCATCATCATAATTTTGCAGTACCTTCTATATAGGATAGGCAACTGTAACAAAGTCTTGTATAATTTTTAATAAATCAGTGGCTGCCCTTCTGGGGCAATTAAAGCCTGGGAATCACTTGTTTCCGCATTGTTTTCACCCTCCAGAGTGTTTACAAGATGCAACAATCTTCCTCATGTGACTTCTGTCACCTCTAAAAGATTTGACAATGCTTCTGAAGGCTAGGCACACACATATTCCCTGGCATTTTGCTCCATCACCACAAGCTCTTGTTCAGGTTTGCAACATCTCCTGGCATCCCATGCTTAGTCCCATACAGTCTTGTGAATGCTGCCTCAGAGGAACACGACAGCCACATGCTCCAGTCTCTGAAACTTGGCTTTTAATCTTAAACCACTGAAAACACTTGTCAAAAGCCAGAGCGGGAGCTAGTGTTGGCATTTTGCAGCTCAGAGAGATGTCCAGTCCCTGTGAAGGGTTTCAGGAAAGCTCACCTTGATCTCAGGGAGGGCTGGTCACTGAAAGAGAGATCAAATGACTGTGCTGAGGTACCAAGCCTTTTTTCCCAGTAAAAATCTACAGACCAGCAAGAGAATAAGAGAAACTGAGAAGAATTTCTCCCATTTTGCAACCTCCCAGCTGCAGAAATGAAATTCAAGGTGGTGGTGATTCCACAAGATAGGACAGAGAGGTTTAAGGAGTCCATGACTAGCAACAAGTATCATGCACTGTGCCCAAGAAGGTTTATCCATGGGACATCCTAGGTGTCGTTTGCCTTCAAGAAGGAGTTAGTGCTAGTAAAAAATATACTCTGAATAAGGTCAGGGATTTCAAATTCTAAAAAGTCTAGGGAGGCTTCCCTCATTTTAATGAGAGGGCTGTAATCCACAGCACAAATGGTATGTCCCAGCAGGATCAATGTTTGCTAATTAAACACCATGTTATGAAGTGGCACCCTGTGTACACTTTTAGGTTTTGCTTCTCTGCATTTTAGGTAGCATGTCTTCACTTTGGCAGGTTTTAGGTAACAGTGAAACCTGGGAGTCAGGATGGATAATGCATAAAGCCTGAATTGTGCACAGTGGAGTTGATGAGGATGTGTGGCTGAAATTAATAGGGCAGTTTGCTTTTCTGACAGCCTCTTTCCATTTTAGAGAGGATGTCATTAGTGGTGTCCTGTTGTCTGACCACCTAGTTTTATCATCACTGAGAGGCAAGGGAGGAACTATTAAGATACTGCATCTTCGCCTCTGGAATTAATGCCCAAAAGTGTCTTAAATGAGCATAGCTATGAGAAAGTGAGGTAATGTTTCACATTAGAAGTATTCCATATGAAGGTGGTGAATAGCTCAGAGTGCAGCACCTTCTGGGACACCAAGGAGGGTGTTAGTCTAACTTACTGCATCCACTATCAGTCCTGCACAACTGAGAGCATTTGCCAAGCTGGGGGGTTTTTTGCCTGACATCCTTCTGGGCAGCACAGCCTGTGCATGCTCAGACACTGGAGTAGGTTAATGAAATACCTGCTTTTTCTGAGCTTTGTTTTTGTGATTTGATTTTTCTTTCCTAATTCCCATTTGAGCCTGCCCATGGCACCTGACTGGGTGTTTGCACTCCTGTGAGCTGAAGACCCATCAGCATTGCATGCCTTGTCTGCTTATAGGAGGTCTCCATCCTTCCTACCTTCCCACTGCCTCCAAGGCACTGGCTTTGCTGTTAATTCAGATTGAGTTTACCTAAAAATGCTGCCTAATTATGTTCAAAAATATGACTACCCTAGATAAACAAGTACTGGGAAGTAGGTATGTTTATTTCTGAGCGTGTTCTTTAATTAAAATCTAAAATTTATTAAATAAAGCTTTTTCAATTCTCATATGCAAAAGCAGTTCCACTGCAGAAGCGAGTTTGTATTCTAAATAAAAATGATGGGATACAGAACTTCCGTATCCTGATTTTAAACTTCAGTTCAAGGGGAAAAAATTGCCTGCAGTGTTTCAAAGCCAAATATTGAATCATTTACTGACTGGCAATTCAGGAAGCAATATGGGCTGTTAACAAGAATAGTTTAATTTTATGCTTGTTAGTGTTTATACATATAGAAGTATTTTGCCCACAAATACATTGTTGCCATATTTAAAATGTTATTTGATTTCCATTGCCCATGCTGCTAAAAATGCAACCGAGAGATGAATTCCTACTTTTCTTTTTGTTTTAATAGCTTTGGGTGTCATTGCCAACAAAGGTCATCTGCTTTTGCCTGAAATATATGGATTAAATTGTCTTTTTATAAGCAAAAGAAATGCACAAGGGAATTTCTGACACGGCCATCCTTCTAAATTGCTTTTCTTGCTAAGTTTCCTCAATTCAGTTACTAAGTTGGGAGCTGTCAATGGAGCTGTGCTACTCCCTACCAGAGACCCCTTTGGGTTGGGTGGTGAAACAAGGAATCAGTACATGTGAGAATATAGTTCTGGTGGGCCTTTTTTATATTCTGCATTAATTCTCTCACTGTGTGTTGTGTAACCAGTCTGGTTTACGTTTAATTTTTCCACTTCTTGGTATCAGCAAGCTCTGTCTCAGCTGCTGCCCTGAGTCTGGCTGCAGAGATGCTCTCCTTGGGAAATGGCAACTCATAAATGGTAGAACACTTCAAGTCCAGGTTCTCTAGGGCTCTTTGTTTACCCCACTGAAGAATATGCTGTTCCTTCCCAGTTTGTTGGCCAGAAAAGTCTCAATGGCAATATAAAAAAGCCTTCTTTTGTGCTTGCTGTTTCCACTCCCTCGATTCCAAATGTGCTTCAATTCTGAAGCAACAGTCAAATTTTGTAAATGAAGATACGTAGTTTTTTTGAATTTATTTTATGGATGAAAAGGAAAATACAACTTTTTTTTTAAGTAACACATAATTTTCCATTGAAAAGAGGGTTTTCCTGTCATAAAATTTAAACACACATTCATTTTGATTTCAAACATGAAAAACATGCATTTTTTAATGATTTATACAAACCTTCTCACTGAAACTCACTGAAAATTGTTTTAAAGACACTCTTAAATTTGACTGCTGCAATGTAATTGGAATTCCAAAGCCATCTCTCACCGGGATTTTTGCAGAACTGGTATAGTTCCTCTTTGAGATACAGTGGGGACTTGGTCTGATCTGAAGGTTTCTAAATGCACAGGAAACATAAATCTGCAATTTAAAAAGTTAGCTACCTATCATGTACATAGGAATGTTCTTTTGAAATGTGAAATTTTAAATTTTCAAAGCTAAAAAAAGATTAAACCCTTTCTATAAGCAATGGTAATTAAATCAGAAGATGGTGGCACAGTACCAGTAGGACTAGGGGAACAGAGGAGGACTAAAACCTTTTCAGAATGTATTCATTACATCTCACCATTTGTTGTGTGTGGCTCTCATGTTCTTTCAAGGCAACTATTAAAACAAGGATGAACTAGAGTCAGTAGTGCTTGGAAGGACATGGGAGGGATATAGTTTTATTAAACTACTACCATGCAGAATGTCTGGAGGCTCACCATGTAAACATGCATTCTTGTTTATTTAATGTTCGTCATGGGAAACAGGATGGGGTATTAAAGACTTCAATGCAAACAGCATCCTGCCAAAATTTCTTTTTCTGGACAGAAGACTCTAGAAAAGCCACATTTGTTACAAAACAGTTTAGTTTGAGCTATTTTTAAAAAAGAAGTCCTCAGAATTTTTGGATTTAAGATGAATCTTTTCATGGAGGCCTATGCAATAAATGTTGTAGGACAATTTTTTGTGAATTGTCCTAACATGCTGGCCTGGCTTTCTGGCTGACTTTCCTTGCAGTCACTGCTGCTGCTCCAGAGGATCACAGATCTTGTGTAGGTGATGTGTCTAATGTGCCAGCTTTATGCAATCCTTGGATACCCCTGGACAGCTAAAATTGCACTAGATGCTTTTCTTTTGGCATCTTAATCTCCTTACTGGTTTCCTAAACCTTCCCAGTGCAGGAGGGCAGTGTATATGGGTTAAAATCTTGGTCCCTGTGAAGACCCTAGTGAAGCTGTAAGTGTGCTGAGCGTGTCTCGGAGCCAGGGAGCTGGCAGGGATTTGGAAGATTATCCATTGTAGCTCTGTCCTCTAAATCTGGAGCTGCCTTTACCTTCCAAATCTTAAACACCCCCAGTGGTGGGCATTCTTCATTCCCTCTGGACAGTGCTTTTCCTCTTGCTGTTTTGGGAAGGAATAATTTTTTTTTTTCCTGCTAATGGATATTGAATTGTTCCCGCTGCAATTTAAGGCCAGCATTTCCATCCCCTAATGGCACACAAAACAGACTGCTCCATTACAGCAGCTCTTCTTTTGAGCTGAAAGGTTGTTGTGAAGGTTGGTTTCGTTTTTCCTACAGATAGTGTTTGCTAGGCCACTGACTCCCCATGCTGAGCTTCCCTGGGTTTTCCACGCTAATTCCCATCTCTCCTGCCGTGGCAGTATCCAAGCTGGGTGCAGCACATCTGGTTGAGACCAGGAAGGCTGCTCTGCCCTGCCTGTTTTATGCTCTATACTGTGATAAGCATCTGTTTGGCAACCATACTGTACTTCATATTTCACTTTGGGCTGTACAGTATCCCAGATGCTTTTCTGCTTAATGGTTGTTTTTTCTAATTGTAGTTGTTCTGATTTTTTCTGGGCCTCTTACCTATCCACATTAAGTAGCTCATATTCATAAAAGCCTCAGCTGAATTAAAATGTCATCTTAATTGGGCTAAAACCAGCCAACAAATAAATACGACATTTTGTAAAACTAACAGCCTGACTATGTTAAAAAAAAAAAAAAGCCTTACAGACTAACCTGGTGTTTGCCAGGCTCTGTGTCTGTTAGCATAGCATTTACCATATTGTTATATAAAACTTGGCAAGGGATTTCATCCCTCCAGATCATTGTCAGTCCAACTTCTGAGACTGTCCTCCAGCAGTCTAGGAGCTGTTTCCTCACACTTTGGTGCCTGTGGATTTTAATAAGTTTATTCTCTTGCACTGTTCAGGCTATTAGTGCCATCTGGGACTGTTTCTGGATGCAGAGCAGCCTCAGGGGAGCCCCACACCGGGCAGCCCTCCCTTTGACAGGGAGCCTCAGGTGTCTCCTCTGTCTGGGCTTGGTTTTTGCTATCAGGGGACACCATGGATAGGGAAAGTGGCTAATACTGCTCACTTCTGAGAACTAAACTTTTAGAAGGAAAAGGTTGTTCCTGTGTCACAGACCTTCAGAATCTAAAGAGCCAAGGAAGATGTTACCTGGTGATGGGTGGAGAGCAGAAGGCTCATTCTTTTCATGTCAGTTGGGATTGCATCTGTCCCTCGGAAGTGTTTAATGCTCAGAGTTTATAGCAGTCGTGTTTTATCTGTAAGATATTCCGTTATTTTTTAACATCAGGAATTTCCAGTTCTTTTCAAACAAATGTGATAATACAGTATTAACAAACAAACAAACAAACAAAGTCCCTGTAATCAGACAATTTTGCAGTTCTCATTCATTATTAATGAAATAGATTCCTAGCTTTGTTTTTAAAAAACATATTTCAAAAATGAGAAGATAAATATTTTTTTCTCCTTTTGTGAATTTCGGAATCTGTTGATGATGGCCAACAGTCCAGCATCTTTGTACTAGTGTGGTGCTATAAAACACCATGATTTTATGAACAAAGCATGAAACAAGTTCTCTGTGGGATCTTACTGTATTTACATGAAGGAAATGGCTGCATTTTAAGTAGGATTTTTGCTTTCTGGCTTCACATTTTGAGTACTGCTGGCACAAAATAATACCAGCTCATTATTCCTTCTCTTCTGGATTCCAGAGGGGTAAACTTCACGCTTTTGGAATATAAAATATCACCACTGATTTGTTTTAAAGTATTTGAGTTGTTATCACCATCAGAGACTGGGGAGGGAGGCTGCCAAAAAGCTTCAATTTAAACCACCTTTCAGCCAGTTTTTGAAGTGTTCATTTATTCATGTGATGATTTACAGGCCTCAAGAAGGAAGCAAAATTAAGGAAGCCTCACTTAGATTTCTCCTGGTTGTAAATTCAGGGATGGAGAGAGATCAGGCAGTGGCAAGGGCAGGAAGTTTACCCTCATCACTTTACCCAGCACCACCAAGGAGAATAAGCAATAAAACTGAGCTGGGGATCCTTGTTCTTTTAGTTCCAGGTTGAAAGGAGCTCAGATTTCAAGTGAGGAGGGATGGCTTGGGGAGGCTCCAGGAATGGCTCCTGGCACAGCACCCAGGGGCTTGGCCATGCCAGAATCCCCTGTCAGTGGGGTTTCCTACATGTGCAAAGTGGTCTTTGTG
Source organism: Orthonyx spaldingii (assembly GCA_013397795.1). Taxonomy (NCBI): domain Eukaryota; kingdom Metazoa; phylum Chordata; class Aves; order Passeriformes; family Orthonychidae; genus Orthonyx; species Orthonyx spaldingii. Next base: position 575,925 of record VZTJ01002320.1, on the reverse strand, counting down.
GAATACTTGAGAGATGGTGAATATGAGACATAGAGAATTAGAGAGTGTCTTCCTGTAGTAAAAACAGCAAAATCTGATTTAGAATTCATATAACAATATTTCAATAGCTTCTACACTTGGCATTAAAGTGAGATTTTTTTTACTGTACTAATGTGCGCACTTGAAATCCAATATAAAAATCATACTAAATCTATAAAAAGCTTGAAGCTGATTATTCTGAGAGTTCTTGTTTCTTTCCTCCCTGCGAGAATGTGTCTTGCCATTAATTTTAAACTTTTGATTAAAAAAAAGTTATTTTCAAGACATTTTCTTTTTTTTTTTAATCAACCTAAGTCCATGTACATAATTTTTCAGCAGAACATTTATATTTCTAACTTTATTGTAATGGCTTTAAAGGCAGCTGGAGTTGCTGGTTTCTGTGTCTTTAGAAGACAGAAGACAGTATTTTTATTTAAATATTTCTGGCTGTGTAAAGAGCCTGGGGAAAATTCTATTTAAGTTTTATACTCTAAACTAAAACTATCCAAGACTAAATTAATCATTTTTTTTTGCATTGTTCTGCTTACCTTCTCCAGTGTTACGGTACGATCTGGGTATTTAATGTTCTGTTTCTTAATGTATCTTCAAAAGTTTCATGTGATTCTTCCAGAGGCTAGAAATACTTATTAATGAACTAGACTAATTTAACCATACCATAAATTTTTTACACCAATACATTGAAAATTTAACATGGTTTATGAAATGGTGAGACTGTTGAATAAAAATAAAATTAAAAAAAAAAGGAGACCCAACAAACACAAATGCACTTTAGACATTAGTGCATTATGGATTAATAAATCAATAGTTTTCAAGTTCTCTGCTCACTTTATGTTTTAACCTTGAATTCACAAATTCTGCCAGCAGATAAAGACACCTTATAGTAGTGGCTGTCATGAGTCTTACAGCATAAACAGGCTATCCTTGTATCTATGCAAACTCTAAGAAGTTGAGAAATTTCGTTTTGTGAAAGTCCTGCACAATCTGTAAAATATTTGTAAAATGTCTCTATAGTAAAAGAAGAGGAAAAATAGATCTATGTCCCAGCTTTCCTGGGAATACTTGTTTAAAGGATGGCTGAAATTTTTGGTACAATTATTTCTGAACTATCGGTAGAAGGTGGAAGGAAGTGTCAGTGTTTTCATAAAGTTAAAAAATTATTGCCTTGAAGACTCAGTTTGGAAATGGCTTTTACAGTTAATACAACTCAGAACTGTGTCAGTCACCTTCTTCCTGGCTTGTCCCATCCCAAAAGACCAATTTCCTTAGCTTGTGTATGATGTGGCTAAACAAGATTATGGGATTTATAGGAGAGTATAAAAGTCCCACGAAGTAAAAATTAGACTCTTCAGTTTTGAAGATAGCACTTGGGTCTTTATAGATTTCATTATTCCTGAAATTTAGTGGAGGTTGAATGTGGGAGGATGAGGGCACGGGTGGATGGCCCTGAGCAGCCAGCACCTGTGACACCTGTAGTTTGTACTTGGAGGAAAACAGGTGTGGAGGGGTGAGATTTTATATTTTACATAGATTTGGCTTTGCTGCCAAGGCTATGTGCATTTTTGAGCATCACTGCTCCTTGGAATGATGGGGAGTGGGAGGTTGCTGAGAGTAACTCATAGGAAAGCACACACCCCCAAGATGGCAAAAGCTTAATTTACCCCTTTTCTTGAAAAAGAAAAGAAACATTTTGTGTAGTCTGTGATCTGTAGTACTTGGGAACTGGAAACAGCAGGGTAGCTGGGGAGGAGACTGCAAAATTGAGTGGGGTGAGATGGAAGCAAAAGGTAGAAGACTGGAGATAGGGCATAAATCTGTAATGGTGAGGATAAGCTATGCAATGAGTTTAATTAAGCTGTGATTGGTTTTTGAAGTGAAAATCCTATCAGCCTCTAATTCTCTGTGCCGCAAATGAGGATGATGGTGTTCTAAATCTTTCCCCAGTTAGAAAAACTGTTTTGAAAGTTATTTTATTTCTACAGTGTCACATTTCTCTTACAGCATAACCTACTGTAAATGCAGCTATGCTGCTTTAGCCTTTCTTTCAAAGATCTCTGCCATTTAGCATTTTGCTCAGACGAGCCCAGTGGGTGGATGTTATGCTGGGGCCATGTTCTGTGCAATGACCATGCCAGTCCATTGCAATATTGCTCAGCCCAAGCTGTCTTCTGAGGAGGAGAATCTGGCATAACCTCATGATTAAATTGAAAACCCTGTAATATCAATGTCCATAATTAACTGGGGCAACAGTTGTTTCTGGCAAATAAAACCTTTTCATAGTGGCCCCTTTGCTCTTGTCTTCTGAAAGTACCAGCACAGGCCAGGCTGAGACTTTTCCTTCAGATGACTAACTCAGTTGTACTGTATGGAAATAGAGTAGATGTTTTAAAAGACAGATTCATGAGGCTGTTTCTTTATTTTGTCCTCATATGTTTTGCATTTCTCTAGTCTAGTGTTGCTCATCTTTAGCACTGTTATTAATGACCAGAATTATATAGCCAGATCTTCATCTCTGGTCCTCCTGGGTTTTACTAACATCTGTTTCCTCCTTCCAAGGCAAGTACAGTGGTTGTGGTAGTTCCAGGCTGAGCAGGGGAAATTGTTCTTTGCACTTAGACTTGTAACTGTGGATTTCCAGTTCTGAAATCCCCCCAAGGTTTCTGCAAACACCTGCTGAGGGGTTTTTTTAAACACATTCAGTTTAAGCTGACTGTGTGCTTGCTGTATTTTATAGTTCACAAAGAAGTGTGTAAATCATGCTCACCAATATTTTTTTCATCACTAGCTGTTGTGTTACCAGACATGTAACCAGAACAGATAAATTCTTGCCTGTTCCTACCTTCTTATGTACTATTTCATAGAAAACTTAAATTGAGAAAACTTTTATTTTTCCACAGAAGTGTTGAATGAATATATCATACAATATACACTGAACTTTTTGGTTATTCTTTGAAATATCCAGTTATACTGATGGCAAGTCCTGGCATTATACAGGAAAATTAATGCATTTATTGGCACTAGATACACAACTTCTTTGTCTACTTTCTTTTGAAAAAAAAGCAAATACTTGCAAAATTAAAACCTCACAGAGCCTGTTACTTTTACTGTTTAATCTTGCAATCTAACATTTCCATTCTGCACAGAAGATGTGGGCTTAGCAAAAATTGTCCAAAACATTGATTTATCTAGTTCTATATCAGATCTCAGACTCTTGAGTTTTTAAAAGTCACCTGCAAGCACAAGTGATTGTACTAAAGAGCCAAGAGCCCCATATCCCAGCCAGCCCAGTTAGCCTGCCTTGAACCATGCCTAAAAGCATATTTATAGGGAGAACTAAAGGTGTCTTGCCTATAACCCTTGATGGATCATTCTTCCACAAAATAGTTTTGTCTACTTTGAGCTCTGTCATGTGGCAATAAGGAGTTGCACATTTTAACTCCAGGCTAGAAAGACAAGCATCTGTTCTGGTTAGTTTTAAACCTAGCACACAAACTTTCAGATGTTTCTGTTACTTGAGGAGGCAATTATCTTTGCCTTTTATCTGCATGTATGTCCTCATAATTATACAGGCTTCTGTTCCATCCCCTTTGTTTATAGGGGAGAAGTCTTGATTAGCCCTAGATCATGCATTCCTTGCAGGAAAATCCTTTTGTGCAACAATAATCCTATCAGCCCTTCTCTGCCTTTTTCAGTACTGCTTTTTGAGGTGAGATGTCACATATGAGTCTCATTTTATTTTGTTTCTGCTTTACCTGCACTAGTTCCTGTATTTATTTGTAAGTAGAAGCCAAACCTCTCTAGTTCTCTGTTTTTGTAGAAGCTGATTTGTCATTTTTAACAAGTGCAATCCAAGAAGAGAACTAAAGGGAACTCTTTGGTATGAGATGTTTCTGCCTGATAGTGAAAAAGAAAAAGGTCTGGTTTTGATGTTGGTGATGCATGAAAAGAGAAGTGTAATGCTTATTCATGTACAAGACTGCATAGAAGAGGAAAGTGAAAAAGACAATGCAACTTCTGAAGAAAATAGCAGAGGACAATAGCTAACTGAGCAGCTTGAGAAATCCTTAGGAGGGAGGCTGCTCTTATGGGATGAGAACAGAGCTCAGCTACATGACAGTCAGTGTTTTTCAGGCTGTAGAGATGCTAATATTTTCTTTGTTCAGTGGTAGTATTTTGGTGAAAAGCACTTAAGCAAACCAAAGCGGGAGTGAGTAGCAAATTGCTGGGAATATATCCCCTGCATAACAGCTCTGGGTCATGCTGCAGCTTGCCCAGGGGAGCCTTGCCCATGCATGTGACTGGTCTGGACAGCAGAAACCCCTTGTTACAAGCATCCTTTGGCTTACCATCCCTGAGGGAAGGGCACTCTTGCCTGGTATTTTCAAAGGGTGGCTGTTTTTACAGGTGATCCTTCCCCCAGCATCTCGGGGTGTTTTGGTCCATTTGCCCCAGACCATCTGCAGGTCAGGATTCCAGTTTTGGTGACAGTAAAGGATTTTCTCTTCGAGCCCTTCAGCCTTTCTGCTGCTGTTGGCAGGACCAAGGGCTGAGCGCTCAGCGGCTCTGGGGACCGGCACTGCTGGAGGCTGCCAGGGGAGCAGGCTGAGCCCTCCACATCATCACCCAGGTTGTTGATACGAGGAAGGGTTTCGGGTCTGATTGCATTTTTGTTGCTAAATATGGTCCTGCTCAAACCTGAAAGAGACCTGCCTGAGTCAAAAATAGAGTTGGAGCAGAACGATAATGCTTGCCTGGGAACAGTCAAGGCAAGTTGGATTGACAGGTCAAGCGCGTGCTAGAACATGAGGAGAGGAGAAAGGAATAAATAAATACCTTTGTTAAACACAGCACAACCAGCCAAAAGTAGTGCCAACATTTTGCTTGCTGGCCTCGCCAAAAGAGTAATAGTAGAGTCCATGTTTTGTATGTGTGCCCCTCCAGTGAGCTCCAAATTAAATTAAAATATCGCAACATGATCAATATTAATATAATAATAACAACAATAATAATAGTCTGCCCCCCCAATTTTCCCCAGCTGGTTTTGACACCATTCCTGGTTTTGACACCATTAGCAAAAGCTGCTGAAAAGCCTCAGCTGAATGGGGCACAAAGAAGGTAACACTTTTTTCTGTCTGTTCGTTTTACCTTAACCACATGGTATGGTATCAGTAACTTACAGAGCTCAGGTGATCTGTGGCTCACTTATTGACCCAGCCAGAGAAGGGATCCCAGGCCAGGATGACACGCTGCTTCAGCTGTCAGCAGCTGTGGCAGGGGCAGCATCTCCGTTCTCTGCCCTTGGATGCAGCCTGGCAATGGGAACATGACAGTCTGGCTGGGTGTTAGTTAGCCACACCAGGGATTTTGTCAGGATATTGGTGTTTTTGTTGTCAGTGTGGAAAGCACCACCAGAGAAAGCAATTACGTTACTTGATGGTGGGCTGTTAAAGCCTTCTTGAACCAAAGGGGCTTCTACTGGTTGAAGTTAAAAATTTGTTTCAGTAAATTTAAATTTGTCATGCTATAATTAATTCCATACGTTTCTGTCTGCTTTTAAAGCCCTGAGCAGGTTAATGTAAAAAAAATCCCAGAAATACACTGCTTAAAAAAGTAATACAGAGAGTAGTTGGTTACAATAATAAAACAATTCTCCTTAAGTACTCCTTATTAAAAAATTTGTTGATAACAATGAAAAAAATTAGTACGTTGCTTTTTTTTTCAGGGTTGATGTCCAAAGCATTAGTCAGGAAACACAACTCCCATTTTTGTGTTGTACTTTAACTCTTTCATGAGGTGGCAGACTGGAACTACAGTTCCTGCTTTATGGTCAGGAAACAGACATGGCTTTTCAAACAGTTCTCAGAATAAACAATGCAGGATGTTTGGTAGATTAAATTGAGCTTTAAGTGCCATTACAATCATAGCCTGGCTGATTTTTGCCTACAATAGTACTAAGAGTTGTATTGAAAGGCATCTCACCATTAGGTATATGCCTCACGTGCTTGTCTTTTGGATGTACCATAGACTTCTGAGTGAGGCTCATCCCANGATTAAATTGAGCTTTAAGTGCCATTACAATCATAGCCTGGCTGATTTTTGCCTACAATAGTACTAAGAGTTGTATTGAAAGGCATCTCACCATTAGGTATATGCCTCACGTGCTTGTCTTTTGGATGTAACATAGACTTCTCCTGAGCGAGGCTCATCCCGTAGGCTTGTGTAACTTAAGTGTAATCCAGTAATTAGAATGCCAATATGCAGAAATTTTAATATCATTATCAGAATTCATAAACTGCCCGGTGGAATGCTAAAGTTGTGATTACATCCTACGCCTTCTAAATATATGTAAAACTATAAGAAGTGAGGCCAGCTGCCCTTTTTTTTTTTGTTTTCCTGAATTATTCAACTGTGTCTCACTGTTTATGTCCCAAATAAGAGGACTTCCTTTGTCTGGGAGCAGCTCTTTGTATTAGTCTGCAATGGTTACAAAACAAGCTACTCTGGAAAAATAACCTTATTTCTGACACAACCACAGCTCAAACTCTCTGTGTTGGAGCTGTGAACTGTCACCCCAGTAAGACCCTGGTAATGAGCTAAAGGAGAGGGTTTTGCAGATATTAGAGAGATATCTGAACAGCATAAGAATAACCATGTTATTCTGAGCTGTATCTAATATGGAGGGACAAAATAGGGACAGAATTAGGAATAATGTAATATAATACACTATACTAATGTAGTAAGAGTTAGTAATTTGGCAATTTAATGTGCTACGTTTTAGTTTATTTAGCTCTTTAGTACTGGGTAGATAGAGGGTTATTTAGCAATAGGTGTAGTACATGAAGTGCATAGGACAGCTGGGTTACATTTGCAATTTAGAAATACTGTGGTAAGTGGGAGGCGAAATGCCTGCTGATCAGAGCCCTGTAATTTCCACTGCCTTTGTCTCATGGGACCGAGTGCAGCACTTGCAGAGGAGCAGGCACTGGAGGTTGTACGTGGGCTGACACCACCATCTGTCCTCCCTGTCCCTGTTCCTCACCCTGGTGCTTTCCCATAGAATATTTGTGCTCTTGGTGTTCCTTAGTGAGGACATGGAGGCACTAAAAATATTGTGATGTTGGAAAAGCTGAAACTTGCTATTTGCTGATAGCATGCTCCAGTATTGTCATTGTTTGATGTAGTGCCCTTTACTGCAGTCTCCAGAGGAGTACTGAGTGACTCCTGCTATCGCTTCCATACCCAACTGGCTTCCTGCAGGACGATGTGCAGAGGCACTGCTTTGGAGTACAGTGCTGGGGGTCTGCACCAGGTGTGTCACCAAAACCCTCCTTCCTCAGGCAGTCTCACTGCCAGGCTCTCTACCAGCTCCTTTTCATCTCTGCATGGCATCTGTCTGAGACCTGGAGGTGGTGGGAGCTTGCCACCACTGACCAATAGACAGTTTGAAGATCTGCCAGCATTCCTGCCCAGGACTCTGTGTCAAAGAGCCTTGAGCCATTTCCCTAGTCAGGAAGAAGATATATCTGCCAACGGACTTCTAACAGAAGCAGCCAGGTAGTATTTCTGTGGCACGTGGGGAAGGTTTTCTCTTCCTCGTTGTTCTTTGCATTCATTCTCGTTCAGAGCCTGGTCACTCATACAATTTACCTTTAGGGGATATGCTTCATTGTTGGACTAGATAGTAGGTAAGGGCTTCCAGTCAGAGTTCTCTCCTGAATATGTAGGCAAATGGAGCAACATGTACACAAAATAGGATACAAACTAAGGAAAGGATAGATCTTCAAAAGGCAGGTACAGGTTTACTAATTGTCACTATAGATGGGAAGTCTGACATTTGTTTTTCTCAGACTTCAGTATGTATTTTAAAAAAAAGTTTATTAACCTAATATAATTCAACCTAACCCTTCTTTGAAAAGAAAAGTTATCATCAAACATACCATTTAATAACCAGGTATCTTGTAGTCTGTTTGGGCAAAATATATAATGTGAAGATTCATAAGAAAGCATACTCTTAAGTGGCAGTGGTAAAATCTTGTGCTTTTTATTAAAAGAAGCACATCAAAGTGAAAACCCTAACTTTATACCTTCTCATTAGTGACTGCTGGTGTGCCTTAACACTTTATTTATAAACCAGTCTCAAAGAGAAAGGGTTGTATCACCTTCTGTGCCCTTTTCCTTACATAGGACTTCTTGTGTAAGAGCCATTTTGAGACCTTATTGATTGTGACTCTCAAGAACTTTCTCCTCCCCTTTGCTTATGTTTTTATTGGCTTTTGACACTTGGCCTGGAAAGGTGTGCAGAGCATCCCTTTGCTCCTGCTTGGTGGGTTGGTCCCAGCCTGGGTGCTTTTTGTCTCCACCACTTTAGATGGGTGAAGTACCTCCAACTGCTGCAGGTTTGCTGAGGCAAAAGGTTCCTCACATCCCACATGACCACATCAGCTGAAGAAATAGGGAGAAATTTACAGCAGACAGTTCTGTGTCTGTAACCACTCTGGGGAAGTCATTTGCCATAAAACTGTTCTCATAACACAAACATAATTTGGTTGATAAATGCTGTAAGTTCACTTGGCTGTATTCACAGGGTCACATTTGTTTTTGTATGTGAATGGCAGTTGGTTTATTTTTCAAAGTGTTTGCAAGTCTCATGAGTTTCATAAGTTGTAGTGTCAATAAGTATCCATTCCAAAGCACGTTACTCGTTCTTTGTTATTTGTATTTGTTCTCCTTTAAAACAAATTTAAACACCCTTATCTAGGAACAAAACCATATGCTTGAGATTTTTTACATAAATAATTTTGCTAATGTTAGTGATACAGAAAGAAACATGTCAGGTTTGTAAGAATAAGGAAAAACAATTTTAATACTAAAAAGCAGATTTTCTAAATGCTTAGTTACTGTCAGTAAGTGATATTGAAAATCTATTTAGAAAAGCCCCCCTAGTGCCTGATAATGATATTCATATTAAGACAAATAGGACAGCGTATGCTCCCACTTACTTTAAGAGGTTAATGAAAAGCTCTTCATGCACAGTGCCTCATCCAAACTGGGACAGTGAAAAATTACCAGTGTTTGATAATTTATATAATCAAACTTTAGCAGTATTACTGAATAGTCTTTACAAAAGTGTGTCTTACTAGCAGGTTTCTTTCAGAAATAGTCTTCTAGTGCAAAATTTCGTTGAATTTTATGTACATAACACAAGTCCTGTCCCACCATGTGTTGAAGGTAGCACAGTTCTTCCACAGGCAGGGGACCTGTCCCAGCCAGACTCAGTTGGGCATGAGGAAGAGCTGGGTATAGACATCTGCTAAATAATGCCCTTGCCTTAACTTCTCTAACCCTCCTTTGTTTCACTGCCACCTTGTTTCACAAAAAGGGAAGTTTTTTTGCCAAAACCTGACCTTTGAAACTAAACTTTCTGAATTCTTAGTGATTAAGTTGTGTGAACAGCCATAAGACGACAGGATCTCCTGAAGCTGCAGAATTGATACCTATCAGGCAGCAGTCTCCTCTTTCACTTAGTGCCTTTTCCCAAATAAATCCAAGACTCTTATTTTCAATGCTACAACTGTTTGTAGTATAAAACAGGATGAAATGTGAAAAACATTCCCTTCTGTACTCTACAAAGTCTCCCTTTCCTCAGCCCCATGAGTCCTGAAATGTGCTGGTTTCGCCTGTTGTTTGTCAGGGGTTTGGGGTTTGGTTTGGGGGGTTGGGTTTGGGTTTTTTCATTTTGGTTGTGGAATCAAATGTTTTTTATTTTAAACAATAGGTTATGTAAAAGTTTCTCTTGACTGCTATACTTAGAATTTAGTTATATAAACTGTTTTCCTCACACTTCTTCTTCCTCCTCTCCTTGTTGACGCACAGAGTCCCAGGAAATCTCAGCAACAGAGAAGAGGCTGAACTCGGTTTGAGTTCTGTATAGCGTTGCTCACCCTCTGCCTCTCTGAAACTCATTTTCCAGTTGCTGCCATGTGTGGACTAAATGGCACCAATGTTTCCATCTGGGATTCTTTCTACCTTGTGTTTTCTGTCACTGAGACAACATTTCTTTTCTGCTTTCCAGACCTTTTGTGATATGCTCAAGAATAAAAGTGGCAATGCTTGATATTTTCCTTCCTATCCATCATGTCTTTTGGAAAATAAAATCTCTTTAACAGGAGTTAAACAAATCTCACCAGTTAAATTGGAATGAGTTTGTACATCTTTACATTATGCACAGTTGAACTCTTTCCCAAAGTGATTTGTTTTTAACAACAAAACATCCCCCAGCTTTTCATATCTGGGGTTCAAAATGACAATGGATGTTAAGATCCATGGAGATTTGTTTTTTATTATGGTTTAGTGTAGTAGGCAATAGATTAGGGAATGCACGGAGAGCAGCCAGGCTTTTGAAACTGCCTGTGCAGAGACTGCATATCCACACAGAATCTCTAAGTAAACAATTTAGCTGTATGCTGTTTACTCCACCTCTCTCTTTCTCTTTTCTTTGCTAACACAGGTCCACAAAGATTCTCGAGTTCTCAAGCCCTAGCTTATGGAAGTATGTAATGTCAGTGTGGTTGCAAAATCACATGATCTCCTAGCTCTGTATCTTATCCTTCACCCAACATTGCACAACGCTGGACTGTCAGCTAGGAGAACGAAAGGAGCCAGATTGTGTTGTGCCACCTCTTTTTCTAGTCCACGCATAAGTTGCCACCAGGATATTTTTCTGTGTTTGTAGCACGTTTGGTGGATTTGGGGCACATTCTTTGCTTCCATTCTCCTCATTCATGTGACCCTTTCCCAGTGCTTCCAAATGAGCTAATGTGTCTTCAACATGGAGAAAACCAACCCAGTTGGTTAGGATGTGTATTGTTCTCTTGTTTTATTTGTGGGTTGTTCGGGGTTTTTTAAATTGGTCTTTGTTCTGTTCTTTTTTCTTTTTAAAAACATATCTACAAAAAGAGAATATATAACTTTCTGCCCTAAATACCTCTTTTGCATCAGGGATGGATATTTTAATGGAGTGAGGTGTAATAGCAGAACAGTGCCATGTCTCTGTCCTCACGAGCATAGCTGCATGCAGATTAGAAAGGCTCTGTAGTGCTGCTACTGTATGCCAGATTTGCTATTTGCTCTTGTTTGCATGATAGTATTTCTGATTTACTAATATGAAATGGAAATAATGGAAATAATGGCACATCACCGATCTTTCAACATATTGTATCACTGCTTTATCATATTAGGCTAATACACTGCGAGAGTTGATAGCACCTCTCCATGTCAAATGGGATCCACATCTCTTGGCACTGAACCGATTGGACTCAAAGGTTGATAAACTTATCATTAGAGAATTGGCACGACGGAGACTCAACTTCAGCCTCTTGCAAGCAACCTAATGGCCTCCGTTCAGAAAGTCAGTTCTTCTTGAATAACTTTGATGTTTATAACAGAGAACAGACCTGTTAAAGCATAGACAACCACATGCCTGAATATGAGGCCTCCAGGAAGGTGTCAAAGGGCATGGCCAGATTTTTGAAGAATGCACCCTTTCCACAATGGGACTAGGCACAAAGTCAGATCCAGTCTACATGGAGCACATTTGCAGAAAATACTGCCCCCCGCACGGGAGAACGGAAGGGGAAGAGGGTCTTGGCAGGGGAAGGGCTTTGATGTCACTCAGTTTTGTTCTGCACACCTCGAGGAATTAAAGAGGGATTCAGCCATGGTAACTGTAATTTCCCATTGCTTGTACTGAACTCCAGTGAACCCATTCAGGCCAACCAGACAGAGTCGTGTCATTTAAGCGTGCTTCACGTTAGTGAAGGAAGTTTCCTTACTGTGTCATGCTAAACTAAGTGTATTCTGTCAAGTGGAGGTATGTACAGACCTTTCAGAGACTTCAATTTATCTAATGGTTTGTAATGAATTCCCAGAGGGTACACTGGCACTCGTTTGGATGATGACGGAGAAGATACCTCACGCTGAGATTTATTAGACTCTGCAGTTAAACTCTTCAGTTCCTCTTTATCTTCTAGGACTAAAACATGTGAGTGATGCTGCCTGGCCAAGCAGGCACAAAGTATTCTCTGTGTAACACCCAGACTTCAGAGGGCTGTTTTGGGGCCAGTATTTGTCTGGATGTCACTCGAAGTAGATTCAGATATTGTATTTATCATTATGTTCTAAGTCCCCTATGGGTTGATGTTTTGCCTCTATCTCTGTGATTAGAATGTGGATTTTCCTTAATATATTTGGCTAAGGGTGTATTGTAATAATGTTAATGCTAATTACTTGATATTTCATACTATCTTACGGGGAGATACTTTTAAAAAATGTATTTTGAAATGTTTTCTTTCTGTTTGCTCAATGTATGGTATTGCATTATGTTAATACCAATAAAATTATATATATATAGTTATATATATATTTCCCTTTTATAAAGAAGTAAATTATGCTTTTTTGCCTCACAAACAGGAAATGTGCAGTGAATAAAATTACATCATTCTGCCTTACAGCAGGTGACAAAGCTTATAATAGTTTTAATATTCTTTTTTGAAAAATAAAAAGTATAGTATGACAAACTAGTTGGAAATTCATCAAAATGCATGTTTTATGTTTCTGCTCAATGGGACTGTCACAAAACAGCCTAAATATTTAGCAATGTTGTTTTGGCATCTTTAATTTTTTCTAATCAGAAACATGCACTGTATTGCTATTATTGATTACAGAACTGTACTGTCATAAATTTTTGCCTATTGGCCAGATAGACAAACCCACTGAGTTTGTCTGTAGGAATTGATTTTAAAATTTAATTTAGTGCTCTTTCCAATGCTTGGCAAAGGCAGAATTTATTTTTTATATAAGGTTGCCTTTGAAGTACCTGCCTCTGCCAGGGATGATAAATCACTGCTAAGTACATAAAGATTCTGCAACCTGAAGGAAGTGTCATTAAAGCCTTGTTGGAATGGCCTGCAACCTCAGCCAGTCCTTTACATTCTGTCATTAAATTCCATAATTAGTTAGAGGTGAAATGTTTTGGAAATGAATTAGAGAAGCAGAAGCAAGGATGTGACTCTAGAATGTCCTTTGGCTGCCATTTAGGGTTCCACTGATGGCTTATTTGCTGCTCGTAGCCAAAGGCCAGCATATATCTGCACTAATGCCTATTAGATTGTCTTCAGCTTCCTCTCTTTCTTTTCCCCACCCTTTCTAACATATTGTATTATCTTTGTTTTGCAGAGGCATTCAGAAGGGCTGTAATTAGCAGTCCCTGGCATTTAATTGCATACACATTTGTTAAATATTTTTCTGTATGCCTTAAAATAAAGTATAGAAAATGGCAGTAAATGTTTCTTTAATGAAGGCATTTGATTTATTCATGAAGTCAGGATTTTTTAAAGGTGTTATTTTGGGCTTAATAAAGGAAATAAGCCAGCAAATGTTCAGTCTTGCTTTTGCGTAACCATTGTTTATCAGGGCTGACGTTCAGTTCCTTTCTCCTGTTGCTTTTGTGGCAAACATGTTCTGCCCAACGGATGGGGAATGGACCTTTCTGCTGTGACCACTCACTCCAGTTTTGAGAGCACTTTATGCTGAGGTTCATACATGTTCACAAGTTCATTTTGACATCTGATGACATGAGTGATGTCTAGAAAAGCCACATGGTATTATTGCATTTGTCTCGTCACAGCAGTAGCTTTTGTTCTGAAAGGTACTTTGAACTCTGTGCAGTGCTTACAGACCATGGGGGTGTGATGGGCATGCAGCAGCTGACAGGGAGTGCCTAATATCTGGCACTCTTGTGGCCTGCATAAATAAGATGTAAATCAGGGTGCAGCTTAATTAGGTTGGAATCTAATCAGTGCAGCTATCATAACGTGCAATTATAAATCCAATAATAAATCTGAATATCTGAATAAATATGACATCTTCTGGGATAACATTTTGGGAAGTATTTCAGCCCATTTCAGAAAGGCCTTGGGAGGTACTTCCCCAGCAGACCACAGTGTGTTACAGAGGTACCTGAGGCAGAGATTAAATTAACCTGGCCCCCTCCCACATTAATTTTCCAAGTTTCTTCCCTGTTGAAAGTAGGATTGCAATTCCTTAGTGATGCAAGTGTTTTGGAAGACTTCACTCTCAGTGCTACCTTTTCATACAAATAAGCAAGTTGGGATGTAGCCTGGAGTACAGTTCATTTTCCGGGTGGGTGTTGCTCACCAGGAATGTGTCCCCCATCTGTTTGGGCTTGCTTTCAGGTATCAATCCCAAAAACCTTGACAGGCACTGCTGTTGTGCGAGCGTGACTGTGGCTTGATTCTGACTGGTGAGTAATGTCCCTGGGTCCGTATCGTTTGTCACTTAACCTTTCACAGCTCCGACTGCTGCCACAGCTTAGGTTTGTAAAAACAATATTTTCCTCAAGGAGTAATTGCTTCCATATATTACTTGGGAATTAGTATTTGTAGGGAACTCCTCATCCTGATAAAAAGTTACAGAATCGCCACATGCCTAGCAATTTTGCCCAGCTCTAGCTCCTGGCTTTCCTCAAAAGCACAAGTTTTCTATTGTTTTTGAACTGCAGGGCCCAAGGGGAAGTGTACCATCAAAATGTGATCAGTCTGTTTATTTCACTTCAGCATTTGTAGCTGGTGGTAAAATTAAATGGCACTTATATCAGTGTGTGGCACAGAAAAATGTCAGGATATCCTATTTCATTGTGTAAAATTCTCCCAAAGAGTCACTAAAATCAGTAGATGAAGCTTAAACCACTGCCTTCATAGGCAGCTTAATGAGTCGAGTACCATATCCAAAACCAAGGATGGATGCAGCTATAACCCTACTGCAGAAAAGTTCTGCCCCTGATTAGAATTCTGTTACTTTGGGAAGCTTTGTAGTGACTTCATTCTGACGCCCTCTGTGAAATCACAGCCCACCAATATAACCTCATGAAACAGAGACCAGTATAACCCAAAAACAGGACTGTGAGCAAAGAGGGAGCTACAGACACACATTTGAGGTGTGCAAGAGCTGTCAAGAGGCAGCACGAACAGAGCAAGCTCCCTATTCCCTCTGTGTGTCCCCTTCTCACTAACACAGTGACCCCTTAGCTGGCACCTGTACTTCACTGCTAAGTGGATGTCAAAAATGGCTGAATGTTACTGTCAGCTCAGCAATGCAGATCTGCAGGGAGAGACTCAACGATTTGCCCTTATGCTGAGTTTAGTGTCAGCTGTGTTTATTAAGCAATTCCAGCTGCGTGGAAAGCTGAAGAGAGGTGGCTGAGATGGGTGTGAGACTCAGAGCAAGACCAGCTCAAGTGTCCCATGGAGGCTGGAGGCTGAACATGTAAACATGCTCCAGCCTCACACTGCAGTCAGCAGGGCACTGGGACCATGCCAGACATCCCTGGCAAAGAGATTCACAGGGATCTACTGACCCAAAAGGAAAGCTGCAAGTGCCATAAATGGTTCACAAAAAGAATTAGACCTTTGGTGCCACAGCAAAGGCTTAGCATCTGACAGCCCTTACAGAGGCTAGGGGTAGATCCTTTAAATGATGGTACCTACCTGCTTCTGATATTGAACTTGATTGTGGTGGAAAATGCCTGAAATAGCTGCAGATATCTTATTGTGTGGGAGATGAGTTTTCCACTTGCCTGCACAGTTCACTTTATTTCAAGAAACCCAATTTATGCTCATGCATGTGAGAGGAGAAGCAGCCTCATACCATTGGGTGGAAAACTCCAGCGAGCTGTGTTGGTGCTTTCAATGAGCACCCTCTCTAGGGAGTATCTTTTTTGTCTGCAGGTTTATGTAATAGGAGAGAATAGACACTGTGTACAACTATCCTGGTAACCCAAAAATATTTCCACTTTAGAGGAAATTATGGTATAAAATCCAGATTTAAGGCCTGCATTGAATAAATACAAGATAATAAAAATAATAAATATAAAATTTAATGATCCTCCAGCTACTAATATTTCACCAAACACATGGATCAAAGCTTGTTTTTAAACAATGCTCCTCCCTTCCTTGATTCAAGACTTTTGGGAAAATCCTGCACATTCACATACACAGGGACAGAAAGGATAGAGGATTACATGAATCAGGAAAAGGCAGGAAAAGGGAAGCAATACCAGAGAGAAGGGTTGCAAAGACCAGGTACTGCACAAGAAGCCCCCATTTTTGTTTTAGTTTTAATTTCGTTTTAATTCAGCTTCCTTGAACTTTTCTTCACTTCTAGAAGACATTAATATGCTCGTGTGTGTGTATAGACGTATATATGTGTGTGTGTGTTTACAGGTGTAATCACATATTCAGTCAGGCCTTGACTTTAAAGGGGCATAGGAGATGACATGATGAGGTTTCTGCTTTAACAGGGAAATCTGCTCTGTATTACCCAGAGCAGATGATTAGCAGGTGTTTCCATGTAGACCTGCATTTTATTGCATCTCCTGCCTGCTGTGCCGTGCCAGGCTTAAATACTGTGTTGCTTCTTCCTTTGCTCAGTAATTAGGTATGTGACTTGTAACATTTTCCTACCAGGAGCTGGTTTTCCATGTCATTGTGGCTCCCCCCATACCTGTGCAGGAGTGACCTCATGCACAGCCACAGCTGTGCAGACACCATCTCCTTGTAAGCCTTATATTGATTTCACCATTTTGTTCCTTTTAGCTTGTAGTTGGTGGGAGAAAGGAAATACATAGGCCAGGCAGCCATCTAAATAGTGTGAAAAATGATTAATTCCTGTTTTTTTGCGTTAGAAACATTTGGGTATGTCTCTCTCTGGGCAGTTTGGGCTCCTAATGATTAACCTGAACAGCAGCAAAGATGGATTTAAGCCTTGCACTGAGAAACCAACTGCTTCTTGGGAGGATTTCTTTTCTCCCCTCCCCTGCAACACTGCTAAAATCCACATCCACTCTCCTTTCATCCTTCTACTTTTTCACCTTGTGTTTAGGGAGATCCCATCAGTCTTCTCCTCACTGTTCCCTGGGGTTTACATCCCAGCCAGGCTGTTGCAGGCTGTGGCCACAGCCCTTGCCTGCCTCTTGGCACAGCCTGAGCCAGGGCTGGAGAGCTTCCTGCAGGAGGCTCCCCCCTTCCCAAGGGGTCAGCAGGCATCTGTGTGCTGCTCTGCATACCTGCCAGTGAAGCCACTGCAGGGCCAGGCAAGGTTTGCTAGTCCCTGGTGTCAGACATGGCAGAGAGAACATGCTGTGGCATGGGACCATTACAGATGCTTTGTTGCCACTGGGATTATATCAGTTGTTAGTTAGCTTCTGGCAGACCAATGTGTCTGTTACCAGCATAGACACATCAGGGTCAAGAAAGCAAAGGAAAAAAAAAACAAAACACCCAGAGGTTCGTGCATCCAGGACTGTTTTATCTAGCTTGAGACCATTTCCCAGAGGCCTGGGATGCTTCTTGTTTTGGGGGAGTATTTACTGCCACTCGCAGAAAGTCTCTGGGACACTTGATGTCTCAGGTAAATGTCTCCCCTGCACAAAAGGTGAAGCAAAAAGTTGTAGCTCTCAAATTGGAAGCAAATCTTTGGGATTTGTAGAGGGAAAATAACATGGCAGGTGTTTAATAATGTAATTAGCTATGTATTCTAACAAAATTGCCTCCTTAAGATCCTGAGAAAGCTGAGCTTAGCTGGTTCTGCTGCCAGAAGGAGTGAGCTCACCAAAAGGAGTTAAAATGGGAGTTTAAATTTCGGTGGAGCCTGGGGATTTCAGTCTGACTATGCCTTGTTCGTCTCCTGTCACAGACTTCGCAGCAGCTTGGCTTTCTGGGGATTTGCAGAGGGTGGAACTTCTGTTCAAATGCAGGGCTGCTTGCAAGGAGAGGAGTGGGCGTGTGTGAGAGGAGTTGCACAGCGAAGGAAAGTGTGTCACCAAGCAGTAAAGGTAGCAAACAGAAAAAAGGATACTGGGGAAATGGATAATTCCATCAGGGTAGCAGTGGTGTCCGTCAGTCAGGATGAGAAGTCTAAAGGCAAGGGGGTTGAGCCTGGGTGGTGTCTGGAGGCACTGACAAAGACCAGAGGGGCCCCAATGAAGAGTTTTGATCCTTGAAAAATACAACCTTATCAGCAGGGTAGGTGACAAAATTTATTAACTATCCTTACACAGGCAGTTCTGTTCACTCATAGCCCCAGGTGAAATCATGGGCTCCTCAGTACCTCACTGAAAGATGAAAACCATGCAAGATTTTGGCGGCTTGAGCTTTAACAGAAAAGTGAATCAAGAAGTGCAGGGACCTCCACTGAAAACTGCTAGAGGTTATTCCATATATTTAGAGCAGATTTATGAGAAGTGTGTGCCTAGGGATTCTCTGTGTGCAGAGAGCAGTGTGTTAGCCAGCTGGGTTGCAGTGGTGACCTTCTACAGGGTTCTAATTCAGTACCATCTTCCTGAATCATCAGTTTACATGGACCAGTCATCTCCTGATCCATGTAAATACCAATGGTAACTTTCTCTCTGGTCACTTTTCACATAAGTACCTTACGCTCGTATTTGTTACTCTTAGGATCTTGGTTTATAAGAGGGAAATAGTGGAAAGATGAATTGCCTGACAGACCCAGGAGGTGGTTACACTTAGTACATGGCAGAGCTCGGTGCACGCTCTTTTGAGCATGCAACACAAATGACAACACAGTCTGAGAAATCCCACCAGTTTTTCCTGAATGCCAAGAACCCAGTTCCTGACCTCCTGAAGTTTTGCCTACCCAACCATAATCTTCATCTCTTTCTCCTGAGAAAATGTAAAAGTAGTTACAAGTATTTACTGCATTCTAGGAAGTGAGGACAAAGTACAAAAAGTTCAGGAACTTTTCCTGTGGAAAGCAGAATAGTGAAAAATAGTAACACAACATTTACTAGACTGATGTATTCTTTATCTCCAGAATTGAATGCAAATGGCTTTGCATTCACTTGAAGACAGCAGGACCTACTTTGTTACAAAATTCAGTGCCTGTGTGTTCTTGCATTCGGAAGACAGGGTTCTCACCAGATTTAGATCCCATGTGTCGCAGTTTGTGCAGCTTTATTTCTGCTCCTGAGTTACAGAGTTGTTCAGGCTTGTGTGGGGCAGGGGACAAAATTACTGCTTCAGAGAAAACTCTCCTTTTCAGCAGTGTGTGGAAACTGACCTGGCAGTGCATTCAGAGAAACACGAAAGATGCAACCTGTGACTCAGCAGCTAAATTAGTGTGAAAAACAACTGTTGTGTTGGCTGCTGGTCTGAGGTCACCTGCAAATCCTATTAGACCACATTTTCTACTTAAACAAAACATTACCAGAGGTCCTATTCTTCCTTAATGAGTCAGCCATGCTGTAATACCATGACTTGCATACAAATCCACCAATTTAAAAAAGAAAATATGGTTAAGCTCAGCTCTCTATAACAGAATACCTCAGATGTTTTATGGTGCCAAGGGTTTCACCAACACCTACAGGAAATCAATCAAAGGCTCTAGCAGAAGGCTGAGGGAGGGGAGATGTGTGTGTAATCTCATTCCCACCTACTGAGAGCCGTTGAGGGCAGCAGCACCACCTTCAGCATTTCTCTGGAAAATATTAAGGGCTTGGGATGTGTTTGTATGACACCCACTGCCCTCTCCCCCACCATGGGTGCCACAAGGCATCTTGCCCTCATTAAAGCTTCCCCAGCCTCAGCAGCAGCAAGGCATTTAAGGGACCTGTTTTTCTACCCTCCTCTTTCCTCTTTAGGAAATCCTGTCCCCTTTTTGACGTGCTGCTCACAAGTCAGTGACATCACCGAGTCAGTGACGGAGTCTGGGGGAGGCAGCCCCAGCCGTGTGGAGGTGATGATGTTCTGGTGTGTTCCAGAGACCTTCTGTCAGTGTTCTGCTGCCTAAGCCAGCCTGTGTCCTGCCCCCACAGTCCTGTGCCTTTCCTGTGCAGTCTCAGAGCTGTTCCCACCTGGGCAAGGGTAGAAATCTGGTGTCCACAGCTCCTCAGAGGCCCCCGTTGAGCGGTGGCTGCCTGTCCCAGGGGATGAGCCCTGAGGAGCACCAGCCATGCAGATCCCAGGCCAGCAGTGCGGGGAGGGAGGGCAGGACAAGCTCCCTGGCACAGGGTTTATTCTCCCAGAGGCCACGTTGCCATCCAGGTTCGTTAAAGGCACTTGTCATTCAGTATTGAACATTAAGGTTGAACTCAAATGCTGTCCTTCGCCTTGGTGGGGAGCTTTTGTGTTTTAGAAGCCATGGCAAGCCTGGATGTGGTGGCTGGTTGCCAGGCTCTAGGTCACTCTAGTAAAGTAAATTCAGATGGTGTGGAGTCAAAGTGCTGGCCTGCTTCTTCAGCAAGCAGTCCCTGTACTAATCCCCTCAGGGTACAGCCTTGGTGATGCTGCTGGGGAAGAGACACCTGAGGAAAGATCTCTTTTGCCTTGCATAGCAAGAGATGAGAGGGGCAGAGAGGGAAACAGGTGTTAAATACTCCTGTGTCAGACCAGAAGGGTGTTTTCCCTTTGCCCTTCAGCAAATCACTCCCCTTCCACAGCTGTCAGACTGGTGGACATCAGCATTCAGCAATAGGAACTGATAGAGAGATCCCAAACTTCTGATTTCATTGCTGCATGGACTTTTTAAGAAAGCATAAAAGTCAAGGCCGCAGGAGACTTTAACCACTAAGTATTCAGCTACTGAATGTTTTGCCCCTTAGCCCATTAGATGTTTTAATAAGAGAGGAAGTTACAAGAAACAGAAAAGCGTCCCATTTCTATTTTATTTCAGTCCTGGCCACCATTGACAGTGATGAACCCAGCTCACCAAGCAGGGTAGCACAGGATGGGATGATTTCAGGAGCTCTGTACAGACTCACAATACTTCCATCAATAAAATGTCTCCAACCCTTCTTCACTTCCATAACTCATTAAAAAAAAAATTAAAACTTGTGCTTTAAAAACAGCTGCCCTCTAAAAGGGCAAAGGAATAAACTGATGAGAGATGAAGCTAGATTAGTTGCTGATTGCAAAATTCATGGATTGCATAAAGATCTATACAAATGCAAAGACCTTTTGTGATGGGGTGAGGAGATTTGGGTTTCTGGAGTTCTTGCCTGAGCCTGAGGAGAGTAGTTGCCTTACTGCATAGTATGGGCTCGAATGGGAGGTGGCCTCAGGTAGCTCTTGATGGGCTAAAAATGTCACTTCTAAACACAAACTGTCTCCTCTCTTGATACTTGATAAAAAACCCTCTAATGACCTGAGGACACTGAGGTTCTTTACTCAAGGGTACTTCAGTAGGTGCTAAACCTTCAGCCAGTAGAAATGGCCATCTTGGTGCAGGGTCAGTCACAGGGTAAAGCTAATGCTTGAAAGCAGGCAGCCTTCCTACAAGAGCTTCTAGGAAAGCCTCCCAAGGACACAGGCACCACTTGGAAAGCCAAGACTGGCTGGGAAGATCCCGAGGGCTCTGGAGGCAACCAGGAGGCCACACACAGGCGGTGTGTGGCTGTTGCATGGACATGTGGGTCAGTGTGCAAGGGGCAGCAGGGACAGAGCTAAGGGACACAGATAACACTGTCCCAAGGGCTGCCCTGGCTGATCCTGATCACCACTCTGCTAATCCTGACACTGCACTGGTGCTTGCAAAGCTTGTATGGAGTCACAGGAACGTGGGGGAAAACATTATGAGAAAGGTTGAGGTGGTTTGATGTTTTCTAAATGAAGCATTTCAAATGCTTGTATTAGAGTAACACTTCAGCTTTTGCTTGGTTTTGTTTTCAGAGAAGTAAAACCTTTCTTTTTTAATTTTTCTTTTTAAATGCTTTCAGTATTAGTTAAACCAATATTTTAAACATATAATAAATAAATACTTCTTATATTTATATGTTTTGGTATAGTATATAATAAATATTAATTTTTTAAAACCAAACTATAATGCAAACAGCTCTGTTTTGGTTTGCTGTGTTGCCAGGTCATGATTGTGCTCTTATGTTTAGTCTCTACTCTGCTACTGAACCTTCAGATAACAGTAAAGTAACAAACCAGCATAAGTGACAGCATTGACTATTGAACAACACTACTGAGCTGTTCAGTAATAAATATAAAAAATAAGAGTGGACTTTTCTAGGAAAGAACAGGACACATCATTCCAGGGCCACCATCCCATATTCTTGAGTGCTGTTATCAGCAATTTCAGTCCAAGATCTGATCCCTGATGGGTTCCTTAGCAGGATGCTTCCAGGGCTTCCTCTCCTTGTAATAAGAAAGTCACCAGGATTATATAACTCCAATACCAGACATCTGATTTCTGGTAGCAAGTCACTCTAATATTACTGCACCTTGCACTATTTCTCTTTTTTCCCCCTTTCTCTGCGTGTCAAGATTTTACATTCTTGAAAGGTTTTCTCCCTTTTTTCTGAAGGCAATAGTAGGAAGGAGCAGTCGCAGCACTTTTTCCTGGAACTTAGGAGGTGTGAAAAATTCTCTTTATGGTCTAGTTAAACCTGTTAAACATTTTGCAAGGTTTTTGATAGGTCTTCATATAATCACATTAATGATACATTGTTCCTTTCTCTATTTCTTCCTCCTTTTTTTGTTCTCCCCTTTGTCTCATTACAGTTGAAACTATAGAGGAAAAAACAGCAGACTCCTTGCAAGATTTGTACAGAGCCTTGGAGCAGGCCAGCCTGTCTCCTTTAGGAGAACACCGGATATCCACTAAGCTGGAGTATAAGAAATCTTTTATAAAGAGATGTAGCGATCCAGTAGTCAATGAAAAACTGCACCAGCTGCGAATTCTGAAAAGCACTTTAAAGGTGAGATAAAACAGGGAGGAAAAATCCTGCCCCAGGGTTGGATTGGGCTGTATTGTAATCAGAGATTATTGTGTGCAGCTGGAGTCCAGGCTGAGCCCAGTGTGCTAACAAGGGAGACATGGGGAAGCGCTGCTTGAAAAGCAGAGAAAAATATGCCTGGGAGAGCAGTCAAAGTGAGGGGATCAGTTTTTATTTCTTAATTTTCTTGTATTTAATCTCAGTCAGCTACTTCTCCTCTAGTTAATTTAACAGAATTTGACACCAAATTATTGGAGGAAACCTTAATCCCTTTTTTGTCCATGAACGTTTTCATTTACCAAAACACGTTGGCTTTGTAATTGCCCAAGTCTAAAGTTAAGGAAAGCCAGCCTTTGGAAGGGAGCAGTATCTCTTGCAACACTTGACTGTTTTCTAATTGATGAGCTTGTCCAGGAGGAAACTGTGAGCTTGCTTTCTGTGTCAGCTGATAGGATCATTGTATTTAATCAGTAAGATTGATTAAATAAATAGATAGTGGTAATGATAGATTTGAAGATTTTGTGGTTAATTTAAATGTACCACAGCTCATTTAGCTTCCTTGTTGCTTCCTTTGTTTGTTACAGCAGTTTCAGTTCTGTCCTGATAGAGATTTCAGCAAACAATATGCTGGATTTCCTCAGGGACCCTGTTAACTATATTAAATTACCACATTTTAAGTCACCAGATAATTGTACAGTGTATTTTGTAACAGCTTTCATCAAAGAGGGCTTTATCAACATTAATTAATTTAGTTTTCCATCACCTAGAGAAGCATTTAAACAATATTATTTTCATGCTGTGGGGCTTCCATCCTGAAAAAAAAATCCTACACATGCTTAACTTTCTGTACTCTATCATCTCATTGAAGGCAACTTGCATTATTATCTTGGAATGTGAGGCTTTACAGGATTGAAGGCTGGCAAAAAATGGGAACATTCATGGGCCATCCACATGTTTCAGTGCATGAGGCACTGAAACAAAATCAGGGCTCTCACACACATTGGGGTAACAGGAGGTTCACACCATGGCTGTGCTTTTGTACCACGGCGGGGTCACACACCACAGCTGTGGTTCAGCAGCAGCTACCATGCTGAATTGTCTCTTGTTGGTGTGTACTGATAGCTGAGATACATTATACCAGTGGCTTCCTGCAAATGAAATTGCTTTCCTTCAGGGAAGTCCAAAAACAACGCAGCATCGTGACCCAGCGAGTGCCCATTTTTGTGCTTCTCTGGAACTTCTTTCCTTTGGACCAAGCAAGCACAATTTGTTTGTTCTCATGAGCCATTTTTGTAAGCCTGTCAACACTCTTGTTTGGACTGTGATTGGTGTAAATCATTCCTAAGTACTGAGACCAATAGTGGAAAACGCAGCGGCAGCAAGGAGGGAAGACAGATAATTGTTGTTACTGCGTAGAGCAGCAGTGTAGAGTGAGACAGGCTTGGTTTGCAGTGACATCGTGGTAACTTGTGACTGCCTCCCTTACAGCCCAGACCTCCACCTCTGCCATACTACTGGTAATTGTATCAACCAGTAGCTGCTGCTATTACCTAATCAATTATTCTTTCTCTTTAACACTGCCTTTGATTTCTCCTTCCTGAATGCAGCCAGTTGCACTGACCTGTTGGCCTTGATGTTCTGAACTCTCCTTGAATTTTATTCTACATAACAGTATCCAGAGACATTCCTCCAAACTGCTTCTAGCTCTTGATGTCCCATCTTCTAAGTCATTAATGAAAGACCCCTGTGCTCTCTTTCCTGTGATAACACAAAATCATTCTCCCGTCGTTGAGTATGAGCTGCCTAGCTGGTAATGCAGAGGTGTGGGACCAGCCACAACCTGTGAGAAATAAGTTATGGTAGTTCAAGCAGCGATATGGTGATCAGGAGTTCCCATGGTTTTTTTTTTCCACAGCTTGTTGTCAGCTTGCTCCTCTCTTTCTGGAAATGGGTGTTCTAGCAGGTAGTGTTAATTTGCTATTGTTTGCAAAGCATGAAAGCACTGCTTGTGGATATCTGTGACCCTTCTGATCTGTCCCATCATACACAGCTTGGTATTTCCCGTTGCCGTGCTACCCAGAAAGATTTAACATCCTCATAGTATGGAGATAGAAAATGTGAGTTAGCCATGAGGAGTGTGAAACCCATCTGGCAGGGAGGATGGAGGGGAGATTGCTGGTGGCCACACCATTCCTGTGCTGAGGAGTAGTGCTGGAAACCTGTGTGTTAGCTGTGTTTCCAGGGATTACGTCTGTGGCATCCAGCTTCTGCCACTTGCAACAACCATGAGTGGCTGTGGGTACATCTGAGGTTTACTGTGACCCTCAGCTCCCTGTGACCCACTCACCAGAGAGGGATTATGGTACAGTCACTTCCCCTGCCTCAATGATGTGTAGAGAGATACCAGCAGCTATGTTATATTTTCCCTTTTCTACCTTCTTTGCCACGTCAGTGGTAGGAAGGGGTTGCAGCCAGCCAGCCCATCACATGCAGTAGATCTTTAGTGAAGATGAGTTGTCCTTCACGTGGGACTGCTTGCAGAAGCCTTGGCAATGCAGAGCTCAGCTGCCCCCTTGCCAAGCCTGGTGAAGAGGCGTAGCTGTGCTGGCAGGCGGGAGGCCGTGTATGTGTCTGCCTCCCACACACCCACACGGTATTTCTGATGCTGCTCAAGAGCAAACAGATGGCACTTTGGTGTGTGAAACCCATCCTGAGAAATGCAAGCAGCTAATAGTAAACAGTACAGGGCTTGCTTTTTCTGGGACTGAACAATATGGGGGAATAGGGACTCTTACCAAGGGTTCTGGACAAGGCGAGGGAAGCCCAAGTCCCCCAGGGGGAAGTGTGACACCCTGTAGAAAAGGCTCCTGTTTGAGAGTGCTCATAGAGCAGATAGTCCCTGTGTTTTCAGGGTCTCGAGGCTTGAGTTTGCACCCCTCATTCTCTGCTTCCACCCGTGTGATTGATTTTGCCAGTGACTCATCACTTGCATTAACTCTTTGCTTGTTCCTTTTCTCTCACAGGCCAGGGAAGGAGAAGTAGCCATTTTAGATAAAGTTCTGGATAATCCATCTTTGACGTCTAGAGACTTTCAAGAATGGAAGCAAATGTACCTTGATCTCTTCATGAACGTCTATGAAAGCAGCCCCCGGAGGGATTCTGTTAATAGCTCGTCAGAGGTTGAAGCACTTATAGCCTCGTTAGCACACACTCACTCTTACATAGAAACACATGTATAAAGGTCTCTCTTTTTGTCCATTTGCTACACGCCAGCCCTTTACTTAAATGCATAAAGTAGTTTTTATATCAATATGTGAGAGCACTAGTAAATTATATTTTAATGTTACTCAGCTGTGTGAAGTAAGCCTTCAATGGTCAACGATACCACTTCTTTAATGAGAATTTGTATATTTTATATGCTACCAATGCTCTGCTTGTGTTTACCTTCTGTGAATTGAAAAACATGATCTTTAGCTATTGAAGAAAAGGATTTAAAAGCATTTTTGGAAGACTGTGGCCTTCACACAGGAAGTTCCACATGCTAAAGCTTTTGTTATCAAAGGTCAGTTTTACAATGATATTTTATATTATATAATTCCAGTATTGCATTGCATTTTTTGAGTGCAGGTACTGTTTTGGTGGTGGGAGAAAACCAATTTTTGTATTTCATGAGAAACTCTAGGAGTTTTCTTAAATAACAGGGGAAAAGTGTAATGCGGTGGTTGTGGTTCAGTTTTGTCAAACACATAAAAGGGTGAAAATCGGCAGACAGAAAAATGACTAATGTGAATTTAAGTGTCAGAAGGTTAGGTCTTAACTTCCTTGTGCTTTTTTAAAGCCTATTGCTAAGGTTTACCACCAGTGCAAAGGGATGGTGGTTTGTATTATAATTAAGACCAAATTGTGTGTTGTCTCTTAATCACATTAGGTTGAGTAAAAAAAAAATAATTAGTCATGGTACTGTGATTGATGATGCTTTTGCACTGAAGGTATCAGCATAATGTGCAGATTTTGCAAAAGAGAAAATGTAAACTTTCAACATCCTTGGTAGCAGCGTTTCTTTAGCCCAGAAAAGCAGCAGTGGAAAAGGTTCCCAATGAAATGCTTCAAATCTGGGATGCTTTGAAGATTCCGACAATAGAAAAGGAGTGAATAGGATTTTTTGAGTAGTTTCCTCTGTGTTTTCTGAGCTGTGAAATTTGGCTGTATTGTATGCAGGGATAATGTGTGATGAGAGCAGAGCTGAGCACAGAACCTGAAAAATAACTGAGTAAAAAAGTCTCTGGTTTGCTTTTGAAGGGGAAGGGATGTCTCTGGGTTCTGCTGAGTTCACAAGCCAATTAAAATGTTTTAAACTTCCATGAGATTTGCTGTCTGCTGAAGACAACCCAGTGAATATGAGGGGAAATAGCTCTTTAGAGTTAGGCACATGCCTGACATAAAAGTGGGAGGGAACTCTTAAATCATATATTTACTTTTATGGACTTGGTTTTGAAAAATGTTAAGAGCATGACAAAATATTTCTGCTGCTCTTCAGTATTTTGCTGCATAAGTTAGGACTCATGACATGATATAATAACACTCATGTGGAAAGGAAAAGCCTCCTTTATACTTTAGTGAGTTGTACTCTTAACAACTTTAGACTATTGCCTGTACAGCTCAGTGAATGTACTTTAAACTTTATGAGCTCTGATATTTCCTAGCAGTTATATCCATGAGGGGATGAAGGAAAGAATGGAAAGAATGGACAGATTCATTTTCTCTCTCCTTCTTTCTTTCTTTCTTTCTTTCTTTCTTTCTTTCTTTCTTTCTTTCTTTCTTTCTTTCTTTCTTTCTTTCTTTCTTTCTTTCTTTCTCTTTCTTTCTCTCTTTCTTTCTTTTCTTTTCTTTCTTTTCTCTCTTTTTCTCTCTTTCTCTCTTTCTCTTTCTTTCTTTTATTCCTTCTCTTTGTCCCCCTTTTCTTTCTTGTTGCCCTTTCTCTTTTTCTTTATTTTCCTATTTCTACCCCTCTTTTTCTATCTTGTTATTGCATTTGGATTGCAAATGTTCTGCAGATTTTGCACAACTGTACAGAAGAGTGGCCTTTCTGTAGCCCATTTTCAATAATCCTATATTCAAGTCGTATGGATGACAAATCATGTATTAACATTTGTATAGAATTCTGAATCCAGTGTAAGATTTGTACTATTAGAAGAATATTGTTTGTATAAACTGGACATTTATTTACTGCATGGGTACTGACTTGTACATTAAATTTGTGAGGTTTTTGTAAATTTCTCTTAAGAAATGCTTGACTTGAAATGGATTGTGCTATTGTTCCAAGCATTTAGATTCTCTTGCTATTGTTTTACTGGACCAAAAGTAAATATATTCATATGAAAAACTCTTTATATCTGATGGATGTATATGCACATTGTGTAGTTGATTCCTTGTCAAAACCAAGGCAGTTCAGAAGACTTAGATCTGTTGCTATGCAACAGCCATTCTGCCTGCACTTTACATTAGTAAAGTTAGTTTGATTGCTTTAAAGGTGAAAATTAAACATTACAGTTTTTTAAGCTAGTCTAGTGACAAAGAACATGTGTCCTCTCCATTGTGCTGCCTTCTTTTAAGACTATTAAATGTTCTTCTATATATATTTTTATTGTATTAACTCTCAGCCTAGAAAGGGAACACTGTAAAATGAAGTACAATAAATTTAGCTTTCAAATGAACATTTATGGCTCAAGATTCAATTTACTCCATACCAGAGTGATTCTGTAGCATCTGACCATTTTATCTGCATTTCACATATCCATGTATCATAAAGTACCCCTGTGTGACTTCAAACTCTGCCACTGTGGCCAAACGGGAGTGACACTATTGCTGATTCATATGTAGGCAGACACTGAGTAAAGACTTCTGAAAACCTTCAGTTACCTCCCTCCCCTTTGTAGTTTTTGATGAAAGTAAACCTTTTTTTGACTGCAGGGTTCTCTGATGTAGCAGTTCAACAGCAACGAACAATTTTACCCTAATGACCAGGTGTGATAAATCAGTGTATAGTACTGAGGTAAATGTCAAGGCATTAGTAACAGCCTGTTAGGCCTGTAACGAGCTCCTTGGAGGCCGATGAGAAGGATACCCATTCAGCTCTGGCCATCTAAGCTGACACAGGGTTTGGGTACAAAAGAAATGTACATCACCAGTAGTGCGCATCTTTAAAATAACACAAAATAGGCATCTGGAAGGTGTTCTACAACAAAGGCCACTGAGAGAGAAATGGCTTCTGTCAAACAAACACTGTGTTAACTTTCAGCTGTAGTTGAGTCCACATAGTGAAAAATCCATGCTTTCTGTCCCATAATTTCATGCTGGTTAGCTAAGACATTCTTGCCTAGTATGTAACATATCAAATAATGCCTTTTCCTTGGCAATAATTGCTACTAATTCTTGTAGGCATCAATTTTCTAGTCTTTATACAGCTCTCTTTCATTTTGCTTAAGCCATAGCATAAAAACTCAATAGCACTTCAGCTGGGAAAATTATGTCTGATTAAGAAAACAGAAAAGTTGGATTATATTTTTTAATATTTGAAAAATCTTACTTGCAACACCTACTAATTGCTATCTAGGTATTACTCTCCAAAAGTCAAGGATTATGGTTCTCACTCATTTCCTCTAAACGTGCTACTTGCTACATCCTTGTTCAGTGAGATCAGCTCCCAGCTTTATAAATCCTAGATGTGTTCCATGTGCTGAGCCAGATTTTCTTGCCTGTTTCCACCGAGCATTTGGTTTATCCAAGCAAAACTTCCACTCTCACGTTCAGGGCCCCTGCAATTTTCTTCTTCTCCGGGACTGCCGTGCTCGCTCATCCTCCTGGGATGGATATTCCTCAGCATGGGAGCTCAGCAGTTGGGCAGCTTCTTCTGCTGGCTGTCACTGTCCTGCTCCTCGGCCACCTCAGAGAGCTGGAGCACGGCGCACTGCAGCCCACACCACGGCACAGGGGCCTTGCAGATCTCTTCCCAGCCATCGTTGTCGATGTCGTAGCCAACCACGTCTTGTGTGGAGACCTCCAGCGAGTTTTGCCATTTCTTTCCCCCAATAAGAAGAGCTGTTTCCTCTACCACTGCCAGGCCGTAGGAGAATCGATCGTAGACCAGTGGTCTTAACCGGGTCCATTGGTTTTGATCCGGGTCGTACCTTTCTATTTCAGAGAAAGGTTCATATAATCCCAAAAAGGTGAATATGGATTCCCTGATTGTTGCCATCTGATGCCCAAACCGAGCAATGCTCATTGGGGCTCGTTTCACCCACTGCCCTTCAAGTGAGCTCAGAGAATAAACGTCATTGCTTGTGCTGGCAGGGGCCGAGTACTTGCCCCCAGAGATGTATATGGTGTTCTTGCAAACAGCACTGGCATGGCCATGTATCCTGCATGGCAATTCCCTGGCCTTTGTCCATCTATCCCTGCTGATGTCATAGACCTCCACAGAAGAATGCAGTGACCCGTCCTCACCCCTTCCACCAATGGCAAAGATATCCTTGCCTAGGACACAGCAAGAAAACTGGCATCTCTTTTCCAGCATGCCCGTGATTTGGGTCCATGTGTTAAATCTTGGATCATACCGATGGACCTTGTTTGTAACCGATAAGGTCTTTTCAATTTTTGCATCACCCAGGGTACCACTTTGTATTTCCCCACCCAAGACATAGAGGAAGTTCCCCACCACGCACACACAGTGGTTCTGCACCCTGTCCTGCAGCTGCGTGAGCGTTCGCCATCTGTGATTGTAAACATCAAAGGCCATCACATCGGTGATGAGCCCCTCGCTTGTCCCTCCCCCCAGCAGAATGATCCGAGTTTTCTGGTTCCTCAGTGTGGTGGACTTATCCTGCAGGACAGGCTGTTTGAATACAGTTGTGTGATAATTTATTGCTTTTATGATCAAGCACTTAATACCTGCTGAGAGGGACACTTCTGGCTGTGTGTAAGTTTTTCTCAGCTCTTCCACTGGGATGAGACCATATCTTATGTGCTCTAAAAGGCTGCTCGCGTGATCCAGCCTGGATTTATCCTGCTTCAACCACAGGAGCACAAGATTCAGCAGGCGGCATTCTTCCACCATGGGGAGATCTGGTGATTGAATCACTGCTAGCAAAGACCTGAAGTTCAGCTCGAGAAGTCCTGACAAATCCACGTCCAGCAGCTTCCAGACATTTTTGATAATGTATTTTTCTGTGGCTGCCAGGGCATCTGGCAGGTAGAACTTCCTGGCAACATTGGCAGAGAAGCAGCAGTTTTCCAAGGCAAGATTGTTAACTAAGTATTGATTGCACAAGCTGATAGCATCAGTCACTTGCAAGTAGCTTGCAGCTTCCAAGGTATCCTCCAGGCTTTCAAAGGAAAGGGGCAGCAAGGATGTGTAAATGAAATCCAGGATGT
Organism: Orthonyx spaldingii; assembly: GCA_013397795.1. Taxonomy (NCBI): domain Eukaryota; kingdom Metazoa; phylum Chordata; class Aves; order Passeriformes; family Orthonychidae; genus Orthonyx; species Orthonyx spaldingii. Next base: position 544,649 of record VZTJ01002320.1, on the reverse strand, counting down.
GCTGGAGCCCGGTGGGTGAGACAACTTGTAGATGAATGACACTGGCTTTAGACTCTTGGGTATAACTTTTGAACATGGCTCGGAAGTAGTCGCTGGAGCATGCCAGCAAGGACTTGTGTGCAGGAAACTCGTTTTCTTTCACTTTCAGCAAAATATCGCAGAGAAAGCCCTCTGACCTCAGGCTCTGGTACTGGGCGAGCACGGCGGTGCAGTGTGCTTTGCAGTAAGACAGGAAGTAGCTCATGGCAGACAGTGCAATGCGTTCCCCTTGAGCTATTAGAGCTAAAATGCAATCAGATATTGAAACAGCTGCCTTACTCAACAGCCATTGCTTGAATGTCCAGCACACCTCCAGCTGTTACAGAAAAGCCCAACCCCCCCCTCAAAAAAAAAAAGTCAGTCTCTTGCCTGGCATAGGGGGACTGTTAGTAGATTTGTAGTGAATTCAATTCATTCCTTTATAGAAAAAGCAGCTGAATGTCATATCAGCTGTAGGATGCTTACTTTTCTTGCCTCCACAAGTTGTGCAAGGATGAAGAGTCCATGGTTGTGCCGAGCACTTTCTTGGCTGGCCATCAGGTGACAGATGAGGGAGCTAGATGACAATCCCAGTAAATGGCCCTTTGTGCCTGCTCAGCCGTCGCCCCTGACCCTTCTTGCTCCACAGGCAGTTCAAAGGGATCCTCTCCGGCTGCCAGCGCCTGGCTCTGAGCAGACACAGATGAGAAGAGAGCGCAGACCTTCCTCCTCTTGTTTGTATTTTGAACTCCGCTCAGTTTAGACGTCACCACCCTGGAACAGCAGCCCCCTTTCCGTCCTCTTTCCGCACGGTCTTGGGAAGCCTCAGCCGAAGATCAAATCAGCGCCCAGGGATTATTACGGGAAGATTTTCTGAGCCCATAAATCTTTCCCCGGCAGCCACTAAGACAACCAAAATACCATGATTAGTCACTGGTTCGATTTGACATGCATTTCTGGCTCTTTGCTTCACGTGACACCTCCATAGCTCACAGCTACCAGAATAGCCACAGGCTTATCCCCTCGTCCCCCTTGCCTGGGAGCCAACCCCGGACGGGAGAGAAATGGGGCCAGGGACCGGGCTGACAGAGGAACTTCCACTGACAGCCACAGCCAAAGCAGCTGACTTGGAATGACCTGGCTGGAAATCACAAGGGTAACACATTCGCACAAAGTGGCGACAAAAATAGATTCCCCCAGGTCGGCCATAATAAACCAAATTCTGTTTATAGAGGAGGCTTTGCATAATTGTGCTCTCAGTTACCAGCTGGGAACAAACCAGGAGCCCCCAGGGATGGGCCAGAGCTGTCTTGCTCAACTTTCTCACTTTAAGTTTGTCCCAATTAGAAGCACTTATGCAGGGATTATCCCTGATTTTCACCTGTGCTCTTCAGGGTCTGATTTCTACCAAGAATAGCAGCTCTGAGCAGGCTACACATTCTGACCTCTTAAAGCTTGCTTTTATTTCTTGCTTTTTTTTCCCCACATAACTCTGGGTGGAGGTGTTCAGGAATCTCCTCCCAACACCTTTCTTTCCAAATCAAACACCCTCAGGACTTGCAGACCTTGCCAGGGTTGATAAATTCCAGATCGTTTTGCTGCACTCTGAGCCAGCAGACTTGCGGGCAGAGAAGGATCCCACAGGACTGGAAAATTTCACCTTTTGCGTAAGCCCAAGGTAAAGCCTTTTTACTCTAATTGCTTATATTTATTTATGTGATGTCATGAAATTCTGGCTTCCCCCTGTAACCGAGCGGTGTTTGGATCCTAATATGGATCGTGTATGCTGTGTGACTGTTCCAGTGAGCTTAAACTGTCTTGCTAAACAGACTGATACCTACACATGGTCTGTTCTGTGTGTGGGGAAGGACTCCAAGAATATCATTCTTCATTGCTGTATAGCTCTGAAAATTGATTTCCTGCTTGAATCCACTTTCTATCATGACATTATAGACCATAAATCAGGATCTTGCTAAAAGACCTTACCCTTTGCTAGCAACATGACATGTATGGGCAGTAGGGATGAAGGAGAAAACGAATGCTTGTTTCTTTTTCCCAACGGTTTTGCCTTTGTTTTGCCAAGTTGGGACAACTCTGAAGTATTTCAGGTGTTAGTGAAGCTGTGCAGTTGAGTCCAAGCTTCAGTTTTGATACTTCTCCTGTTTTGAAAGTAGAGACCAAAGACCAGCTACCTCTGTCAGCCCTCAGCAGTGATGAGTCCTGGTGATGAGGGGCCAGGCCTTAACTGCTCCCACTCCTAGATACTGTTTTCCCCCATTTAACCCCATCAGGTACCAGATCTCTGTAACACCAGGTGCAGATAAACCTCCACTCTTTGGAAATGGCAGATGGGCACTGTCCATCACAATTTCCCTGGGAACCTGAGGAGCAAGGCAGGGGAGCATGGGAGCTGTGCCTGCAGCATGGAGCTGAGTTTGAGGAGAGTTCCTGCAGCAGTTCTGGCATACAAACCTCCTGGCATCACCTCCTCCTCACCAACAGTCCTTGTCCTCCACCAGCCCTTAGCCTGTGCTGCCACAGCTGCTCTGAGGTGCAGGGTTGGTGGGTGACACAGCCAGGAAGTGATGCACAGGGAGGAGTGGGGAAAACCCAAAAACAGAACAGTAGAGAGGTCTCTGTGGCCCAGGTCAGGTCCTCAGCCTCCCCCACTGTGTGACCCCCCCAAGCAGACGTAGCACAGCAGAGGTGAGCCACTGGCTGAGTGGGTGGCTGGGGATGCTCCACCAGGAGAGACCCCATGCACAGAACTGGGCTGGGCGTCTGCTGCTGAGCCGTGGCCACCAGCCCCAGGGCACTGCTGAAGTGCCTGTGCTGTACTACAGAGTAGCTGGGACTGAGGACACATAAATAAATCCTTCCCCCGGATCCAGATGCACCAGAAAGAGGTCAAATGTATGGCTTGGCCAACTGAGGGTATTGCCAGCAGCAGAAGGAATATTTCTGACCCCCATGTGATGCTCCTGCCTCCCAAGTGATGCACTCCCAGTCATTGTGTCTTTTCCTCTCCCCCAGCAAGGCCAGGCCAGGCACTGCCCAGTCTTGCACCAGTTTTGCTGGCCTGTGTAAAGTACCAGCACAGCTCCACCCACAAACTCTGTACTTTCAGAGGGGCCAAACAAGACTCAGTCTGAACATCCCTGCCTGTGCCCAGAGTGATTCCATGTTAACCCAACCGGTTGTGCATCACTTGCTTTCCACATGAATTCCATCCGTGGGTGGCCATTTATGCAGGGCAGTTGCTGGCACTGATTTAGCTGAACTTATTTAACACCAGTGCCAGATAAGAAGGTGCTATAATTGTATGCAGATTTGCTGTGCTGTTCCCTCTCAGACCTCCTTCATCTTCGTGGCAAGCCGCTAATAGAAGTAGTAAGAATCCTGATCCTTATAAAGCTGTTTATTTGCCTGGAGAATTTTTTCTTTGGCTTATAATGGAAATAAAGCCATATCCTTTCCAGTCCCTTGCCTTGGAGTGATAAAAAAAATTATCATTATCAAAATGAGGTTTCTCCCTGCTCCACTTCCAGGCAGTTAGCCTTGTCTAACTAGGGAGCTTGCTCAGCCAAACTCTCCTTTGTCAACAAACAAATTATCTTCGTGCAGCAGCTCAGGTCTCCAGCACCTTTGGAGGAATATTTAATGTCCATTAGTAAGAGAACAGACGGTGACTAAATAGCTAACTTACAAATCTCAGCACGAGACCTAACACTAAGTGGGATGCAGTCAAACCATGATCTTATTTTCCTGGGGTGTAATTTGGAAGATCAGATCTAATGTTTGACTCGCTAGATGGTGCTTAAAATTAGGAAAATATTAGTGTTTCAATGATGCTGATTTGTTGGGAATAGATAATACATTTTTAATCATGTGCATAATTTAGACTTTAAATTAGATTTAGATTTCAGGCTTTCAGTATATTTTCTGCTGAAGTGATTGCTCTACTACAGTAGGCAGTCTGAAATAAAAAAGAACATTCAGATGTGTGCTGTGAAAAATGTTGGCTTCTACATGTGCAGGGGTATTTTTCCTATACAAAATTGAAAAATGGCCCAAGTTGCAATGCCATGTTCAGGTCAATATTGCAAGTAGGCTGTTGGTTAATGAACAACTGAATTATTATTTTAAATTTTGCCAATTATTTTTTAAGAGTGAAGATTACAAAAAGAGTTGTACAAGAAATATTAGACTCATTAGTAACAAGTAGCTTACTGTAAAATATTTGTCACAAAAATCCACAGCAGAGGATTTCCAGGCTACATTTTGTTCCGAAAGAAATCAGTGCAGTCCAGAGGACAACAGAGTAAATATGTCAGGTGCTTAGTGATGTATCACATAAGCAAATAACAGCAAAAGTGAGCCAAGTAATGAATATAGCATACAGGTTTTCTAGAAGTGCTAATCAGAAAGATCATATTGATCTAAGTTGTCTTGTAAAAATCTTTGGACCACAGTCTGTTCTTCATCCTTGAATAATCATTCACAATAGTATTTGGGTCAACCTATCTATTTAAAGCAAAGGATGTTTAGCCCAGGAAAGCAGTCCTTAAGAGCAAAACAGTAAGAGGGAGGAATGTTCTCGCAGCTAAAAGCAGTGCCTGGTGAGATCATGTCTGTGTACAAAAGCAAGAGAAGGTTCCCAGCTTGGATGAGGTGGGCTTAGGCTGTGAGGTTTCCCTTTTGGCAGGGGGAGGCTGGGGTTGCCTGTGGCTTTCAGCACTGTCCGAGTGGTGCCCACAGGACACTGTCCCTGTGAGCTGGGGGAGCAGGAAGGCAGCACAAGGCAGTGCCTCCCCCAGCCTGTCAGAGAAGTTCTGCAAACCCTCAGAACGCTGTATCCATCCATGTGCCACCTCAGAGGGGTCTGTGTCTGGGGACGGTGCTGGCAGCAAAAATTTTGAGTTCAAGGCTCTGTCTGTCTCTGGGGAGAGGAGAGGTTTAGTATGGTCAGGAGTCAGAGCAGGGATCCCAGCCAAAGCCTGCTGCAAGGCCATGGCTGCTCAGCCGTGGGTGTGTGGCAGGTTTTTGTGGTTCTGTGGAAAAAGAGGAGGAAAGGAGGAAATACCATTGGCACACCTGGGCTGGGAGTGGCCATGTCCAGCTGGGTTACTTCAGCAATAACTGCACCTGTGCAAGAAAGCATTCTGTGTCAACTGCGAAAGGCAACATGAGATAACAGGCTTTCAATCAGACAGTGCCTCATTTATTTCCTCTCCCTGTTTTTTCAGGTTTCCTTTTGTTTGCCTCCCATGAAGACAGATGTTGTTCCAGCTTCCACTGCCATCTCAGTGGGTTAGACATGAGCTTCCCTGGTGAATAATAAACAAGTTGGGAAATTTTTAACTTGGGTTCCCATTCCAGAGCAACTGCAGTGGAATGAGTCAGGCACTGCAGCCGCAGGATAATGAAGGAGAATGTGTATTTTAATGAGCGCATTTCAGAGCAGATGCACTAATGACTTTCACAGCACCTCACAGCTGAGGGTGGAGGGTTCATCTGCTCCTGTGATGGCCAAGTGGCACCAGAGGTGCTCTGCACTGAGCCCTGGCTTTCCCCTGCTGGGCAAGCAAAGCTGCCTGTGCTGTTGGTGGGGCAGAGAAGGACCTGCAGCCCCTGCCCGGGGCATCTTCACCCTGCATCCAGCTCAGGGATGCTCACAGGCACCTGTGGCTGCTGACTTTGCACAACGTGGGTATGTACAGCCCTGGCTGAAGCTGCTCTGCTCATGGGTCACTTCTGCAAGTGTGGAAGCCCCCCTGCTATAAAAGGAACATTTCTGACCCCCAAGCAGCACTCCTGCCTCCCAGAGACCTTGGGGCTGGTTGAAATGGGTTCCCAAACTTTATTTGCTGGGGTACATGTAGTGGTAACAGCTGCAGCTTTGGGCTGTATGACCACTCCTGGCAGGAGATCTGGGCTTCCCCTTCTGCCTGTGGCTGGATACACCCAGCCAGCAGCTCCCAGCGCTGCCCCCACGGCACGCAGCCCAGCCCACCCTGATCCCATCTCCATGGTGATACAATCCAGCACAAAACCAGTGTAACTGGGATACACATCTCGGGTCTAAGAAAAGAGTAAGGAAATGGGGACTAGCTTCCCATGGTTCAATGCTCTTTTATGCATTTACTGCATTAAATGAGGATGAGTTTTTATAGGAATAGAGATGTAAGGAAATACCAGGGCTCTGAGACCAGAGCAGAGAAAACTAAAATTACATTTTCCTCAATGGGACACCATAGAGATGAAGTAAACCTGTACATCTCTCTGAAATCAAGGTGCTTGTCACATAAACTGTTAGGATTCAGCTCTACCATCCTCTTACATTTCCTAATTCACATTCAAGCAAATACTCTCCAAGACATAGACTGCTGGTGAGCAAAGTAAAGGTTACAGTGAAATCAGCTACTATTACTGCATGAGATAATGAGATCCTGATGTCTGCACTCAGCTGATCACTGAAAGTGTTCCTGGAGCCTGTACACTATTGCCATCATTGTTGTCATCATTGTCAGCAGCAGCAGCACATTACCTAGTGACTGGGACTTGGTCCCTCCATGTCGTGTAACTCTCAGTCTTATCCTTGGGAATGGAAGGACCTGCTGATCCTTTTTCATTTACTCACAAGCTGTCAGGTTAGAGAGTGGGAGAGCACCCACGCCCTAGCATGGGTGAAGTGCAGCTGGAATGAATTGCATGTGCCAAAGGATGAAGGATGGATGACAAACCACCAGGTGTGTAGAGGGCTTTTTTCCCTCAATGGCTCCTGACTGAATAAAGCCATGCTGGAGTGTGACAAAGGCACTGCTGGAATGTGTTTTATTTAGCCACTAATCCTCATGAGTTACTGAATGGTGTGTGACTAGCAATCCTCTCTGATCACTTGTCAGGCTGATCTCAGAGCCAGTCCCTAGTGGCATAAGGCTCACCAAACAAGGGAGAGAGAGAACTCCCTCCACACCAGACATAGTGTCTAAATTCCACTCATGAAAGAAACTCCTAGGGTAGTTACAGAAAATGTGTGTGCCAAGTTTTCTTCCCCAGGCCAGAGTCCTGGCAGACCATGGCTTCAGTCATCTCCCCTCTTTCCCTGGTATGATCTGGATGCATATAAACTGTGGATAGCAGTGAGTCAAACTCCTCATCCCCCAGGCACTCTCCAAGAACTAATGGACTATGAGCTCACTTTTATTAATTTTTAGTTTAGAGTTCTTGTGACAGCAACAATGCAAATATTGACTTCCTCATGGAAGTGCAAAGGCTTGCCTGCACAGAAAAAACACGTAGTGTGCCCAAAACAGCTTGAAAAGCTGTTCTGTATTCAGGAAGTTTATTTTGATGTCATCTGTCTAGGGTAAGGATTGACATAAGTGACTCTCGAAGGAAGTGATCACAGGTAGGTCATGCCCTGAGCCCGAGCAGTGTGCACCTGGCATGACAGTGCAGCAGCATCTTCCTGGTACAACAGCAGAGTTTTCAGGGAATCTTTGCATTTTGCCTGAAGTGGGAAAATCATTGCTCTATGTTAGCCCTTCTGTCACACCCAAGAAATGAAATTGAAGACAAATGAAGAGAAAAGCAGGTGAAGAGCACAGGTGGACCTGAAACATGTGAAACTCTTTGTAGGAAAATGCAATCTTGAAATGTCTAAGAGCAAAACATCTTCCCAATACTGCAAAGACTTACCTGGCCATTGGTCTTCCAGGTGGCCCATCTCTCCAGGACACTTGGTATCTCTCAGCAGAACCATGGGACTTGTCTGACATGAGAAGCCAGCAGCCCTTGGATGCACCACTCCAGCCTTGCCAAGGCACCCAGCAGTGCACCTGGGCAAGAGCACACCCTCCTCAGCAGTGCGGGTCAGCCAGAGGTGTGGTCTCAGGTGGACTGGCAAAACTCCTCCCGCAGTAAAGAGAGAGTGGCTTTGGGGGTGAGGGAATATGGTTCAGCAGGATGCCATGTTCTTCCAGAAAATCCTTAGTCCTCACACACACAAAAGCAGTACAGTTCCTCCATTCAGGGAAGCAGTGCTGGTGTCAAGGAACCTCCTCTGATCCCAACAGAGTCATGTCCAAGGGGAGGATGCTAATGAGAGCTGAGGTTCAGCGAGAAAAGTGGTTAAATGGAACTACCGCGCAATCGTGTCAGTTCAATAGCATTGAAAGGAGGAAGAGAATAAAAATAAATTTATATGCCTCAATTTTTAAAAAGTTACAAGTAATGCCTTTGATGATATAAAATAGGTGCTAGAAGTCTAACAGATCTTCTGCAGGGAGCCATATTTTGCAATTTTCTTCAAATGAGCTTTATGGTCAAATAAGTATTTTTCAGTCCAAAGTTTACAGAGTTATATGGAAATAGACAGGCTTTGGTTCCTTCAAAGCCAGTAGGAATTTTGCCATCAACTCTAGAGCAAGCAGAAACTCAGCTCAGAGAAGCTTGAGAGACTGTCTCAGCTTAATTTTTCAACCTTCTATGCCAGCTTTCTCACCTGCTATGCAGGGTATAATCAGCTCCCAATGGTCCTGTTAGAATAAAGGTTGTTTTGAAGACCAGACCCTTTACAACTGAACCCTTTATCTGCTATAGAAGCGAGTCTGGTGAGTTTCTACCTACAGCACTTTATTTTCAGTGTGTTAGCTCTTGCTGTGTAGATATTATCAGTGGCTTGTATGGAGTAAGCAGGATCTGGTGAGCAAGGATGGGGAGGGGCAGCAATAAACTGCTGGGATGCTCCCACTCTGCAGCCTTCACTGATGCTTTAGGGAGCAGAGTCTGCAGACACCAGTATTGTGTGGGTGCCCACACTGATCTCACAGGGGTTATGTCAGAAGCAATATTGTTTCCTACAGCTTCAATTTCTGAAAATGTTTCATTAAATTATAAAAGGTTGATATTTTTTTTCCCCTGCTAGTCAGATAGGGCGTTCTCCTGATCTTCCTCATATTTTCAGAAAAGAGTTACTGGAGAAAATACTGCATTTCTACAGCTTCTGGAATTGCAACACATTGCCATAATGTCCAGAAAAAAAGTGCTGCAAGAACTTCAGTACCTATAGGCCATTTGTGGTTTCCCATGTACTGAAATTCTCAGCTAAAGAGACAAACGAGAGGATAAATGGGCATAGCTCAGACATCAGAAACAAAAGTATTCAGGTAACTTTTGAAGGCAGAAAGAGCAGTTAGAGGCCAAGGTCCCTTCAGGCATCTAGACAATCCTAATGGCCATTGCTCCTCGTGACGATGTCCTTCCTCCTTACTAAAATGGAGTGATTCTGTTATCAAGGTGACACCAAACCTTCCAGTTTGTTCAGGACAGTGCTGTGTACAATGGGCACTTCTGGAACACTCAGAAAGTGCTGGAAACCACCCTCCCATGAGGCCACTGCTGTAAGTCACTGCAGTCAATAAATCTTTTTGCTCTTAATTGTTTGGGTTTCTCTTAGAAACAAATATTTACCAGCTTCTGGTTTGCACAGTCTTCTAAAGGTCACAAATGCTAGCTCCAAGGGGAGCCTGGCTGTTCAACCTCAAACTATTTAACCTTGGCTTCCTGTGGCAGCCTGCACTGCTATAAAAGCAGGCATCACTATGGGACGTATGTGCAAGGATGGAGGGGTAAAGTTCTTCTCCCCTTGGCCCATTTCAGCATGTTATTTTTAAAAGCTTATGTGTTCACTGATGAAAATAGATGCCTTCGTTCTGCTTGTCCTTTTGGATGGGTTTGATGTGTTGGATGCTAATGGTCTGCAGGGAAATTAGAATTACTTTCTCATTTAAAATGTGGATGGAGGGAAAAGGATTTTCTTGTGATTTTTATTAGTGGTGAAAGTTTGTAATAAAAAACAGAATAAAAATTATTAGAATAAAATTTATTAGAATAAAAAAAGGTTGAGGTTTTCCAAAACAGCTACAGTCCTTCTAGGTCCCCTACACAACTACATATGGGAACCTGTAGCTCCAGAAAAGCTAAAACTCAGCTACAAGTCTCATTTCAACTTCCTAAGACTATTCAGACACAAAATTATCTGTCAGTATTTCTTATACCTACCTTTAATTTAATCATGACCAAAATTTCCAACCAGGAGAATTTCTGGGGAAGCTATAATCCAATTTTGTGCCTTGACACTTTTCATGCTGACTCTTTACATTAGAATGGCATCGTTTCGAATTACACCAATCGCCTGCATACCCATCTGGGCCCCTTGCTTGTGAAGATAATAAAATGGGTTCTGAGTTACACCTTCTACATGGTGAAGCAGTTTGGGGTTTGACTTTTAAATCCTTAGTCATTTATCCTCTTCCTTTTTTTTCCTTGTTTTGGTCTGTTCTCTAGTGGCATTAGAGAAGGTGGAGCCTCCCAGGACTGGGAACTACTAGTTCTTCTAAGTGGGATCCTTTAGTTCGTGCTTGGGTTCATCAAGAACCAGCTCACTTTCTTTTAAGACTCATTATTTTCATCATCTGACCTAGAAAAATCACAAGAGACCAAGGGCATCCCCTTGCATGTAGGTCAATGCTGTCTTGGGAAACAGAGGGTTTGCTTTCTCACCTCTGGAATGGAAATTGATAGGGTTGGCATAATTTTCTAATTTGATTGCTCTACTCAGTGTTGTACGTTTTCTGAAGAGGCATAACATGTAATATCACAGGTATATGTTACATTTATGCAGGCCAAGAATAACAATTTTAAATTAGGAAACCATTTCTAAGAGTAAAGGTAACAAAAGGCTAGGACAGGTTGCCTAGGGAAGTTGTGAGGTTGCCATCATGCATGGCATCGTCATTAAAGTGTGCTGTAAAGAATATATTTCTTACAAATCTGCCTGGAGGCAAGGAGATGGATTAGATGGCATTTTAAATCCCTCTGAGGGCTCTACTTAAGGATCTTCAGCTTCTAATAAGCATTCAGTCACAAAGTCCTCAGGCCCTGGTGATTCACACAAGTGATTTTCTAAATAGAGGTGCTTTACAGAAAAACAAAAGCCTTAAACAGGAGAAAACCTGGGATGCATGCTGGCGTGTGATGCTTTGGGGACACCATAACTGCTGTTTGCAAAATTTACTAAGCACGTCAGTAAGCTTAAAATGTACAGGACAAAGGGCATGCAAAGCGTCTGCCTGAAAGCACGGCCTCTCTTCACAGGAAGAGCCATTGGAAGGTCATTGCCCATCATCACCCCTCTTTAAAAAACTGCTTCCCAGGGATGCCAAGACTTGAGAACTTCTGTTGAGATAGATCCATAACAAATGCATTTTGGACAACTGACTGCAGTAGTGTGGAAATTAACTCTATCACCACTGATGTCAGAGCTGGTTTTTCTTGGTTTTTTCCCCTACCTGACATAAAGATAAATAAAACAGGTAATTTTCTTTTTTAGATTATATCAGTAGAGGAGAAATATTTTTTGTTCTGGATATTAGTGATTTGCATTTCTGGATGTCGCTTTCTTCTCTCTTTTCTTGAAGAGAAGGAGCAAGATGTGCAAAATATCAGTAAGCCAAAAAATCCAATAAGCAAGACTAACAACAGCCATCTTTTTCTATGTGATTCATCCTATACCATACCAGGTTGAAAGAGGTGCACAAGAGAGACCCCCTTGAGGAACTGGAAGCTGCTCTTGGTAAAAGTTTGCCAAATGATGCAACACCAGTGTGATTGCTGAAACACATCAAGACAAGTTCTGGAGGAATAATGCCTCCACATCGATATATAGGTTTCTTGAAATCCTGCAATGCAAAATCACTTTCCCAATGTGCTGGTTCACTTGCTGCTCCAGCAGAATGGAATGTCTTCGCAGTGGGAAACACAGTCACACTGAAAAAGTCCATGGAGGGATGAGATAGTCCCAAATTTAAGGGGAAGGACCAGAAATTCTGGGCACTGGGCTTTGCTACCACAGATGTGAGGAGCTCCCTGAAGGACGGCAGGGCAGGGAGCCTCAACCAAACAGGACAGATGGGAGCAATCTCAGGAGAGACCAGGCTAGCAGAGCCTGGGTCCTCTGGAGGGAAGAGGAGGGAAGGAGAGGAACCTCCCTGGCCTACCTCCACCCCAGCAGGAGGGGGTTTTGGAGGCTGTGGTCCCACCTCATGTCTTTCTGAATCAGGCTCCTCCAGAGCTCATGCTCTGCTGGGCCTCTTTTGCAGGTGGGAGCTGGTGATAAATCCGCAGTGCAAACCAGCAGAGCTTCACCTACCCTGCAGCTGACCTGGCCTTTGGGTTTAGGTCAGAACACAGCTGCTTTCAGCTGCCTTGCTGGACATGTGGCATAGGCAGAGCACGTTCCTCTCCTCTCGAGGGCTAGGGAAGAGCCCACATGTCCCATTGGAGTCATGACTATATGAATTTGACACTGAATTAATTTCCTCTACTGTGTGGTGCTGTCCAGTGTCATTTTCCCAATCTCTGCAAAGCTCTTACCCCTCGCACTGCCCCACTTGATTGCTCTTAGTGTGAGGATGCTCAGTAGCATTTTATTGGAGAAACAGCCATAGCAGGGAATTAAGAGATGGCCTCATTCAGACATGTTAGTGGCTGAGTCACTGGGATGTCATTCAGGCATGAGGACAGATTGTGAAGGCCTTCAGATCACATGCGTGCGTGACATTTAGAAGAGGTGGGTGACCTCACAGGAGATTATCTGAGAGATCTAAACTGGCTATAGAAAGTGGCATTGGAGGCCTTCCTTTACCCTCGATAACCTTCAGCAATAAAAAGAGAGGATGAGCGTATAGATGTGCATGCAGGGAGTATGCGAGAAGTGCCGAGAACATTGTGAAGGCCAGCGGGTTGGTAACTCATACCCCAGCTCCAGTGACATGTGTCTGTCATGGAAAGAGGGAGGTGGAGGACACTTTGTGCTTCATGGGACAGAGGACTTTATTTGCTTTATTTGATTTTGTGTGTGTGCGATCGCTACCCGTCTGTGCAATAAGACATTTAAGAATTTGTGCTTTTTACCTAATTTCTGTAGGAAAGCACAAATCTGGATATCCTCCTGACCATTGTAATTCTAGGTACAGCCACCAGGCCATGGCCAGACTTGTCAGCAACTGTGACAGAAACCAGCAACACTGAGAAGCAGGTCTCTATTTACTCAAACCCCACGGCTTCTTCCATTGCTCACCAGCATCTCCAAATCAGCACCTCAGCACACACCAGGACTGTTTGGGGGGAGCAAGGAGAAAGATGGTTTTCCTAAGCTCAGTAACAATAAGGATCCAGAGAGCCTTAAGGTTTGTCTTCAAGTCTTTGGCCTTCTCTAAGCATTCATCTGTCATGGCTCAGTCCAGCACGTATCTTTCACCAGCCTGCTGGACCTGCTCGGGTGAACCTGCTGGGCCATCTGTTTGAAAATTTGAGAAGAAAGAAGTGGTACGGCACCAGGGATTTTAGAATCACAGAATCACAGATTTGTTTAGGTTGGAAAAGACAAGATCATCAAGTCCAACCTGAAACGCAGCACTGCTAAGTCCACCACTAAACAGTGTCTGTTGTTCTTCTCTGGACTTGCTCCAGCCCCTCAATGTCCTTCCTGTAGTGAGAGGTCCAAAACTGAACACAAGATTTGAGGTGTTGAAATTACAAACAGTGCTGAGTACAGGGCGACAATCACTGCCCTGGTCCTGCTGGCCACACCATTGCTGATCCAGGCCAGGGTGCCATTGGCCTTCTTGGCCACCTGGGCACAGCTGGCTCATGTTCAGCTGCTGTTGACCAACACCTCCAGGCTGACCCTTTTACACTGCACAGCCTTCCATCCATTCTTCTCCAAGTTTGGAGCATTGCCTTGGATTGTTGTGACCCAAGTGCAGGACCTAGTAGTTCCCCTTATTGAACCTCTTACAACTGGCCTTGGCCCATCGATCCAACCTGCCCACATCCCTCTGCAGAGCCTTTCTGCCCTCCAGCAGTTAAAAACTCTCACCCAGCTTGATGTCACCTGCAAATTGACTGAGTTGATAAAGATATTAAACTGCACTGGCCCCAAATCTGAGCCCTTGGTTACCACTTGTGACCAGCTGTCCTCTGGAAGTCCAAGGTGGTAGTTCTGCTGACCCCCCTCCTTCTCCAAAAATCAAAAAACTTTTATCATTTCATGATGGTTTTGCTCAAGGCACCCTCCAACTATCACATCACCCACGAGTCCTCTGGCCACAAACAACAGGTCCAGCAGGGCACTCCCCCTGGTTGGCTCACTCACCAGCTGTGTCAGGTCATCGTCCACACACTCCAGGAATCTTCTGAGCTCTTTCCTCTCAGCTGTGGTGTATTTCCAGCAGACAATTGGTAAGTTGAAGGCCCCCAAGAGAAAAAAGGCCAGTGACTGTGGGACTTCTCTGAGCTGTTTATAAGAATGTTTCCTCTGCCTTATGAGAGACCTGAAATCACCCTGACCTGTTTCTCAAAGCAGAAACCTACACCTAGGCTGTCTTCTGCCTCTCAACCCCACCTTCCACATCTCATTTTCTATGAATTCATCCCACTTGCACTATCCTCCCGCACCTGATGAGTTGGTCTGCTGTATTGGGTTTTCATGGCCTGGTTTTTGGTAGCGGGGGGGCCACAAAGGTGGCTTCTGTAAGAAGCTGCTGGAAGTTTCCACTATGTCTGGCAGAGACAATCCCTGATGGCACCAAAGATGGACATGCTGCTGGCCAAATCTGGGCCAGTTAGAGATGGTATTAACACCTCTGTGGTAATAGAATTAAGAAGAAATCAAGACAAAAGTTGTGGCACAGTTGTAATTTTTGGCCAGAGAAGAGCGGACTGAGAACACAACTCTGCAGACACCAAGGTCAGAGGAGAAGGAGGGGCAGAAGTGCTCCAGGGGCTGGAGCTGAGATTCCCCTGCAGCCTGTGGTGCAGACCATGGTGAGGCAGCTGTGCCCCTGCAGCCCACGCAGGGCACAGGGATGCAGAGATCCACCCGCAGCCCATGGAGGAGACCCACGCTGGAGTGGGTGGATGCCTGAGAGGAGGCTGTGATCCTGTGGGACACCCATGGAAAGAGGGGCCCTGCTCCCAGGCTGGAGCAGCCTGTCCTTGAAGAGCTGCATCCCATGGAAGAGTGACCCATGCTGCAGCAGTCTGGGGAGGACAACTGCCCATGGGAGGAACTCACATTGCAGCAGCTCACAGGAAGCTGTTGCCTGTGACATGGACTCACGTTGGAGAAGGTAATGGAGAACTGTCTCCCATGGGAGAGACCCCACAGTGCAGCAGGGGAATGACTCCTCTCCCTGAGGAGTGGGAGAAGCCACGGGTGATGAACTGACCATAACCCCCATTCCCTGTCTCCCTGCACTGACGGGGTAGGAGGTGGAGCTGAAAGGAGGGAGGGGTGGGGGGAAGGTGTTTTTAAGGGTTTACTTTACTTCTCATTGTCCTGCTCTGGTCTTGTTAGTAATAAATTCACTTCATATCTCTAAGTTTAACCTGTTTTGCCCTTGATGGTATTTGATGAGTGGTTTCTCCCAGTCCTCAACTCATGAACCCTTTGTTATATTTTCTGTCCTCTGTCCAGCTGCAGAGGAGAGTGAGTGAGTGAGTGGCTTTGGTGGATCCCTGGCAGCTGGCCAGTGTCAACCCATGACATCTACTCATATGGATCCTCCTTGTGCCCAAAAAAATGTGTGAACTCTGCCACTTTTGTCCAACCTTGCCTCATGTGGTCAACAGCCACGTGTTAAGGACAGAAGATACTGTGTACTGTGTCATTACAATGTTCAGTTCCACTGCATGCTGACTTCTGCATTTCTGCTCATGCGAGGGCTTGGATTGTCAGCCTGCTGTTGGAAGGCAGATGTGTTCTGGACCACTAAGAGCCAGCAATTGATCAGCTAGGAACATATTAGACTGAAATGAAGAACCACTGTATCAGATGAAGATTACTCTGAATGGAAACTATTGCAGTACCTGTAAAAAACATTTACTATGGATGCAGCATCTGTAAGAAAGACAAATCTAATTCCAGCTTCACTAAAGATACAGCAAAGGATTAAATCACTTTTCACAGTATGACATCCAGACAGAATCAAATTTAATTAGCTACCAGACAAGATTTACCATCCACCAGTGCTTAAGAAACCCACAGGCCAGAGCATTCTCACTTCACTTGCACTTGCAATCAGCTACCAGTCTTCTGCAGGATGTCTTTGAAAGCATCCACCTCATAGATGACTGCAAAGTAATGTAGTGGGAAGAAAATACAACATATGAATAGGTGTGCTTATTATATAAATGGCTTTAAATTTCTCCCAAAGACACAGGAAAACTGCATTTTGTCAGGTTTGACTGATCTTATATCCAACCCTCAGGTTTTTTGTCTCTACAAAATATTTTACCTTGGGGCTGCAGTATTTTTTGAGGACCAGAAAACTGGCTTTAGGGGAAGTTTTCTTTGTAATTATTCATGCAGCAGTAGTACTAGACAGCTCATATACCAAAATTAGGATCTTTTTTCCAAGCACATTATTTAATCTGCAAAAACTCATTCAAATCAAATATGCACACATTAGAGAAACTGGGACTTAGTCACAAGGGCAAAAGAAAATTGTTTCAATATTTTGCCCCTAAAGCTAAAGAAAAGATACAACTATTTTCCTTGGACCATCTCCTGTGATTCTCTTCTCTCAACATCAATTTTTTATAATAAAAAATGGCCAAAGTGCCAGACTTTTTTAATGCCTTCTCATAAATAATTTACAGACTGCATAAAACAAGAGATAAATAAAAGGACCTTCTTTATCACCCTTGGGAGTACAGTGAGCACAGTCCCGGTGAGATGCCATTGAACTCAGTGAACTGTGCCTTCAGACTTTGATTTGGGGAATTCACATCCATAAAAACAGTTGCATGTAACTACAGATGTTTTACTGATACAGGACATAAAACAGTTCAGAGGGGACTTGCTTTTACTACTTTTTTTTTTTTAACTACTTACCTTTACTACTAGCTTATGCCGTCATGGAAAAGACAAAACTGCCAGTTTAGTTCTATAATTCAAAGTAATGCATAAATCCAAGCTTCCAGAGTTTTAAGACAAATAACACTATTTGCCTCAGAAATGCAGAAGCAATATAATCTTTTAACTGAAAGTGATTAAACCAGAGTAACCAATGGAGATGCATTCAAACTCACCAAAATTTTCAGGCAACAGTAATTATTATTTTATGTCTATCTTTATCTTTACCTCTAAGCTAAATGTGTTTGGATTTTTCTGTACAGATGATCAGAAAAATCATTAGAGTGTGCTTTTGTCCACTGGCCAGCAATTAAAATTCTCTTCCCAAATGTATTGGTGGTCTTGCTGTCTCATTAGACTAAACCCTTTGCTGTCATGATGTCATAGGCACTGCATGATACCTATTTCTGTCTTTCTAACAGAACATGTTGCCACGACATTGTTGAGCAATTTCTCTTAGATTAACAAAATCTTTTTTTTGGCATTAGGACAAAAAAAAAAAATAAATTACAATGCAGAGCATTGGATAGGGAGTTAACTCAGGAAACTCTTCCCCCACCTATCATACCCAGTGCTTGGTGACACAGGGGCAATACTGGCCCTTTGATTTACTCTCACACCAGCACCATATGGACACCAGGGCACAGGGATGGCATTGAAATCCAGATATTTTGCTTTATGTCATGAGTTCCATGATACAAACTGAACAGGTTAGGGGTTATGGGGTGGAGGGGAGCTTATCTCTCTGGTTCATTATAAGTGTTTGCTTTGGTGCAGCCATTCCTCCGGCTCAACTCTCTAGGGGTGGTCATCAGTGAGGTCTTAATACACACCTGTCAGTGAGTTTGGTTCATACCTGTGACAGCACAAGTCTGCTTCCCATGGGAAAAATAAAGATAAGCTCATGTTTTGGCTGAATTGTTTTCAAAACAGACAGAGTTCCATCCAATCAGCCCTAGTGGGTGGATGACTGTGGCCAATCAAGTGAGCGGTCATTTTGTATATAAAAACTGAATTTAATAAATAAATTAGCCTCTTTTGCCATTTGATCTCAACCTCTTCTTGTGTCGACATCGGCTCAACAGCGACACATACCCACAAAGGCTCCCATGTGACCACAGGCAATCGGCATGATTTTAGTATGATCTGTTATTATGTATTTCTGTGCACATTCTTCATTGTAAGATTTCAATCCTTCCCTAAATTTGTGCCAAAATCTAACATCTGGGGGATAGAATTCTCCTTACCAGAAGTACTAGAACGAGAATTTGCTTGGGGCATCTTTCACTGGTCTGTGTATGCCCTACAGTCAGACCCTTTGTCCTAGGTTGCAATATAAGATATATTCTATTACCATCTCCACAAGCTGTTAAAACAGGTGGGGCACTGTTCGTTATCTCCTGTCATGACTCACCCCTGATAACTCCCTCCGGGTGTTATCTCTGTTAATGGGCCATCAAGCAACCACCACATGACTCATGGAATTACCTCACTGGAATTACCTCATTGGAATTACCTCACTGGAATTACCTCATCCCATTGTGAGATGCTCTGCGACAGGGGGGAGGAGCCAAGCATTCCCAACTGAATATAACCTGGGCCTTGGAACTGCAAAAGTCAGCCCTGCCTACTGGATTCCCAGAGGACAAGAGCTACCACTGGACCTTCAGGTGGAGACCAGACTTTTCTACAGGATCACCACTTCAACAGAGCCACTTTACTTGGACTGCTACCACCACCCTGATTAACAGGGTGTCAGGTTGTATCCAACTTTGTCAGTGTTTTTCCTTGTACTATTTCATTTCTTTATTTTTTTCTATTAAATTATAATTCTGACTTGCAATCTCCCACTGGTTTGTTTTCAAACTAGCACACTCTTTCATAAGGCTTAGGTGAAAAATATACTCACTAGCACAGAATGGTTTCGACCAGTTGTAAACAGTTTGCTAGCTGAGACACGGAGAGTCTTCACAGCCTTCTTTTTTTCTAGTACTTAATTGCTAATTTCATGTGCTATTAAGGATTTCTTGTAGTTCTGAGACTTAACTGAGGGTTCTCAGTGATCCCCACTCCCCATTAGCTGTCAGTCTCAAGGGAGTTTAAAATTATATATATTTTGAATTTTCATTTAAAATAAAAACAAAGCTCAGAAAAAGTATTCTTTGCCTCTGACTGGTCCCTCCCCACTGTGAAGATGTTTCAGTGGCCCCTGGTGGTACCCCTCCATTTGGAAGCAAGGATTTGAAATCTGGCAAAAGAACCACACTTCTCTGTCAGGGATGGGGTTTTTTCTTTCACCTACACATTCAGATGTGAAGACTGGGATGTGGTCCCAACTCTCTCCATCTCCTGGAATTTCCACTGTGAAGCCTCCTAACTATAAAAGGAGGGGGGGAAATGAGGCTTTACCTCTCCCCAGTTCTCTGAAATTAGTATTTTTTTAAGTGTGTAAAGAAAACAAAAGCCGAGGCTCTGACTCATCTCACCTTCAGCATACTTTTGGACCAAGGGATTATGTCTTTTCTCCTTTTTATCATTTCCATACTGGTAGGAACAATGCAGAAACAGTGACTGATAATGCAGTGTTGGGGAAAATTGTTCATTTTCGATTGAACAGACATGTTAATCTCATCGGGATGTAAATGGAAGGTGTTCCTGATGCATTCCATCTCTTGACACTTCCATTTCAACCTGTCTTTCAGGAATGTTCACCTCCAAGAAATGCATTAAGGGAAATCAGAGCATATAAGAATGAAGCATGATAGTAAGCAATGCTGATATTGCATGTTCAAAGTGAAAAATACAAGAATGTCATTGTAATTGAGCTGCAGAGAGTACAGCTCCTTTCTAATTTTCTGTACAAAGTAATGCAAATATATGGAAACTTAAAATTCAAAAAATAATTTCAGTTAGCTTTTGTATTATCTGATGGAGCAAACAAGAATTAAATCGATGTCACTGTAAGTAATATTCAATTTGAAATCTGTTTTCTAGCCAGAATAATCATCTTTATTTTATTTGAATAAACAAGAGCCAGGCAGAGAGTTTCAGAGTATGTAGAATAGTTTCAATCAACATTAGAAGAATATTATTAAAAACAGCTCCTCATCCCTTTACAATAAATAACATAAAAGAGACCAAGGAGACACAGTGTATTAAATTTCTCTAACAATAAAATCTCATTTCCAAAAATAGAATATGCATCAGTCTTCTTTTATATACAGTCCATATAACACAAGCATCAAGGATTAATCACTCTCTGTAAGAGCTGCTGTGATCACACATTACTTTTGCTCAGTATCCATATTCCAGTGTCCCCTTTTGATTTGGACTTTTGAAGATAAGGATCCTTCAAGCTATATTCATGAACTTGTTCCATCAAGGCTGGATGACTGTTTATTTGAATAAAGGTTGCAGGTTTTCTGTCAGCTACCTCACATCTTGTATATTCATTGTATAAAGGTGATGCATTAGAACCAGAACAGCAGTGCATTTTAGATTCTTGAGAAAAAGAAACACTTTGTGTCTACAACAAAAGAAGAATTTAGCTCAATTCACCAGAAGGACCACCACTTTTAATATTTTCATTTCCTTTATTACACATGATACATGATGCCTCTTCTATAACCAGAAACTCAAAACAGGACATAAGTTGTTACATTCCTCATTTATTCTGCATTTTGTCAAGTCATTTAAAAACTCTTTTGTACACATTGACATTTTTCAAGAAAAAAGAGACCACATTAATTGCAAATAATAGTGTAATGTTTTTAAAGTATTTATTCTGCTTTTGTTCAAACTTCAAATTACACTATTTCCCATTCTCAGGTCAAAATCATTCCTGTACATACACATATTCATTGCTAGTTGCTTTGTTCTGTTTTACTTCAGCAGTACTTTCCTATGTTAAACAAAATGGACAACAAGAAAGTGTTGATATAAATGTACAAAGAAGATGTTTCCTACAGGGTATTGAAGAGTTGGGAAGTTCATAGTCTTCATACAAATATATAAAATATTTGAAATTATCTCCATTCCTTGAAATCCATTCAGCTTCACTTGTCAGACCTGTGCAACAAATACAAGACCAGAAATTAATCATTATCTGTGCACTCACAGGTGTTTTCAGATCATGCAGAAAAGCTGTGAGGGGGAGGACACTCCCCACACCTGCAATTTTTCCTTCATTGACAGCACTTGTTTACAGCCAAGCTCAGGGAATACAAATGGTTGTGATCCACTAGCTTTCCCACCTTTTCCCACCTGTGTCTGATGAAACTTCATGATTCTGTCAAGACCTCAGGCCTTTAAAGCCTTGAGTTCTGGCCTTGGTACAGGGTGCTGGGGTTCTTCCCCACCTCATTGTCCATCTCATCCCCAGCCATCCAGCAGAGTGTAGGAGGCTCCTGGGATGCCCTGCCTGGAGCTGGGCAGGGTCCAGCCCCACATGGACCCTGAGTGGGACTCAGCCCCAGGAAAGTCCTGCCACTGCTTCAGCAGGTACAGGAGGCAAATCCTGCCATGTTCAGCAGTGTGGCCACGTTGCAGGGTGAAGGGATGCATCCATTTGTAAAAATCAAAATGGTATTTAATTTTACCAGTAAATAGTATTTACTGACATATACATATGTGCCTGTGCATTTTTAATTTTTTTTCCAACTGCTTTGGTTATCCTCAACTCTTGCCTTTTCTGTTCTGCCCATTAGAGTCTTTACTGGTAAGTGAGACCCCATCCAAACTGAATAGTCCTGGGGAATTTTCAGCCTCTTTTCTTTTGGTAGAGTATATCTTCTTGTAACTACTTTTGTCACAGCTCCACTTCTCCCCTGTTTCTGCTTTAATTCTCATGATTGACCAGCACTGAGGACAGTATTCTAGAGCAAAGTGTTTTCTGTGCTCTTTTCATAAATCCCATCAACTTATTTATTTATCTAAAGCAAGGCTGGGGGGGCACTTAGCTTCTGTCTGGGGAGTGATGAGCAATTTCCTTTGACATGTCTGGTGACTCTTTCCTGCATAGTCACAGCTAATTTGAAGCCCAGCACAGGGCCTATTTCTGTTCCCTTTGAAGTTAAGAAATACCATGGTTGCTATTGATATCAGTGGTTTCAGACAGTTCAGTATTGAAAACCTGAAAACAGGTTTTGCAATTAACTTTTAAAAGGTCGAGACACTAACTTTCTCAGCATATGTGTTTAATCAGCTATGAGATAAGTATTTGAGGTGGAGGAATATGTCTACTTTTGGTAAATTTTATTGAACTCATGAACCTTTAACAAATGCTTAGAAACCAGAGAAAAAGTCACAGGACAGAACAAGAAATGACAACCTCCTCTATCTCATGATGTGTTACATAAAGTGAGTTTCTGCTGTGCTCCTGAACACACGCAGGCTGTGCACATTGGAACAAACACTGGAAGGACATTCAAAAGGCTGGGATTGCTTAGCTTTCAGAAGAAACTCTTCCCTGGAGAAGTGCCATTAAGAGAAACCCTGCATTGCTTACACCAACTGCTTGAAAGTGATGGCAACCTTTAAATAAAGAAGTCAAATGTTAATTATCTTGTCTTGAAAAAAAGGGAGAAGGTGTCATTGTCCACAGTGAAGCAGCCATAAAACCACATGAAGTGCTACTAACACTCTCTGTGGCCACTGACAAGCAAATGACATAGCTATCTCATAGCTGGGCTCAGTAAGGCAAGGCACGTTTCAGCTGAAATCTCCTTCCAATCTGGTAATTTTAGGTATTTCTCTTTCTGATCTCATAAACAAAATCCAGCTCTAAGGCTGTACTTGATGGCTCCCCGGGATACGCACGCACATGTAATGCTGTCCTATATAATTACCTCCTGCCCACACACACTCTCCATGTGCTTCAGCATTCAGGATTATTCTCCTTTCTCTTTCAAACTCTTCTGTGCCTGTTCCTGAGTATCACAGGATGGCTGTTTACAAGTGGTGTGTGAATAAAACATTGCTGGCTTTGACTGAACTTGAGGGCTCAGGCCTGGGGTTGGTAGAAAGAGTGTGCAGGGCACAGCAGGCAAATCTGAGCACAGTGTGGTCCTTGGTGTCACAAGTGTCTTCTGATCCTTCTGCTGAAAGAGGCCAGCAACGTGTTCTGCCTCCAAACACATCATGGGCAGGTCTGTGGCATGATGGACTGCTGTAATTTAGCATTCTCCTTTTCAGAATGACTTTTTTTTTTTCCTTTCCAGCAGATTCAGCATTTAAGATTGTAAGGCTGTGTTTTCTGCAGGTGTCACCCTGGAGGAGATACCTGCCCTGCATGGGAGCTCCATGCTTGTCTTCTTTGAGTAGTTTAACCTTTCCTTACTTCCTGAGTTCCTAATGACAGCCATCCTGTGCTGTGCACATCAAGCCCCCGAGGGTCGTGGTGATACAAAGAAGATGGGTACAAAGACCTTGGGTACAAAAAGGATGGAGACAGAGTTTCCTCACTGTGCCCAGTGACAGGATAGGAGACAACAGGCACAAATTGAAATACAGGGCATTTCATCTAAAGAGGAAGCAAAACTTCTTTTACCATCAGGGTGGTCAAACACTAGTCCAGGTTGCCCAGGAAGGTTGTGGAGACTCCATTCTTAGAGATATTCAAACCCTGACTGGACATGGCCTTGAGCAATGACCAGAACAGAACATTGGACTTGATGTTTTCCACAGGTTGTCTTGAGGCTCAGGCAGTCTCTAAGTCTGGGAAAAGCCTCTGCTTGTCCCAGGGGAAGCTGTCCTCTACTCAAGAGGGCCAAGGTGGATTCATGGGTCATGTGCAAGGTCCCTCTTGCCCCTGCCTGGCTGTGGAGCCATCAGTGAGTTTACAAACTAAAACGTATTAATATATAGTATATAGTTATACACTATATTACTGTGTTGCTAATAATCCAAGTAATCTGGTTGATGGGATTATTTTTAGTCACATGCTCCAGTTTTTCAAATGTTTCTTTGTCCTTTTTTGTTTCCTCATGGTTCGCAGACCTTTGACCTTCAGCTCCCACTGAAACCAATATTAATATCACTTAGTATCTCTATGAGCTCAAGGCTGAAAGGCCCAGACTGGCACCATATCCCATCCAGCTGAGCAAGCACCTCTCTTCTTCCCCCATCCATGACACAGGTCTCTCACTAGGCAGTGGACCCACCAAAGACCTGCTGTGTCCAATTCTTCCAGTCACACTGAGACACAGCAGCTCTGACCAAAGGAAACCCAGCCTTCAAGGAGGCCATGTGCCTACAAGAGTAGCTAGTTAGCAGGAGGAGCAATAAAAACCAAAAAACCCTGCCACTTGCCATCCAAAAGAAGCAGAAATCAAATTGCCATGATGATAAATCTTTCCTCAGGGCTCAGGTGCTAAGGAAAATCAAGCCCACTGTTCTCAAAGTTTGTCTAGAGCATGCTGCTTGCAAGTGGTGCTATTTTAACACCTGGCAACAATATTATCTTTCTCTCAGGTATACTCTCTGCTCTCTGGTTGCTTATAATTACTACCTGAGCTCCCTTTGCAGTCAGTGGACCCTCTATTATCTCCCTGTGATGCTCTAATCCACTCAGACCTCCCACTGGCTGGCTCCAATTCTCCCTGTCCCAGCTCCCAAAGGCACATTATTTTTAGAGCACAAACTCCTCCGGAGATCAATGGGAGCCTGTAAACTCAAAAATAGGTTGCTTATGGTACATTAATAATCCTCACAGTTATGTTCTCTGGTGATTCTTTCAGCTGCTGCAGGTTATCACCAGACTCCCTCGCTGCTCCAATCAACCTGGCACTGAACAACCCTCGGCCATTTAAAAATAGAATATACTTGAGAGGAAATGCTTAAATGTTGCCCTGATTAAGGGTGGACATAAGCACATGCTTAGGAGTGCTTTGAATCATAGAATTAGAGTGTTTTTCAGCCCTCAAGACCTTCTCCATTCCCTGACTGACAATCTGCAGGGCTATGATTGTAGTCGGTTGGACGCCAGTGTCAGCTTCTGAAATAAAAAAGACTGGATCCCTGAGGTTTCTAAGCACAGAAAAAAGCAATAGCTATTTTTATATAAGAAATAATTTAATGTATGTGCGGTTCAACACAGATGCAACTGCAAAAATAAATGTAAACAAAGGAATGAATTGCA
The DNA here is from genome assembly GCA_013397795.1 of Orthonyx spaldingii. Taxonomy (NCBI): domain Eukaryota; kingdom Metazoa; phylum Chordata; class Aves; order Passeriformes; family Orthonychidae; genus Orthonyx; species Orthonyx spaldingii. The sequence continues at coordinate 519,510 of VZTJ01002320.1, read as the reverse complement.
TAATCTCACTATTTTTTTTTCTTTTTAAAAAGTACGGTTTTTAATGCTGGATCTCCCGTTTATTCTCTGAAAACACCCAACTGGTTAACAGCAAGAAGATGAAAGATTTTCTTTAAAAAGCACTAGTAATTCCAACTGTCAGTGTTTTCTGTTCTTATAGAACATGTTAGAAGAAGAAGAAACATGAAATCCATCCAGATTTTGTCTATATCTTCATATATGCAACAAAATGACCACATTTGGTGCTAATATTATATAATTAAAGACCATGCATGAATCACCTGGGCACTAAATAAATTTTTTTTCTTTATTTCAATAGTTTCCAGCATTATATATTTAACCCCAAAAATCTGTTAAGGCATCCTCTTTTGTAAGAAGTAACTTTACAAAGGAGAAAGCAGACATTAGCACTTCAGAGAAGATCAGTGATTATAGCAAGCACACCAAGGTTCAGTAAATGCCTCCCACTCAACAAGCTTCCAAAGTGAACGACCACATGATGTTTACTCCTCACCAGAACCCATTTATAGATCTCTTACTCACCACTATCTCAGTCATAAATGCAACCCTCCAAAAGAGGCAGCAAGGAGCACTCTATTTAGGAGCAGACAGAGAGCTTGCAGTTGGAGAACTGGCCCTTGTCTTCACAATACTGTTTAGCCAGACTGTGGATCAGGATTTAAGTCATCCAGACTCTAAAGATTCCAAACCACTGAAAGTGTTCATTACACACCATGTGCATTGCACACAGACAACCGGTGTGGCTGCTTGAAGAAAATTCTGCACTGTTTGCAAAAATTGGTAAAAAGGGTTAAAAAATGCCTCTTCAAAAGTGCTAGTGGGAAATGAAGGCAATGACTTCTTATGGAATTAGGAGACCCAGGAAAGAGTTTTGTTCCCATGATGTCATTTAAAAGACATCTGGCCATTCCCAGCAAACAGCCCAGTGGGAATGAAAAGGGTATCAGTTACAGTAAGGTAAGAAGGGGACAGAGGTCATGAACGTCTGTGAGTCTGGAGCAGAATTAGCCTAGAATTACAAACACACTGCTCTACAGAAGGAAAAACCTGGGCAAAAGGTAAATCCAGGGACATGTCTTCTTTGATTGCTCTAGTGAATTGCCACTGTGAAATAAAGCCAGACTCTGTTCTTAGACTCTCTAATTCTGCTACACATCTGGTAAAAGCCTTGACCTTTTGAAGGCAGTAACCTGGCGTGCCAGTGGATCTGCTTTAATTCCTCTCCCTCACTTCCCTTTGATGGGCAGCACTTGCTATGATCAGCTTCTCCTGTTCTCCTTTAGTATTTATATCATATAGGGATCTCTGTCCACGCAGATGCCAGAGGATGCAGGAGGAAGTCAAATGTGCTCCAGGTTAATGTATTAATACTGTGATGGGATGCCAGAGAGATGTTTGAAGTTGCAAAGGGGAATTCATCCCTTGACTCCTTTCCAACGATATCTGGTTGACTAAATGAAAGATCCGACTTTAAATTAAGCTATGCTTTCCTGCGCGGTTTTTTACAAATTATTTCAACCACATTTGCAACATTTCTGTCAGGATAATGAGAGCAACTCTCATGTGGCTGAGAATAGCAAGTCTTCTAAAATATGTTTTCTCTCATTTATATTTTCTGGGCGTTGTCCCTGTGAAATACTGGAAAGATAAATATTTGTGCTCTTCTTTTAAATTTTTTTAATTCCTTTTTTTTGCATTTTACCTGCAGTCAATAAAAATATGTAAGAAAGCAGCTGAAAATGGAGACATAGGTTTCACATACACATACATGCAGGGTTTCAAAGCAAAAAAAAAAGTCAGAATTTTTATTCTTTCAATTTGTCTGACAAAGAATGCTAGGCAAAAAGTATTTTCCACCAAAATGCAAAACCAATCTTTTTAATAACAAACTTAGCCTATTTCACCATGAAGAAATTATTGAAAGCCATATGCTTATTTTGATATATATACATTCTTTCTGTAATTTACATCTCAGTTCAGACAGTGTGACATGGGGAGTGAAGACAGTTTTGACCCTCTCACTGTTTGCAGCTCAGTAGTGCACACACAAAGGAGCTGCAGTTGAGTGCTGTGTAACAGCAGGTCTAGTCAGACACAATAGACCCTTTTATTTAAGCCAAGAAAAGTCAAGTGGAAACATTCCTTGTGTTATACTGGTATCAAAATTTCTTGTTACCTGCACTGACACAAACTTTTGTCACCAAAGGAACTCGCACAAGAGAATTTCACTCAGTGGTTCTGAAATGACAGTTGTCAAATAGGAGTCTTTCAGATCAACATGAATTCTAAATTTTTGTTCTCTGAAAGAGCTAATGCCCATAAAGACATGATACTTGTCATATGTTATATTGCCTTTTTTTTGGTAAGTGGAACCCAGATGCTGATGATCCATATGTATGTGTCTCCTAAAAAAATGCTGCAATAAGCAGCAGTTTCAAAAGTGAAAAAAACCCCTCAGATACAAGTATTTCCAGTGAAAAATAAACAAATATCCCTACGTCTTGATTAGTACTAATTCAAGAGGTTTGGGATTTGTAGTGTGTTACAAATACTACAACCTCTAGAGCATGGAATTGTGTTCTGAACTTTTATATCTCTTTAGCCTTATTGGTTAGAATTTTACTTTTGTTTGGGCATCTTTTGGCTGCGATCAGAAAACTGCCTAAAACATTATGCTGTGCTGCTAGTTATCATTTACATGAAGTAGAAACTTAGTGAGCATGGGATTTTTTTAGCTCATTGATTGACTATAGATGCTGATATAAATACATTATCTATAAAGGTAAAAAACAATGTTTCTTAAAGCTGGCAAAGCATATCTGGAAGTTTATCGTATCTGAGTAGCTCAAAAAGAGACTGAATTTCAATGGACTGATTATGCAGAACACTTTGAAATGTTATTACAAAGTAAACCCTATATAAATTCTGGTATACTTTCTATTATTGGTATTACTACTTCTGCAATTACTTTTTCTGGAGCTACCCTTAGCATTTTCTCTCCACAGTGTGCAGGTTTTAAAGCACAGTGGCTGTAACATATGCTTATCTCACATTAAATTCAAGTTTTCATTTCAATTTTCTGCTTTTCATTAACATTTTTCCTACAAATTCCCATAACTTATAGTGTCACCCCTATAAATAGATTTTGCAGACCCATCTTCAATTGCTTTGGGATTGTATGAGATCATTTGTGATTCATTATGGGTAGCAAAGATTAAGCAGCATATAGCATATGCTGTGATTAAAGTTGCTGAAAAGGAGCTGCAGTGGCTCATTCCACCTCTGCTAATGAGAACTACGCTGCAGCACTTTCTACCTTTTAAATTAGTGTCTTCTGAAGGAAAAAAAACCCTTTTCCTCTCTAGCACTTTAGTAAGCTTTGCCAAGTCCATGCAGGTGTATGCCTGTCATCATTATTCTTCGCAATTATTTACCAATATAGGGGAAAGTTGTTCTCTGAGTTTATGTTAAGTGGTTCTCATTCACCTATACAATCTCTGCTTTAAAGAGCATTCAGTTTTCACTGTAGGCATCACTCAACACCTTGGTCCCTGTTGTAAGGTGTCATCCTGATCATATTAGCAAGTACACCCAAAGAGTCTGTTAATGAAGTCAAATGACTTAAAGAGCTTAAGTAGCAAAAAGTTTATGTCGCTGAGATTAGAGAGGAATTTCTTGAACAGTTTAGTTGTATTTCATTTTCATTCCCCATAACAGCAGACAGTGAAACTTCAGGAATTATTGTCGTAGCAAATTCATCAGTAAGGAAGCCAAGGCATAATGGCTGATCCTGCCAAGTGTTTATTACCTATTACCTCCTTTGAGGTGCAACAAATCCTATTGATTTCTCCAAGGATAAGCAAAACCACTCAGCTGCGTGCAGGCACAGGGTGGAAAACAGCTGGTAGCAATGCACCTGGGTAGTGGTGCACTGTGAAAATGGAAAGAGGTTGCTAGGACCCCTTATGGACTGCTAATTGTGATGTCTACAAGACAAAGATATATACAGAAGGGAACAGGCAAAGCATTATTGGAAATAAAATAATGATTGGTAAAGTATTCAGTACAGAAAAAAACCCCAAAACACAAAACAAACAATAAAAATATTAAAAAGCTGTGACATTTAAAACAATGGGACACCTTTCTTGTATGAGAGTGGTGGTGCAATATGAAATGCACCCTCTGAGAGTTAATTGCATGACTGGGGTTTCTCACCCAGGGCATGTCTCTGAAACCAAAGCTTCCAGCTAGGAGAAAATGTCTGTGCTGGTGAGTGCTCTGCTGCAGAGGCTCCCTGTAGTCAGCACTTGGCAGCCACCACAGAGGTGACTTGGGGAAAAAGCCTCAGAGGTGTCTGCAGCTGAAGTACAAGAGGCAAGAACACAATTACTGGTACTGAACTCTGTAACCTGGATTAGACATGGTCCAATTATTATACAGCTGAATCATAGAATGCCTGGATGGCTTCAAAAGTGACTTGTGAGTGTGGGGGCCACAGCCTTTGGGTTGGATCATGAGGGAACCCACCAGAAGCATTACAGCTCCAGAAAGCTAAACTCTCTCATATCCCACGTAGTGTAGGACAAGTAGGGGGCTCAAAGCCTTTTTGCACATCTCAAACCCTTTCTGCCTGCTCTCATGCAGCCCCACGCACTCCAGGAGAAGCCTCACCCCACCAGCCTGGCATGTGCCATGGCCAGGCACTCAGCACAGAGAGACCCAGCAGCAGGAGCTGTGCCTGGCAGCGAAGGAGGATGTTTGTCCCCCAGCCTTGTAAATCCTCACTCAGTAGGTGGGACTGTAAAATTTCATAATGATCTTAAAGGCTCGTGTCTGCACCAGACCTGCAGCGTGAAGGGTTTGAAGCTGCTGAACAACAGCTGTTGGAAGTACTTAGAAATGTTATTTGGGGTGGACAGGGAGCTGGAAATCTAACAAATCAAAGCTTCTTGACAAAAGTGTCTGGTTTGCTTTAAAAATTTGGATTCATGCTCAGGAAATTGAAAATCTCCAGATATTCTGTGTTTTTCTGGGAAAATTCAGGCCACCCAGTTTTGTTTTTCTAGAAAAATATTCGATCTGGGGAGGCTGAAATTTTTGAGAAAGATGATGTTATTTTTACTGATGTTTTTATGGCAAGGTAGAAACACTTCCAGTTGAATCCTTTTGGCAACCTTATTGTAGTTCCCCAAACAGTGCAATAAAAGCCGTTGTAGGGGTGAGCTATCACCCTCAAGATTGTGCTGCCTCATGCCATATGAACTCTGAAATGCACAACTGTGCTACATAATTAAATAATGAACAAAGATTTTCAAGTTGGTTTGCACAAAAGAGATTCTGGAGGAAGGCACTGGCCTTGGACTTCTTTTACACTGGCACTTCATTTGTGCTGGCTCTCCAATCAAATATTAAAGCTTTACCCTAAATTATGTACGAGATATTCTCACAAATCCGAATGATACATACGACAGAGCAAAATGCTGCTGCTGGAAAGTCTCTGTGATTCCACACCTGAATGCTCATGCCTTTTGCTATTGTCATGCTGGCTGCCACTTAAAACTCCTGAAAAGCCGGCGTTTTCTCCAGAGACACGTGCCCAGCGCTAAGCAGCACTGCTTAGTGTCTGCATGGTTTTCACATATAGAGAAAGGTTTAAAAATTATTTTTATTTTTTAAATTAAAAAATGGTAAGCAAAAGATTAAGAATTTTTATTTTGCAGGAGATGGTAGAGCTGCAGGGACAAGGACCGTGGAAAGTGAAGTATTTGGCATGCTGCTGATTCCCATGGAGTCCCTCACTAATGGCATTTCTAAAGTGCCATTGATCTTTGTTGACAGCTGGCTTTTATGGAGTCAATGGCTTTTTCCGTTTCAAAAAAATCGAGGAACTTCATGATAAAAAGCACATATTAAAATAATATTGAGTTGATAAATGACTCACATAAGCATCAGTTAATCAGGCAAGACTGAACACAAAGCCTAATCGTGGTTATTCATATTCAAATATTAAGATCTCAATACCAAGTTTTCTTTTCCCTATATTTAAAGTGAGGCAGGCTACTTCAGACACTTACTGGTATGTAGAAAAGATGATTCAGCATTGCTGTGCTGGTTTTGTAACTACACATAATTTTGTAGATATGAGATGGTATGAGGGAAATTGTTATGAATCATAAAATTCAGACAACACAATATAAGGCAGACAGCACAATATGTTAATTCATGTGCAATGACAAACACATAAACACTCACCCTTAGCTTCCATACTGCCTGATTTTTCACTTCCTATGAGACTTTAATATTGCCTGAAGATATTTATTTCATTACCCATAAGAATTCACATATTGTCCAGGATCTTAGCTCTGTTATTCATTTTTTATTGCAAATACTTTCTATTTTCATGCAACTTTAATGGTTGAGGAGAAAGGTCTAAGCACAGGATGTTGACTGGTTCAACTTTCAAAAGCCATGTGTTCAAACTTTGGCAAGGCAGACTGTTGTCTTACGTTCATCCCTGAAAAATAGGCGCATTTAATGTTGATTTTACAAATGACTATATTAAAAAAAAAAGTTTTATAAAACAAAGTCTGATCATGTGTATCCTGAAGGTAATTAATTTTTGGGTTTGTTTGTAAAATTATATTTATATAATGACTTTTTGTGACTTTCAAGTTCCAGGGCAATGAAATTAGAAGCAAACAGCATCTTGATGTACTGCAAACCTGTCCTTTCTTCCTTCCGTGAAGCAAAAGGGTGAAATGACAAGAGAATTATCAGGTTGGATAATTACTGGAGAAAAAGCCAAGTTTGCTTGATTTGTTGCTTGAGAGTTGGCATGGGCTGAGGCTGCTGAAATTTACTTAAAATGCAATGAGTTTTTGTACCTTAGAGCATGCCAAGAGTCAAAATGGTCCAACATTTTTCTGATGGAACATTTCTCCACTGGGAAAGTTTTGTGCTTTGAAAATATAACTTTTTATGGAAACATTTCGCTTTCAGTGTTTCTCCTGATGCAACGTGGAACATAGAGCATGACTGATCTGGCCAGTTTTTCATCCCAGCAGCTGGCCAGGAGGCTGGTGATGCTCTTTGACTTTGGGGGCTTCCAAGTGTCTACAACTTCAGATCTGACAGACTTGAAAACCCTAATCCCTGCTCAACACTCCTAACATTCAGAAGGTGCTGGAGAGAGCTTCTCAAATCAGTGGAAAAATGTTCTATGTTTTTAAACTGTAAATAGTATGGTTTAACCCCAGCTATTCCTGCTCCTTTGTGGTTCAGCTGAGGGCAGGGCCCAAATCTGCAGTAGAACATAAAATTGGCATTCACAAACTGGTTCCACAGCCTCTGCCTCATCTCAGCCTCCTGCTGCATTGATCTGCACCTTCATTCAGGTGTGTGATGCCAAACATTTTAATGCTGCCCTTCAAGATTCATTTTGACAACTACAAGCTCTAAAAATGATACTGTATACACAGTTTCCCCCAGACTCAAAGACTGGCCCACAAGAAGTGAAAAATTATTTTTATGAATGGGTCAGAAGCCCCATGTAGATACTAAGCAGTACTCATACAACAGTAATGATAGCAGTAACAATAAAACCCTATTTGTCCCACAGTGATTTCCAGTACACAATAAGACACAATTCATGACACAAAAATTTGAGACAAAGGGAGGGATAGGCAAATGACAGCTCAGTTATATTGGGTATAATAATCAGCAGGCTTACAATAGGAGCTGCTTGACTGCTGACACACAGCAATGACTATTATTTTTATGCAGCAGGCTTTCTGAGCCCTCCCAGAGCAGGATTTTGAAAGCATTTAGCTGATTAAACATGCAAGCCCCTAGGAGTGAGGCACTTAGCGCTTCTTTGGGAAGCTGAGGAGATACCTAATTGCAGGTTTACAGAGCTCGAAGTACTTTAGAAGCTTGCCCTCTAGTTTCTCTTAAGAGTTACTGCCACGATGCAGTATTTACCGATATGTTTTGACTGGGATTTATCTCACTGCAACAGTTATTTCCCCTTTTTTCACACACACACACACACACACACACACAAAAATCCCAAACACAGAGCCCCCCAGACTCCACCAACAATCAACAGTGTAAATAAACTAGATTCACCATTAACCCTTTGGGCAATGTTCTGTACTAAATCATTATATAAATAGAGCTGACAAAACCACGATTCATTTGAAATCCAGTGCTTCGGGAAAAAATAGCCGTTATTAATGACAAACGCAGTGGGCCCGAGAACACAAAAAACTGTCAGAAAAGAGTCTTTTGCATTTTTAGCACTTCACATGGCTGAAGAAGCTGAAGGACACACTGTTCCTTTACATTACTGTTGAGAAGAGGCTGGGGAAAGTAAAACAACCACATTTCTGTGGTAGCCAGGGAAACCCAGAAGGGCAGCAGCACAACCTACCTGCTTCTGCTATTGGAGTGAAAGGGAAAAAATGCAGCAGTGTAACCTCTACAGACCCTTTTTGAGCGGAGGGCTGCTGCCCCTTGAGCCACCACCCCGGGGAGGAGGGATCATCCTGCAGATGCTCCCCTGCTGCTGCCTGATGTGCTCCCCACTTTGAAGTGCAATGAAAGTTACAAAGAGAATTCACTTCAGAAGTTTCTTAGAGCTAAACACTAGGGAGGGCTTTGCCAGGGTCTGGGTTTGTTTGGAAGCCTCAGGAAAGGGACACAGCTCTGCTGTAATTTCTGCTCTTTCAGAATTTTTCAGGGATATCATGGGCCTTTGGACAGTTTGAAGCTCTGTGAGGCAGCTGGCACTGTTGTGTGTTGCTCTGCTACTGAAGGAGAAGATGTGCCCGGAGATCCCAGTCAGCTGAAGTGACATTTAGTGGTCCTTGCTGGGCTGTGAAGGCAGGGGAGGTTACTTCTTCTCAGCTGTGAGGCTGGTGTGGAGCCAGGTGTCTCCTCAGTACAGCTCCTCTTCAGGAACAAGGATGGGCAGCATGGGGGTGTTGGGGCTGGGACCCCAAGTGCTGACAAACCTGAAGCAATCCCTATCCTTAAGCTCTCTCAGACTGATTTCTTTGCTCTCAATGCATTAGCAGCAAGCTCTGTGACCTTGAAGACACAGAGAAGAGGCTCCTCTCCAAGAAAGAAAATAGAAATCTCAGCTATCTCCATTTGGGCAGCAATATCCAATTTGTTCATCATGAATTCTGCCTCTTCTGCCACCTTACCCAGTCTGTACTGCAAATAACCCACATTTGACTCTCTGTGCTAGTTACAGTTTCTAAAAATGCTACTTTCTCCTGGTCATATGGCTTCTTCTCACAGAATTCATAATGTATGAGTGAGTGTTGTTCCATATAAATATAGTGTACATCTGATATGCCTACAGATAATATCAAAGCACGACTGAACTGTGATTAATCGTGGTACTAATCATCCACCTGTTTTCTTTCAAGATAACTCTGGCACGTGCAATAAAAAGAGAGGGCCTAAGACAATGGTCACATCCCTGCAAATGTACTCACAGATGAGACAGAAGCTGGCTATGGTTTTATTTTCAACACATTTAAATCGAGACTTAGTGGTCTCTGTGTACTTGGCAAATACTTTTCCTGAAATTCTTAGCACTTCATATGAAGCAAAATATATTGAAAAAATATAGCAAACAGGAGGAAAAGGAAAGGGTGGTAAGAAAATGATTGCCAACTTGAAATCCATCATAGTTTTTCCATAACCCACACTCTCTGCAGCCTTTTCTGCATATTTAATTCTCAACCTAAGTTTTTTGGTCCTTTTGCCATGGAAAAGTGAAAGTTCTTAATCAGCTTGGGAAATTTTACAGCCATCTTGCACCTAACCCAGAGGATCTCCTCAGAGATGGAAAAGCATGAAGCCAAGACATCATATACCAGCTCCTAATTTAACTTGACATGATACTGACTGCATTGGAAAACTGTGTATTCTGACATCTGGTCCATGCAGGATGTGCTTAATTCTTCACATAATCTTGCTTCTTCAAAGCTACTGCAGGTAGTGTGGCAGTTTGTCTGTGTCCATTGACAAGCAGCTTAATATTTGATACTTAAATCTACAGTATATGTGTAGTTCATTCACATCAATAACCTGTATATATATATATATATACACACATACATATATGTTGCATTTGTAAGATTTTGTCATTTATTAGTTTCAAATGTAAGCCCATCTTTTCCTAATTAATAGATAGGTTTCTTCAAAACATAAATGAAAGTGTTACAACACGTTGCCTGTGCAAGACTGTCCTGTTAGTACTTGATTTGCAATCTGTGACAGGTGAACATTTAGAAATGAAATGAGTTATTAGGATTGACTGGAAGACATATGGGAGAACTAAATTTTCTCATGGCACCATGTTTCAAAACACAAAATTGTTTTTTGACTAAACAAATTGAAAAGAAAAAAAAATGTTTCCACAGAGAAATAGAAGGAAAAGGTGAGAGGAATCACCTGCTGTTAAAAAGCAGGCACCAGAGACCAATTATACTTTGGTTTTGAATTTGCATGGCCATGATCTACAGTTTCTGAGGAAAAGATTCATCTGCTCAGCTCGGCAGAAAGGCTCCTCTCAGATCGTGTGTGCAGCAGCTCCTGCTGGAGCACTCGCACAGCTGTACCAGCACAGGTCCTGGATCCGACTGCAGACAGACACAGAGCCCCACAGCAACAGCCAATTTGAAAATTCAAATTTGGAGTGTGATTTTGAAATGCTCTTAAGTGATTTATGAGCACAGTTCCCACTGAGTGGCCTTGAGGTTGTGCTCCTTACCACTGGAGGACAGTCCCAGCAATTTAGATGCCTGAGGTGCAAATGGGATGCAGGTACTTAAATCCAAAATTGTGGTCCTCAAAACCATGATCCAACTACACCATAACCTCAAACTATGTTCATGGCCTTCTAAAATTGCCTGAGTTTAAACAACCCTGCTCATCTGAGTACCAGGGAGATGTGTAAACCTGAGCAGCACCCAGAGGTTTGGTGGGTTTCCACAGAGACTTTCCTCCTCAGCACCTACATAATTGCATCAGACTTTGCACAAAAGCACAGCAGCAGCCACCCTGGTTTCTTTCAAATCACAGCTTCAGGAGACTGTTGCTACACAAATTAGCCTTTAGACATGGTACACAGCAATCCACAGGCTAAGGCACATGGAAGCAAGTTTCCTTACTGGCAGTTGAGCTCCACATTGCTAAGCTGCCATCAGGCTCACTTCTCTACAGATTAATTTTAATTCATTTCTGCACAGCAGCTGAGCTTTAGCTCAAAGTCTAGAAAGGGCCCCCCTGCCACGGTAGCCTGCAGTCTCCAGGGAAGCAAGAATTGTGGGTTTTAATCCTTTTGAGGCAAAGAAGGACCTGACCTGCTTTATTCATGCTTCCTGGCTGGGTATGTGTGATAATCACTGAGCCAAGGCAGAAGGGAGGGGCCACCAGCACATCCCTTCTCTTGCATGTCTGCAAATTTTTCTACTTGCTTTTAAAAAAGTTGGAGCATATCTGGAGGAGACAGTTCACACTGTAAATCCAGGGTGACAGGAACATCTCCTGGCTTTACTGAGGATGTTGCTGAAGCCCCAGGGGAAAAAACCTCATTGTTTTCAATTTTGTTCTGTTAGCTATGTCTAAACAGTTCTCCACACAATCTTCACCATGCTGCTTGCAGAAGTGTCTCAAGGATTCTTAACAGCATATGCAAAACCATCTTCTTGAGATGGCAGAAGTGTGGGTTTCTGCAGGGCAGAAAGTTTCTGAAGGCACCTGTGTGATCAGAGACACTGAGGACTGTGGGTGAGACAGGACTCTACCACCATTTTCCTCTCTTTGTAACCCTGTACATCTCTTTACAGCCAATTTCCTCTTGGGAGGAACCAGGACTTGTCCCTGAGGAATGCTAGAGCACCCTGGCAGGGGAAGACAATGCTGGCCTTCCTCCATCCCTTGGGACACAGCAATCGAGGCAGAAGGCAGTGCCAGAGTGTGGGAGATCTGTTTGCCTCTCCTGCCTGCCTGCCCTCAGGGCCTGAGGCACTTCAGCTCCCCTCTGCGGTGATGAAGCCAGCGAGGCAGTAGGTGTTTACAGAGCTGGAGTCCAGGCATTTGTTCCCTCTGGTAAGAGGATCACCTCCATGGCAAAGAGGGGCACTGGGAGACACGGAGATGAAGTGTCCCTCTGAGGCAGATGAGAACACAGTGCTGCAATGGGTTGTTCTGCCATCCTTGCTGGCTGCCTGGAGCTGCCTGCATTGCTCTGCCCAGCAAGGATCTGGTCCATGTGCTGTTAATAGAATTCCAGACACTGCTGAGGGATGTGAAGGAATGCTCCATTGCCTCAAGGTACTCTAATGCCATTACACATGATTTTCATACCATAGGCTTGCCTTGATGAAAATGGTTGAGATGCCAAAAATCTCACTGCAGATGGAGCCCCAAGGACTTGACTTTGCTGAAGGATGGTCAATCTTTAGCTCAAAAATGAGGCTTTTAGCCCCAGGTCAGCACAAGCTTCTCTGAGAGCCAGTCTCTGCTCACCTCTATGGTGTCTATTAAAGCCAGGCATTGAAGAAGCTGGAGCTTCTGTTTGTCATCCTGCCTTAGGGAAACAAGTTTTTTCATTTCAACCAAACTGCAGATAACTTCACACTTGGACATGGCCCAGCAAGCTACTGCTTGTCAGCTGAGCTGTGGTGTTCTGTGGCCAGGTTTAACACAGGTTTGGCCAGGTTCTTGTTCTCTGCACATGTGAAGCAGAACACAAACGTGGTTTGTGACAGACTTTGAAGCATTCACAAGCTCAACAGTGGCTCGGGTGTTGTCTACTAATGTGTTAACCTTTAGTAACTGGAGACAGACAACACATAGCTGCAGAATTAATTTGCCCCAGAGTAATTATTCACATATATGATAGCATATCTATTCTGTGCCAGAATAAAAATTTTAAAGCATATAAAAAACAGAAGGGGATGCAATACTACAATATTGCCTAATTTGTTACTTTTAAAATGAAGGGCTTAAACTAAAAAAAGGGTACATGTGATATACCCATCTGCACTCACTTTATTTTCAGCAAAATGGACTAAAAATCTGAAAATATGTCTCTTGTCTTCACAGAGAAAGGTCTTCTGGTCTTGAGAACTAAAAGAGAGAAATACCACATACTTTTCCAAAATAAATGCTTCTGTTCAAAGTCTGAAGAGACAGATCCATTCAAATATTTTCAGACAAAACCACAAAACCAAGGAAACTGAGAAATTAAAAATGAAAAGGTTTGAGACCCTTCATTAAGTATTTAATGGAGGTCTGAGATCCTTCATTAATTTCAGCAGAGGATATACTCTATCCTGTCTTTAACAATCTTTGGAAAGGGTACTGCACTCAAGAGCAGCGTGAACACAGAAAACTGAAGGTATTCTTTTCCCTGTATTCTGCCTACTTCAGCTCAAATATTTGGTTTCAAGTCTTTGGATATGCATTTTCTTCCATTTCAGTACATACTTTGTGTCGGTTTCATCTTCTGTATAAAGGCAGCACGTTTCAAAGCTTTGAAACAGCGATATCCAGTTATTGTCGTCATCCTTCCCTCAGAACAGGAGCAGTTTGGCTTTGGGGGAAGCTTTTTGTTCTTTGATGTTTCCTCAGTGAAAGCAATTCCAGCGGCCTGCTCTCCCTTTGTGCACAGCAGCATCGCTGCTGCCACAGCTGTGGCGGGCACTGCCAGGGCAGCGGGCACGGCCCCGCTTCTCCGGGGTTCATCTGCTGGGAAGCAGGGCAAGCACGGCCATCGCCCTCTCCCTCCCCGAGTGCGTTCACGGCCACAGCCATTATTGCATTTCTGTGCCCTGAAAGGCTCTCGAGTTCATGTAGGAGTAACAGCAATTTAAGGCAAGGTGTGCTCCAAGGCAACAAATGAGAACAAAGACCCAAGAGAGCTAAAAGCTGAAGGACTCAATTTATTTTTTTTATCCACTGAATAACTGAATTATTAAATTAAAAGCAATGCTACATCAACTTTACCAAGGTGGGGGAGTAAGTTCTGAAGACTAAAACTGAGGGTTTTATTCGGTTTTTATTGAATCCATGTCTGTACATGAGCCTCAGTCATTTGTGCTCAGAAGCAAATACAGCCATGCTGTTATAACCAGTAAATGACAGAACAGAAAACCTGACAGAAAACAGGTATTATACTTGTTCCCAAGTTGAAGTAAAGGTTAGTTCAGCTGAGTCTCCCTTCAGCTAGCTACAACCTGCAGCAAATCAAATTTGAAAAATAAATTATGACCAACAGTGAGAGCAAAACTAATACGTATTTCTGCAGGAAAATGCTCATTTATGCTGTGTCCTTTGTTCTCTTCATACATGGAAATGCAGTATATTTGAGACCGCTGTGGCAAATCAAAGGGGAATTAGGAGGTTAAAAGAGCAGCACATAGTGACAGCAAAACCCAACAACACTGGAAGCTTTGTATTTCCTCAGTAGTGTTGCTGATGGGGCAATGGATGTTGGGATCAGTGTCATTGTGAGCTCTGCCTACATACAAGTCTCTACCTACATACAGTGAGCTCAAACACTATAAAATGCTATTCTCAGAAGGACTTTGCAAACAAGTGTGAAATAGAGATAGTCTTGACACTAAAAGAGCTACATTTTTTCCAAAGAAGGCACACCAGGAGCAATTTGATGGCTGAAGCAGGCATAGTACTGAGTACAAAGCAGGGCTTGTGACACTTGTAGATGGCCTGCTCCTGGACAGGGGTCACAAGGCTCATGCCACATGGAGCCAGTTCTGCAAGAGATGACAAAGTACAGTGATGCAGTAATTTATGTGGGTTTTGAGCACAAGACTGTGAGAATATAATTAGGTAGTCTTCTATCAAATGAAATGAATAAAAACTATAAAACAAAATGATGAGGCACTAAATTTAGAAGAAAATTCATTTGATTATCACATCAGAGCTGCTACATTTCAGATCATACTGTCAGCTTAATTGGCTACAATTTATGTAGATTTGATAAAACTATCTGAGCTGTTACTAACGTGGGAAGTCACACTTCATGTATTCCAAAGCAGTTAGCCTTTTCACTCTGATGTAGCACTTGAAAACCTGGTGCTGAACACATTTTGAACTGTATAAGGTTGGAATGACTGAAACTGCTTATTATTTTGTGTTTCTGATGATGTCTGTCATTACAGTGTCTGATTGCTCCAGGCATACCTAACACTGGCAGGACAGTTCCCAGGAGCAGAGAAACAGCATTGCTCTCATCTCACTCATAACTCTGTAACAGTGATCAGTATGATCCTGTTCCTGCTCTCCAGTTTGTAATGCCAACAGTTCCCTGGTTACAATTACTTCTGCGTGGATTTATATGCCTATGACTTGGGATAGGTGTCTTTTAAGTCACAGGACCTTATCCTAAATTCTTGGACCTGTTGACGCAGCAAATAACTGAAGTTTTAGGGATTCCTGATATCCTGTTCTGAGATTTCCAACAGGAGTACATTCCAGTGGTACTTGTTGTTTGATGCTGTAGTTTATGTGCTAACTCTTAACACATCTAGCAGGGATAAGCCTGTTGACTGTCTTCCATCTTCACACTTCACTGATCCCTCCACATCTGGTATCTTCAGGAAGCTTCCTGCCTTTCTAAGCTTGTTTTGAGGGATGTCACCCCAGAAACTGCATCTAACTCAGGAAATTGAGTGTAAAGTTTAGTTTTTATGAAAATCTGTCATGAACAGCACCAATGGAAAGAGAAAGGATACTTTATAAAAGAGTCTAACAAAAGTTCAGGACTAAGTAATCAACAGAATGTTCACAGGGAAGCAGTTATTAAATAGCAGTGACCTTTTTTTGCCTTAGTGAAAATTTTCACCTTTCAAACAAAACTGTTGGACCTTTCTTCCAGAAATGATTCTCACTTGAGAACAGAGCAGAGCTTTGTGGGTCCACATTGCTAGCTTTGGAAGTATTTTGTTACTTTAAGGGCATTAGTGGTTCAAAGGGAGAGGCTCAATGAAGACATTTCTCCTGTCTGTGTGTAGTGGCCTGTTCATCTCCACGTCTGAAAACTCTCTTGTGTATGGTGCAGATAGGGCAGTAAGTAACACACTCATCTTCTAAAAATTAGGAGAGACTTCTTCAAGCTATTACTTTGTGATTGTCTCTTCAAGTACTAAAAAAAGGTCTGCTTGAATACACAGTTTGGAAATAAAAGCCTCTTTTTTGCATATTTTTTGTTTTGAAAAAATACAAGCATCTGTTCTTGTAGTTTGCTTTGAAACAAAATGTTTTCTGATTTTTCAGTGTTTGTTTTGAAGTTATTAGTCAGTTTTCAAAACCACAAAGCATAATCTTTTCCTAACTAGTTTATGTTGAAGCATTTGTGGTTTGTAAGAATATGCCCTGTTCTTTACTTGGCAAAAGTAAGCTCCTAACACATACCTTCAAGCTTTCTTAGGCATCTAGAAAGCAGACTCCAGTCCATTTTCCCCCCTCTCTTTCACTATTCAAGTAGACAATGAGAAGGAAATCTCTCTTTGACTTGCAGAGCTCTGAGGAATGATGTGCTGGGACTTTCTCAGGACAATTTTACAAGAAGAAGGGACCTGACAAAATTGATGGCTGGCCATGGAATCCTCAAGTGCTGCTGGTCTGGGAGTTCTGAATCAAAGACAGCAGGATGATAGGAAACCATGGATAGAAGAAGACAAGAAGAACGTTGAAATTAACACAGGCCACACAGTGAGTATGTTGGAGGATGTCCAGTCACTGGGCACCACTGAGAAGAGCCTGGCTCTGCCCTCTTTGCACCCTGCCTTTCGGTACTTATGCACACTGAGGAGATGCCCCCACACCACTTCTGACTTTGGCAGAAGAGTCCTGCAGAAATTCTTGATGCACATCCTCCTTCTTCGCCCCATAGTTCCCACTCCAGGAGATCTTAACTCCTGACCTACCTTGACATCCTCTGCATGCAGGATTCCCTTCTCTCACACAAGTTCTGGCTGCTGGCACTCAATCAAATGAACACATTTTCCTAAAACTGTAGCACTCTTTCAAGAGCTCACAGCATGTCCGAGTTCCTCTACTAGCAAAGCACTGTAGTGCTTCTGGAGAAAAAAGCAATAACCTTGCTTGTAACTGTACTGCAGTTTAACTGTTCCCCTCTGATCCACATGAGCACAGGAATAAGATGCAAACCCCAGACTGTGTGTCAGAGCAGGGACACCAGGAGAGGTAAGTGGCTGCTGTTAACTGAGGTGCAGCTTAAGAGCAGTATATAGCATGAAAATGTAATTAAATCCTCAGCACTTAGTGGGCAAAGTTATAATGTGTATTTTTAGCCCAGGGTAATCGACAAATTTTTGATGTAAATAATTAATAGCGACACCAAGGAACATCTTGTGTGTAAGGATATAAGACCTCTATTCTCTAAGGAACTTGTGTTTTTTTCCCCTTTCTTTCTTCCCCAAGTGACACCAATCTCAGAAGCTGCTCTGCTGACAAGATTTCTCATTTTATTCAGGGCAGAATTCTCTGCATAAGGCAAAAGCTAAGCTGCCCTAGGAAGCTTTGCTAGTTCTTCAGCCTTCAAAATACAGTTCCCTTGCTTCTGTAACCTGACAACAGAACTACCTTCTGCAATCAAACCACCCTCCCCAGGAGAGCTCCAGGTAAAGACAACAGTTTATCTACAAGTACTGCATCAGATGGTGAGAAACCATCTCATGGACATTGTGATGGGGATCCTGACAATCCCTTTCTCCAAACACAAGCAGAACACAGTGCTGGCAGTGCTGCCCCTATGTTCATAACAGACTGTTTTGTAACTTCAAGACAGTAAATTTCCCTTTTAGCCTTTTGAGAAGTTCTTCCACTAAGAAAGTCTTCTTCAAGAAGAAAGGACTAGACCACTTTAGTTGAAGGTTTAGGTCCTCTGAAACCAAAGTACAGCATTCAGACTCCATGGCCCTTCAGTGTAAAAAGATTTGTTACACAGCCCTCCACACTTCAGGACACAAAACATGAAGGGATACAGAATGAAGAACGAGCATGAGCTGCAGAAGTAACTGGTTGCCACTATCTATATTGTCCAGTGAAATGCCAGTTTATGCTCAGGCCCATTTTCAGGTACAATCACCATGCTAGTTATCACATGAGATACCACAACAATCAGCAATAAGTCTCAGCCACAGCAGGTTCCATTTGTCACAAACTAAATGCTTCCTACCATTACTGATTTGATAGGGCATATATTTTTAGTGTATGATATTTTTCTACTATTTTATTTTGCACGTGCTTCACTCCTGTGCATGTAGAAATGCGCAGGTGTGAAGGGAGCAGAAAAAGGAATTGTAGATGGAGAAAAGGGAAATGAATCATAACTCACACTGTATATTAAAACTAGCTGCATCTAACACATCATCTACAGGTGTGGAAGAAAAAATCTTTATGACAAAGTAGAGTATGCTAATTAGCTAATTGTAAATGATAGACCAGATCCCCATCAGGGGATGACTACAGGAATATCTTAACAGAGGAGCACTTGATGACCTTCAGTGGATCCAGCTTCATGACATCTCCCTAATTACATTCCTCCCACAAACTGCTATACTCACAACTATGATCTTAGCAAGTCTATTCATGTTTCCTAATTTGGCAAAGAGCAAGACCGAAGATATGTAACAGAAGTTACTCTAAAGTGCAAATTATGTAGGAATGGGTTTGCAAATAATGAACCAACCTACTGCTTTGCCGGTTTCGTACTTTTGCCGCTGGGTTTGCATGCTGTTAAACTGAGCAAGAAAATACGGATCAAAATTAAAACAAAATTAATCATGTTGGCTTGCAATTTACTGAAACTAACAATGAAATATGACAATACTACGAGGTAATTTTGAAATAACTGCTGTGGTTGTAAAAGCTTTGATATTTGAGACATCTTAAAGTATACTTTTGATATTTTTTTATTGTATCATATTATAGGATCACAGAATAATGGATATTATCCAGAGTATTTGGAGTTATTCTAACTGTTTCAAGGAGGTATTTCCTACAGAGTATCACAAGAAAGACAAAAAAAAATCAAAGGGAAATCCCTCAATGGTGAATATCTGACAAGATTATAGTACTGATGTAAGAGAGAATGAATTTCCAAACTGTGAAAACCAAAGAACACCCTCATCCATCAGTACACACTCTGCACAGGCATATTCTATTGACCAGTCAATTTACCATTCTTTTGAGAGCATCACATCCAAAGGATGATTTGTAACCCCTTCTTGTAGATGGAGCAAAGTATCAGGCAGATGTGAGTGTGAATTTCTTGCACACTTATATAATCTTCACTGGATTTTCATGATCAATCATAAAACAGTTCTCTGACTACATCACATTTTATACAAGGCTGCAGATCATGACTAGAACACTGGAATTGATTAATGTCCTCTTATAGGAGGCAGTCCTTAGGTTTAGTATCATTCAAGGCTGCTGGATGTAGCACGTGATTAATTTACATCTCAGTTTTATCTGGAATTCATGCACATGCTTAGTTCTGCACAGCATCCAAACCCAAACTCCCGGGCTCCAGTGAGTACTGTGCCTGCAACTGTTGTAGAAACTGTTTTGAGATATGACCTGTGACTGCACTACCCAAAATCTAGAAATCTGTATCACTGACAGAACTTGATAACCAGTACATCAAAAGACGGGTGGAGACAGAAATGACTTCATAATAACCTCACTGCTTTCAAGATGCCCTTTACTGACCTTTCTGTAGAAAACTTTTCTTTAGAGTGAACATCTGAGCATGCCCTACATGTTTCTGTCAGATTCTCAGCCAGATAATTACTAAAAAGCTTTTAAACACTGAAAATAGCAATCATCCCAGAATAAATATGGGGTTAAATTTCTGTTGAAATATCTCTTACAGGAAAAAACTTCTTTAAAGCCTCACATTAAAAATTCATATTTCTCTGGGCAGTGCTTTAGTGAAATGACTAAAATGTTACATTTTACAAAATGTTATTTTTTCCTCCCCAAGTTTCCTGAAGAGAAAAACTCTGTTGCTTCTTTAAAATATCAGGAACATTATGACACAGCAGGCTAAAACCAGAAAAAACTAAATGCTCTTTCTTTCCAAATGGTGTATTTATGCTGTACATAAAAAATAAGTTAATGATGCAGTGTGCACTGGGGCAATTCACTCAAATTATATGCCATTTCTTTTAAGATTCCTGGTCCTTAGCACTTCTGTATTCCCAGAACCCCTTTGCATTGCTTTCTGTTTTCCTCTGTTCTTCATTTATGTTTCTGTGCAGTAAATTCCAGATGATTTTCTTCTGCTCAACTTAACTCCTCTGCCTCTCTTAAGGATAAAAAGGGTTTATCAGTCAATATGCACAACAATTCAGGTGACTCTTATGTGACACAACTATCTTTCTCTTACTGTGGCCAGGGTGGGGGTTTTTTGTATTGAAACTTCTCTGTACATCTGAGTTTTCATTGTAATTGCCTGACACATCTTTACTGACTCAGGCTTTCCAAAGGAAATCAGAGGATAATTTCATTGACAGAAATTGTCATTAATTCCTATAAGGTTCAAAATGTAGAACAACAGAGGCTTATGGGTCTTGTTTGAAATCAGATTTATGTTATTCTGAAATTGGCGTTGAAGTGCTGAATAAATAAATAAAATTATCATCAAATCATAGAATGCTTTGGATAGGAAAGGATCTTTAAAGCTCATCTGGTCCAACCTTTTCAATGAGCAGGGACATCTTCCACTAGACCAGGTTGCTCAGAGCCTCATCCAGCTTGACCTTCAATGTTTACAGGGATGGGGCATTTGCCACCTCTCTGGGCAACCTGGTGCAGTGTTTTATCACCCTCATTGTAAAAAACTTCTTATATCTAGTCTGAATCTTATGTCCTCAAGTTTAAAACCATCATTCATTAACCTAAGACAACAAGACCCACTAGAAATTCTGTGCCCATCTTTTCCATAAGCCCCCTTTAAGTACTGAAAGGCCATAATGAGGTTTGCCCAGAGCCTTCTCTTCTCCAGGCTGAACAACCTCACCCTCTCAGAGATGCTCCTGCCCTCTGATCACCTTTGTGACCCTCCTTTGGAGTCACTCCATGTCCTTCCTGTGCTGGGCTATAGCAAGTCCTTGGGTGCCACAAATAGCATTGGGTATGTTTGTGTGATCAAACACATGGAACAATTAGCATGTCAATTTTGAATTACATTAATAAATTAATCTCAAATAACTAGTGCTCCAAAGAAGCTTTTAAAAAATACTGACCTACTTGTCCATCACTGCATATAATATATGTAATAAATATATTTGCATTGTAAAACATTCATTTGTAAATTAGATTGTAAAAATACAGGTCCTATATTTCGCAAAACTGGAACTTGTGCTTATGAAGCATTATGTTATTTTTAAGATGGCTTCAATATTCCAAATACACTCAATTCTTAATATGATGAATAGACTCCTTGTTAGGCTGGTTGATGGGTGCCATATATCATTGGATATAGTCTCCAACATGATCCATGTTTGAAATAAAAGAAAATTCCAAGGATTATGACTTCTTATATTTTGTCTTTGAATTATGGGGTGCGACTCCAGGTCCACTTAAGTAATTGAAAAGCCATCTTTTTACTTAGAGAGGTTTCTGGATCAGCCTACTTCTCCTGGAGCCATGCAAAGAACCACTCTTGTACTCACCTGCTTCTTCCAGCTACTGTTCAGCTTTGGGAACGTATCTCAGCTCACTCTTTATGTTCTGAATCTCTGACAAGTTGACAGCAGGACCTGGAAGTTTCTTAGCTCCTGGGAGAAGCTTCTTCTCTTTCTCCTCCTCTGTTGAAGCAGGAGCGTTCTGCACAAAAGGACACCAGTGACCTTCCTGCTGCAATAGCAACCTCTTGAACATGAGCATAGATCAGTTATTTGAAAAATCAGGAAAGGATGTTTTTATACTAAAGGCAATCCCAGTGGAATCTGGGGTGGAGGCAGGAAGAGATAGATTATTTTGTTGGTTGATGTCTAAAATGTCCAAAAACATTCTCAAAAGAATAGAAGATGCTCAGTGTAGAGGAATGTGGATAAGAATGGGTAAGAATTTACAGTGGCAGACCATTAGTAGAAAATAACTGACTGGAGAGTTAAAGGCAACTCCAAGTCCTTCATATTTTAGATGACATAAAAGTAGAAAACCATTTTTATTATCTAATTCCTTTGAGAGTTTCACAGTTGCCAGACAGTTGGAGAAGAAAATCATGCATTCTGCAGCTCTGGAGAAGAGCTATGATAGGTTATGGACCCCAAAAGCTCCATGCAAGATCAACATGAGTTGAAATGTAACTTTTCATAACCTCAGTTGTAGGACCAGAAGGGGTTTTGTCATTTTATGTTTGAATTAGGGTAGTGCTGCTTGGCTGTTTTGCTGACACTGTAAAAATACCAGTTAAATAGCAGCACTTACACAATGGTGAGCAACTCAGCTAATTTCCCAATGGACCACAGTATTTCAGCCCTTGGTACTTCCTCAGCTGTACTATTGCTTCTAGGTGAGTAGAGCAGATATTTTAGACCATTCCTACTCTAGAGTGGGTAATGTTTTGAAGGAAAAGTTTTCCAGACAGGAGTTTACTGTTCTTCCAGCCTGTTGTGTATTTTATAAAGCTGGTATACAGGAAGAATAAGGTACATTTAGAGATTAATTTATATTTTACTGCAAATAATTTCAT
The DNA here is from genome assembly GCA_013397795.1 of Orthonyx spaldingii. Taxonomy (NCBI): domain Eukaryota; kingdom Metazoa; phylum Chordata; class Aves; order Passeriformes; family Orthonychidae; genus Orthonyx; species Orthonyx spaldingii. The sequence continues at coordinate 496,709 of VZTJ01002320.1, read as the reverse complement.
GATTAAATTATTTTTTCATTTTTGATTACTCTGTGAATGTCCTCTTGTGATGGACTTTTTGGAGTTCAAACACTGTTTAGATTTATTAGCCACTCTTTTTGAAAAGGTGTACTAACTATGAACAGTTAATTCTTAATATTTAACTTAATTTTAAAAATTCCAACATAATTTGTCAAATATTATTGGCCAGTAAACCACTCTTTTTTCTCTCTGTTGACTAATGGACTACATGCTAATCAGGACGAAGACTTTGCAATGCCAAGGAGCAAACAAACAAGGTATTGTAGAAAACTAACATTTTCTTCCTATCTGATCTCTAAGGACTTTCTTAAGATCACTATATAAAAGAAAATGAAAGTAACAATTACATTGCTTGGCTTGGTAAACTTGTATTATCTTTTCTCACATTTTAGCCAATAGACTAATAGTTAATACAATTCAATACTATTAATATTTTACTATGGTTTTTGCTAGAAACTTCAAATCCCAGCCAGAAATTCAGCCCCAGGTACTGTATGTACTGTCTGATATCTGCCTTAACGATCTAACATCCTGAAACAGCAGCAAAGCACAGCAGGAGAATAAGTAAATTGATATTGAAGCTGTTTGGAAGGATGTACAAAATTGTATCAGTAGTCAAAGGTGCCATGAGCTTGTACTGTTTCCTTTGACAGTTTTCCAAGCTAATCTGAATAATCAGGGGAAACAACTGCTCCCTCAACCCCTCAGTTCTTTTTAGTACATAGCAGATACTATGTTAAAAAAACCATTTCAAGTCATGTGCAAAACCATTCCTCTTGTAGAACAAATGGCACAAGCTTTGCCCATGTTTTGGAGAATTTGCGCTCCATAAATTGCTGTCAGCTTTCTTTCCCAGCCTCGGGTGTGTGCTCTTTATGACCTCACCCCTCCCTGTATCACTCACTCCATGTGCAATGCACAGCTGAGATTAGACTGTGGCCTTCAGTTTTACGGAAGGAAAGTGACTTAGATATACAACAAGGGTTAACAAATACAAGCATGGGAATGCTCTGACTCAAGAAGAGTTATTTTCTGTAATTCCCACCCTCCATTTCTTTTCATGTTAACACACCCTCTCCACTGACCTTCAAAAACACACATTCCCATCTGACTCCACCACGCCTTTCAATAAGATCCATATTCCCCTCATCTCCTTTGTCAAAGTTTTAAAAGACAATAATATTTTACAATATTTACAATATATTTAAAATACAATATTGGACAATATTATGCACTATTAGCAAAAGTTGCATTTGTCTAAAACTGCTCTGAAAAATCATGAGCTATAGGGCAAAACCTAAAAGGTGAGAAAACTGAAAGGAAAATATCACTGGTAGCATTTTTATTCTATTTCTATTACAAGATCTATTTTTATAGTCTTTACTGCCATTGGTTTGGTTGAGTATTGGCCATAAAACCCAGGCCAAGAACTTCCATTCCATAATGTCTGTCTCATATATAGTACTCATATAGCTGAGAAGCAAAGCAACATTCAATTACCCAAACAAATGTAATTATCAGCACTAGTCATTTATTTTATTTCTCAAACACTAGTAGAATTCACACATGCTATATTAGTTTCTGCTTAATAACATGCACTCCTTCACCAGTTTAATTACTGCAGTGAGAATATGCTTTGATTTCTTTCCAAGGGGGAAAGCCACAATATATGTCCAAGGTCATTTTGTATGTTTGTTTTTTGGTTTTTTTTCACATCTTCTTAAGAGCTAAGTCAGCCTGGGTTTGATTACTTCAGGAAAGTTCTCTGTAAATAGAGCATTGTTTATATCAAAGTATGGCAAAATTCAGGAAAAAAAAATCTGACTGAGACAGAAAAAGAAGAAATAGCTCCTACATAGCCTGTCCTGCCCTTGGCTGTGAGGAGCATTGGGAGCTCTGGCCCAGTAGGACCACTTCTCAGGTGGGGATTTATAAATCCAAAATAAGCAAACTGGCCAGGAAACCAGGAGCACCCATCTTTTTTATCTTGTTTGGAGCATTTGCCACTACCTTTTCTTCCACTGTTGGTTTTAGGTCTCGTTTATTATAAAAGTTAATGGCAAATAAGATGCTTTAATATCATCCAGAAATATGATATCTGTGTTTAATCACAACCTTTGTGATCAATGTTAGTTAAGGTATGAATTGGATTTTACATTCAAAACTCAGTGTTAGACACTCCCTTTATAATACAAGCATGAAAACACAGAATTCAGTCTAAAATGGAGTATTTTCACCCCTGGGCAAGTAAACAGGTTTGGAATTTCTGTTTTACCTTGCAAGTGTCTTCACATTCAATTTCTTCTTGTTGATAAACTTTCCAAAAAGAGATGTGTTTGAAAATCTGTTCCAATATTGTTGGGCTGTAACAATAATTCACACCACAGGGCGGCAGGTAGCAGCAAAGTTTTCCAAAGCCTTGCTGTAACTTTTGCTGCTGTATCTCATCAGCCCCCATCCAGACAAATACTTTTGGTGAAATCCTGGCTCTGTCTCCTGACAGCAAATACCATCCTGCTGTGGAAGCAGAGCTATACACCTTCGAAACAGTTTATATTCCTACAGGTGCCTTGGCAAAAAGCTGAACTATTTATACCTGAAGTGTTAGTAAATGGTTATTTATTTCCATGAATGATCAGTGCATGTTCAACTGTGGTACCTAAGACTGGTATGCAGTGCTAAAAGATCACTTAAAAGGCTTTTTTTCATTTTATAGCAGAAAAAAAAATCAAAAAAACTTTTTTGCTTACCTCCTCCACTTCTTCAGGTGTAAGTTCTTTTCTTTTATGAGGGTGGCCTGCACCAGGTCGAAATGCTCCCATTGGGATGTTAATATTAGCCTGTGAGAAGGAAATTGTGATACATATAATAGTGGCTGATAAATAAACATACAGTTGGTAAATGGCAAAACTCAAAAGGAGTGGGACAAGCATATAGACATCATGGTTTCCAAACAGTTATGCCTTCAATGTATGCATCATCACACCACTCCTGGGAAACAGAAGTGCTTTCATCTCCATTTTAAAGAGAGAAAGTGAAAAAACAAACTAGAAAGCTTTTCAAGTCCTGCATTTTAGAGTAATGCTTCCTGATTTCACTGTGTTTTAAACAAATAGGTACTGGACACTGAAGTGTCTTTAGGCACCTGAGTCTACTTCAGTTTGGTCAAGGTCAAACAGAAAGTGAGTGCCAAAAGCAGCATTTAAGTGCAAGTCATGCAAATCCTTCAATAACACCCAATCACTGGACCACTCTCCATTCCCCAATGACACCAGTTTTCACCTCACTTAATCACAGGTGGCTTAGAAGGGACGCCTGCCCTGAGTCAGCCTAAGCCACAAGTGTTTAAAATGTGATTTTACCAACAAAATTTACCCACGGGTGCTATGAACTGCAAATAGTTGAACCAGCTCCAACACTGGGCAGACCATGGCCCCTGACTTCAGCAAACTCCCTCCAGAATGATACTCACACAACTCCATCAATCTGATCTTTTATCTGGGGCAGAAAGCCAGCAGCCATAACATAATTGGGGCTGATAATAGATATCTTAAAAGTAAAGATTTTGGGGAACAGAATGGCACAAAACACTGCTTAGGAAAGAGCAGCTGAAAAGTATCCATTTCCCAATGTGACCCAGCCCAGATTATGTTAAAAGTCAAATGGCATGATCAACTAAATGCACAATTTATACTTATTCTTATCTCGTGATCTCAGAAGAGAAGCTGTTCCTAGGAAATGTCATCAAAATATCACGACTCCCACTGGCAAAACCAGGAGGTGAATCGGTAATGTTACGGAGCGGAAGCAGAGAACCTCCTCACAGCGAGCTCTGTTCTCGTCCTTTACCATCTGACTGATCTGCACTGAATGAAGATAAATAATCCCATCCTTCTGCTCAAATCATGGTCTTGCAGATCATGCCCCACTTGGGCAACCACAGGAAAACTGCCCACAGTTTTCAGTAACAACAACTGTTCTGACAGCTGTAATCAAATAACAAGCAAATTAAGAATCCATCTGCCAAGAAATGAGTGCTTTTCCCTGTATTCCACTTACCTGTTTCCCATTATCTTATTTGTGCAAGTTGATGCTGTAATTTCAGTGGGGCTGCCAAATATCTGCAGGGTCATAGACAACCAGGTATTTGTTTCATAAAGCTTTTTCACTGAGCATTAGTTTAGATATTGTGAAACTTTTCACCTGCACTTTGCAAGCTCCCAGGAGAGAGGGCATTTTCAATCTCACAGTTCTTAACTCATTATTTCATTTATGGATGGAAAAAACTCAGCTCTGCTATTTCTAATTTTATGTAACTGCCCTGCCAAGCTCTGGTATCTTCAGACAGCTTTGATTTTTGAAATTGGAAACTTTTCTGCAAATTACAGCTAGCATGGTCATACAAGTTGAAACTTTAAGAGATATCTCTCCTTTTGGTGCTCATCCTGAACTTGGACATTCCTTCCCCTTGGAGATAATCAAAGCAGAAGCCAGCCTCTCATGGCAAACTACAGCCCTTGCATTTCCCACTGTCTGTGACTGACAGACCAACTGTGACTAAAAGTGGTTCAGAAAACAAAAATGAACCAGTAAGTCTCAGGCTGCTAATTAAATTCAATAAACCACTCTTTGGTCTGCTTCAGCACTTTCCCAGTAATCTGTGTGACACAAAAGAAGTTTGTGCTCTTTTATCTGCAGTAAGGACATTCACATTAGAGTTTGGGCAACAAATACACAGTCATGACATAATAATTTGGTAAAATGAGCACCCTTAATGACATAGTTAAAAACTGTCTGGATCTGATAACACATATTGTAAATTAAAGTGCTTCCAGTATGAAATGAAAGTATGACATTTCCAAACAATTCCTGAGCTGTTACCAAAGTCCTGAGCTGTAAATGTCCCTCTTAATCCAATGCTGGTCCTGTCTCGCAGATGAGCAGCTGTGTAATGGGTGAGCCAAATTCTGTAGACCAGCATAGCTCTGCAAGGACTTGTGCTGTGATCAGCACAAGTTCACAATTCTGTTTTAAAAATACATTTCAAGGCTTTTGTCACCTGTAAGCTGAGAGGGAGATACGACCCTCAGAGATCTTCATCCAGTAAAATGCTAAATAGGATTTTCTGTTCCAGACTCCTGAAATCCTGAATTATAATTGCTTTAGACAGACTTTCTAGGTGTGATTGTTATGTTTAACCATACTAATTATGAAAACTACTGAGTTTGCCTCTTCCTTTGTTTGAAAGGCCTATGATATTGTGTGTCACTGCAGTTTTTGTAGGGAGTAGGTAGGTATGTGCACTGATGTACTCTACCAGAGTCCTTCTGAACGGACCAAAGGAAAAATACCTTAAGAATAACATGCTAACACATTGCTGGTTTGACTCCATTGAACTGGTATTTAGAGATGTTTTGTGTGCTTCTCTTTCTGTTTAATAGAGAGAGGGTATTCATGTTAGGATACAACCGATGCAGCTGTGCATGAGTTGAGAACTGTTATGGGTAAAGTCCTTCACAGCATCACAGCCATTCCTGGCTGTCCAGAGGGGTGACTGAATAATCTGGAAAGACACTTTCGTAAAAACATATTTAATTTAAAAAATTAAGAAAGAAGGAAGGAAAGAGATAAAGAGAGAGAAAGAGAGAGGAAGGAAGGAAGGAAGGAAGGCTTTTTATTTCCCCCACCCCCCCCTTTCTTTTTTTGTTTTGTCACTCTCCCTTTTCTCTCCCACTCGCTCACCGGTTTTCCCCATGGAGTTCAAGCTGGAGGCACATCGCATCGTCAGTATCTCGCTGGGCAAGATCTACAGCGCGCGGGGCCAGCGCGGCGGCCTG